>LT934122.1:697929485-697976086 GCA_900231445.1 Triticum turgidum subsp. durum | reverse complement strand
CCCTCCGACGCCAACTCCAACTCCATATATTGGCTTTCGGGGAGAAAAAAAATCAGAGAGAAGAAATTGTCACATCCCTAGCTTTACCTTGGCCTTGGACTAGCTTTGTTGTTGCATCATGTTTAAATTCAAATGAAACTTGAATTGAGGAGTTTTCAAAAGCCTCAGAAAACCTCTAAAAATAACCAACATTTAAATCTCATCAAATGAGTCCAAGAAAATGTTCCTGTTATTCTGTAAAAATATTGGCATGAGGTAAAATGCAAACCAATATTTTTGGAGTGACTGAAATATTTATTTTGGGCCTTTTGAATTAAATCAATGACATATTTGAGTTGGATTTATTTCTATTATATAAGAAATAAAGCTCAAACATTTTTTGTAAGTTGCATATGACCTTGGGCTAGTCCTGAGATCACATAAAAATTTACAGAAAATTTATAAAATGATTTGATGTTCTAAATCAAAAGAAAACAAAATAACAGAAATAGAAAAGAAAAATAAAAGAGAGAGAGAGAAGGAATCTCACCTGGCGCTTACCTGTGCAGCCCGGCACTGTGCAGCCCAGCGGCCAACAGGCCGGCCCAGCCCACCACCGCCGTCGTCCTCCTGGCGCCAGTCGGCCAGGCGTGTGGCCGACGCGCACGCACGGGCAGAGCGCCACGCCACCAGCTCGCCTGCCTGCCTCCCCTGCCAGCGCGACGCTGCGATGTCTCTCCTCGGTTCCGCCCCGAACTCTCTGGCCTACCCACTCCTCCATCCTCTCGTCTATTCTGTCCCTCGCGGCCGCCCGAACGAGCAGGAGTGCGCCGACGAGCACCACCGCGGCCACCGTGCTCCCCTCGCCTCACCGACGTGTCCCCGAGCTCCGTCACGACGTCATCGTTCTCCCCGCCAAGCCACGCGAGCGGAAGCACCCTGCAGCGTCGACCCCGACTCCTTCTTTCTCCTTGGGTCACCGGAGATCCCCTTCGCCGCTACGACTGCTTCGGTTCCTCCCCGACCTCGCCGACCCGTTCGCCGTGACCGCTGTGAGCTACTGGCCGTTCTTCCCCTCTCCGTTCCCCTCCTCGCACACCGTAGCGACTGCACCTAGCTCGACCGCACCCGCTGCCGCCTGTGTCTCCGGCCATCTAATGGTCCGGCCGTCGTGCCCATTGCACTCCCCGCATCGCGTAGGAGCCGTAGGTGCTAGCACCGCCCCACCTAGGCCACTGCATCAAATAGCCCGAGCTCGACCGAGCTTCGGCCGCCGCCGAGCTCGTCGCCGGCGCCACTCCGGCCACTGCTCGGCCGCGCCACCACCATGGTTGGATGCGGACGAGCGTCCGCATCCCGTAGCTGTGCTTCACGCGCCAAACGGCGCCCTGTAGGCGAATCCCGCATCGCACCGCCGCGTCTGGACTCCCCGGCGGCTAATCACCGGCGACCGTTGCCCTGTTGACCAGCGTGGGTTGACCCCACTGCCCGGTTTGACTCCCCCCTCTCTCTCACTGACTTGTGGGCCCCGCCCGACTAATTACTCTAGTTAGCACTAATTAACTAGTTTGGTTAGTTACTACAGCCAACGACTAGTGGGCCCTGCCAGTTAGTTAGGGCTAACTAACTTAGTTAGTTGACTGGGTCACTGACCAGTGGACCCCACTGGTCAGGTTTGACCTGGGTGATGCCTGTTGACCTGCTGAGGTCAGCATGACGTAATGCTGATGCAATAATATAATTTCTGGATTTATTTCATTTCAGAAAATTTCATAAAATAGTGCTAACTTCTAAAAATCGTAGAAATTCAACCTTAACTCAAAATCAAACAAATTATATATGAAAAATGATCAGAAAAATGCAATCTATCAATCTGTACCATTTTCATGCATGTTAGAACCACTTTTGTTCACTGTCAAGTTCAAATCAATTAAATGGCATTTGAATAATCACATATGGAGTTTGAATTTGAATCTTGTATTCAAACCAACTTCATTTAATCTGTTGCTAGTTGCATCAGCTCAAATCACAGCATATTGCCATGACATTATCATGCATCATATTTGTTGCATTGCATTGATTGTGTCCCTCTTTTTTGCCGGTAATTGTCCCCTCTCGATAGACGTGGTCTCAACGATGAGATCGATGACTCCGATGAAGAGCTATAATATCTTCAGAAGTGCCAGGCCAGCAAAACCCCCTTGTTCATTCCGATACAATCCCACTCTCTCGCTCCTGATCTCCTTTACTGCATTAGGATAACAACGATTCATCTGTACTTGCTGCGGTAGCTGAACCCCTTTATCCTCTGCGTGACCTGTCATTGCCACAGTAAATAGATGAAACCCACTAGCATGAGTAGGAGTTGTTTGAGCCCTGATGTGCCTACTCATTCATGCTTGCTTGTCATGCCTGCTATTGCTTAGAGTTGAGTCAGGTCGGATTCATGGGAGATGAATTGGAATGTGGTGAACCTGTCCTACTGTTGAGAGCTAAGTGTGTGAACACGATTTGGTAAAGGTAGCGGTGAGAGGCCATGTAGGAGTACATGGTCGGTTGTCTCATTGCAGCCATCCTCAGGAACTGAGTTCTGTGTTTGTGATCCATGAACAGCTACTACCACGCATTGGAATGCTTAAGTGCCCCTCTCAACTTATTAATCAACTCGATCTCTGTCCAGGAGTTGCAACTAGTTTCTGGTGTTTGTAGGATATGTGTTGGGGGCCGTGCGTAGCGCTGACCCTAGGGGTGGGCTATGTTGCGGTAGATACACCGAGGCACGATGTACCGGGACGCCCGTTTGGTGCCTCGGGAACCCTGCTCTCATCATTTGGGGCCGTGAGCGACACCCCGGCCGGAACTCCTCGCGGATGGAACCCGAATAGGCGATAAACCTGGACTAGAGACTTGTGTGGTTAGTCAGGTCGTGGCCGACTCCCTCGCCAGGCTTCCGCTTGAAGGTTGCCGAGATACACGACGTGTACATGGTGGTAAGTGGCGAGAGCGTGTGTGAAGAAGTACACCCCTGCAGGGTTAACATCATCTATTCGAATAGCCGTGTCCGCGGTAAAGGACTTATGGGTTGCCTATATCAGTTCATAGACAAGTGAAAGTGGATACTCCAAAATGCGCAAGATAAGCGTGAGTACTATGGATGGCGTTCTGGTAGGGAGACGGGAGCGGATCCGTAGTAGTGTATTGATATGGTGAATATGTGGACTCGTGTGCGCCACCTCAAAAGAGTTACTTGCAGTCGTAGTTAGGATAGCCACCGAGTGAAAGCTGGCTTGCTGCAGTCAAACTCCACCACCCCCTTTGTTGATACTGATGCATATGTAGTTAGTTCTGATGTAAGTCTTGCTGGGTACATTTGTACTCACGTTTGCTTAATTTATGTTTTGCAGAGAGACTTCAGTCTCGCTAGTAGTTCCGCGTGGACTTCGACGTTTAGCTTGTTACCTCAGCTACGATCTTGTGCCCTCGGCAGGATCTGGTAGATAGTCAGGCTTCTAAGCCTTTTCCATTTGTAGATGTCTGTACTCAGACATGTTCAGCTTCCGCATGTGCTTTGATTTGTATGCTCTGAATGTTGGGTCATGAGACCCATGTTTGTAATATCTCGCTCCTCGCAGCCTAATGAATAAATACTTGAGTTATAGAGTCATGTTGTGATGCCATGTTGTATTTGCACATATCGAGCATATTGTGTGTATGTTATTGAAATTCTTGGTATGTGTGGGATCCGACAATCTAGTTGTTTATCCTTGGCAGCCTCTCTTATGGGGAAATGTAGTCTAGTGCTTCCTTGAGCCATAGTAGTCCGCTACAGCCCGGTTCACCGGAATCCTGCTAGCCTAGCACTACTGCACAGGACACTTGACTGGCCGGCATGTGTTTCACTTCGTTCCTGTGTCTGTCCCTTCGGGGAAATGTCATGCGGTGACATCCGGAGTCCTTCCTAGCCTGCTACAGCCCGGGTTCCCGGAGTCCTGTTAGCCCAGTGCTACAGCCCGGATTCACACGCTGCTGACCGACATGCTCGATGTGATTCATGTATGCCTGTCCCCATTGGTTAGTGCCGCTTTGGGTTCACGACTAGCCATGTCGGCCCGGGTTCTCTGTCATATGGATGCTAGCGACACTATCATATACGTGAGCCAAAAGGCGCAAACGGTCCTGGGCCATGGTAAGGCGACACCCGTGGGAATACCGTGCGTGGGGCCGCAAAGTGATATGAGTTGTTACTGGCTAGATCGATGTGACTTGGAATCGGGGTCCTGACAGCTTTGGTATCAGAGCCTGACTGCATGCAGGATTACCAAGCCAAACTGGTCGAAGTTGTGTCTAGAAATGCTTTAGTTATGTAAGGGAATTGATTGTGGAAGGGAACGTAAGGCTCTTTTTACTCCTTATACCTCATGGCTTTCTGATCTGAGTCATCCTCTTCTTTTCTACGGGGATTAAGAACTAGGCCTTCTCATCTATCTATCAGGATGACGTGTTACTAATCCATAGACTTATAGCATTGATAGCTTAAAATCTCAGTTCAGTTTTTACTACTTCTGTATGTTCATAGCTGGTCTCAGAACCTTGATATTGTGATGTTGAGTGGTCATGCCACCATTTTTGCAGGATGTCTCAAATCATTTTTAGCAATTATAGTCGTTATGCTGTCTGAGTCATCCCAGGTTTCTAAATAGTCTGATGCATTTGCAAATCCTCCCTCCCAGTTCCTGATGTCCTTTTGGGCCAGATTAAGCTCACTAATCGGTCTATCGAGGTACTTTGTTGCCTCGACATATATGTTGGAGCTATTATTATGACCATAGGTGTATTAGAGGATCATCTAGTAATCTAGCCATGCTTTATATTCCTAGTGTGATAATTCTGGCCATCATTCTCGAAAGCATCCCGTGATGCCATTTAGTAGTAGGTATTCTACTGCTGGGTTTTGAGCCCGAGATTCACCCTACTTACTTCATGTTGATAGTGTTTGCTAGTTCCTTTAGGATATTAGTAACCTTGCAATAGTCCTCGAGGTCCGTGGTATTTCCTTCTTCCAAATACCATGAAATGCTTATGGAAGAAGTTCCTTTGAGCCATAAGATCACAACCAGGGTGCTCTTGAGGAGTACTCCATTCTATATTGCGACTCTGCCAGTTCTACCTTTCTGCATAGGTTATCCGGAAGAAACCCGTTGAACTTGATTCGACGTACTAACCTATGCATCCACAACTCAGAAAATTATATGTTCCTCGATTTGTTCCTCCTTAGTTGTATTCTGACCCCCGTCTATCAATTGATAGTCAAGGGTATGCGTGCATTCATTTATCGATGTCTATTACTCTTGTGGTCCGTCAAGCCATTCTATCCGGAATGACTTGGAGAAACAAACTCAAGTACCTCATCCATATCTAGGATTGGGTCAAAGCAATTGTACTTCGCAGATCAAAATGCCAATCCAGCTTTTGTTCTGTTCTACCCTGAAGTATTACCCACTTTATGTCAGGATTGTCATGAGAATTGCACCATTTCTCATGAATTCTTGACATAGTGATACTTCTCGCTATCATTACTCATTCCTCGGTCCCGTGTTGATGTAACCGGAATGCCGACAAGTGAATTGTGATGTGTGAAATCGATACTCCTAGCAACCTTGTTGCTTGGTAGTAAATGGACAATGTTCTCACTCTTAGCGTGTTGGCTATTGAATCATCATTCTAAGATAGACTGTGCTACCTAGTCCTTATTTCTGGTGCACTCTTCGATCAATGAGTTAGGATTGTGTCAATCCCTCACTTTTTTTTGATCATATCATCTTGCCCTGAAAAGCAAGGTTGTTCTCGAGCTTAGTCACATACCGGTGGTTCGTGATTTTCCGAATATCTTCTCGGAAGTATTACCAGGTTGTCCCCTGACTGTTATGTTGAGCTCGTGATCAAGTTGGTTTCTTGTGAACCACCCTTTCTCCAAGAATCTGTGTTGGATACCCTGAGCTAGTTGGTTAAGCTAAACGACAACTTGGAGAGTTGGAAGATAAAAGCTTACCTAACTTAGTTTGATTCAAAGGGATATCTTGGTGTTGGTGTGTTAGTTGAAGAAAGATGATATCTTCATCGATTGGTCCCTGTGATCAGTTGTTGGACCTGTTGTCTTATAAAAACTTTGTTTTGAGTATGGGCTATCGCCAAATCAAATCAGTACCATCGATGTTCGTAATGTTGTCTTACTCGTGGTTGATCCCTCGAACATACACCATTACATCTTTTGGTCTGACCAATGATATCACCGTGTTCACATGATGGTGGAAGTCCAGTGATATGGAAATTCTGATGAGTTGCTATTGAGCCCATCAGTAGCATCTTGTCTCCTATATGATTCATGTTGAACATCAAGTTAGTGTTGGAAACTTTGTAAGCAATGCCTTCGTGTTCCGTTCATGAAGCCTATGCTTGGATAGAAGAAGTGACTTCCTCGAATTCATGTGCATTTGGTGCAAGTTGCCGCCGTGAGTTCGAGAAATATTGTTTTTATTTCCTCTGGTACCATCCCAAGTCAATTATGCATGTGCGAATGTATTCTATGGTTTGGTAGATTAATTACCTCCACTCCATATGTATTCCCTAGCACACCAAGCCACTGATTGACTTGTTCAAGGAGAAGGAGTTCCTTCATAAGAGCTAATCCGGACTTATGTAGGGACTTCGATATCCTCGTTGATGGTTCCCCACCTGGACTCGGTAGTGTTTTATTGTAAGACTACCATGTGGTCATGCTTGTCTAGGACAGTGTGTTCACAGGTGTGTAGCAGAACCTGCTCATGTTTTGGAGCTTGCTATCGTAGTTCATCTCCCGAGAGTCTCGCAATGTTATCTCATCGATTTGTGTTACAACTCTTCTTTTTCAGACATGTGAGTCTGAAGTATCCTATCACCAATCAAATCTGAATCTCAGGCAGATATGATGGTTGGAACATTCCCAACAGTTGCATTTTGTTCCCAGCTTGCACCGCCATTGTGCCAATTTCCATGGGCTACCCTCTCAGTAATTGTTGTTTAGGATCATCTTCAAAAGTGGTCCTACCATGGGTCCCATCCATTTCCGATGATAAGCAAAATCATCCATTGCGTTGTCTTCAACAAGGTAGTCCACATCATCCATTCTAGTCCGAGTATGTCATTCGTTCGAACTCCTTCAAATGGTCGTTTGTGATTGCCTTAGGCTGGTATAAAGCGTCTCAATGATCTCTATATCAAAAGTAATTCTTTTGCCACTTAAGGGAATATTTTTGTGGGTCACCTTCCTTAAGATGTCTCGTTATGGTATCATGGCAACTCAACTCCTCGCTACGTGGAGAATCATTCACCACCTTTTTAAGTGTGGAATTGTGTCTATGTAGTGAATTTTCGTCATGTGTTACACTCCATCCCTCTGGATGTATGTTTCATGTCTCAGCTCGAGAGATGTTGCTATGTCTCATTCCGTGAGTTAATCCTAAGTTGTTCGATCCTCGAGAAGATCAATCCTAGTAGAGTTTCTTTCCGTTGTCATTGCGTGGATGAAGATCTCAAAAGCGTTGATGTCAAGGTCAATGTATGCAACGAATCAACAACATTATGAGGTGCAACCTGGATCGTGAAGATTGCGTTAGTTGTGTTCCCCACTTCATCTTACCTCACGTCTTGAATCTCGGGACGAGATTCTTGTTTAGTGGGGGTGAGTTGTCACATCCCTAGCTTTACCTTGGCCTTGGACTAGCTTTGTTGTTGCATCATGTTTAAATTCAAATGAAACTTGAATTGAGGAGTTTTCAAAAGCCTCAGAAAACCTCTAAAAATAACCAACATTTAAATCTCATCAAATGAGTCCAAGAAAATGTTCCTGTTATTCTTTAAAAATATTGGCATGAGGTAAAATGCAAACCAATATTTTTGGAGTGACTGAAATATTTATTTTGGGCCTTTTGAATTAAATCAATGACATATTTGAGTTGGATTTATTTCTATTATATAAGAAATAAAGCTCAAACATTTTTTGTAAGTTGCATATGACCTTGGGCTAGTCCTGAGATCACATAACAATTTACAGAAAATTTATAAAATGATTTGATGTTCTAAATCAAAACAAAACAAAATAGCAGAAATAGAAAAGAAAAATAAGAGAGAGAGAGAGAGAGAAGGAATCTCACCTGGCGCTTACCTGTGCAGCCCGGCACTGTGCAGCCCAGCGGCCAACAGGCCGGCCCAGCCCACCACCGCCGTCGTCCTCCTGGCGCCAGTCGGCCAGGCGTGTGGCCGACGCGCGCGCACGGGCAGAGCGCCACGCCACCAGCTCACCTGCCTGCCTCCCCTGCCAGCGCGACGCCGCGATGTCTCTCCTCGGCGCCGCCCCGACCTCTCTGGCCAATCCACTCCTCCATCCTCTCGTCTGTTCTCTCCCTTGCGGCCGCCCGAACGAGCCGGAGTGCGCCGACGAGCACCACCGCGGCCACCGTGCTCCCCTTGCCTCACCAATGTGTCCCCGAGCTCCGTCACGACGTCATCGTCCTCCCAGCCAAGCCACGCGAGCGGAAGCACCCTGCAGCGTCGACCCCGACCCCTTCTTCCTCCTCGGGTCACCGGAGATCCCCTTTGCCTAGGCCAATGCAGCAACGAGCCCGAGCTCGACCGAGCTTCGGCCGCCGCCGAGCTCGTCGCCGGCACCACTCCGGCCACTCCCCGGCCGCGCCACCACCAAGGTTGGATGCAGACGAGCGTCCGCATCCCGTGGCTGTGCTTCGCGCGCCAAACGGCGCCCTGTGGGCGAATCCCGCATCGCACCGCCGCGTCTGGACTCACCGACGGCTAAACGCCGGCGACCGTTGACCCGTTGACCGGCGTGGGTTGACCTTACTGTCCGGTTTGACTGCCCCCCTCTCTCTCACTGACTTGCGGGCCCCACCTGACTAATTACTCTAGTTAGCACTAATTAACTAGTTCGGTTAGTTACTACAACCACCGACTAGTGGGCCCTGCCAGTTAGTTAGGGCTAACTAACTTAGTTAGTTGACTGGGTCACTGACCAGTGGACCCCACTGGTCAAGTTTGACCTGGGTGACGCCTGTTGACCTGCTGAGGTCAGCATGACGTAATGCTGATGCAAATATAATTTCTGGATTTATTTCATTTCAAAAAATTATAGAAAATAGTGCTAACTTCAAAAAATCATAGAAATTCAACCGTAACTCCAAATCAAACAAATTATATATGAAAAATGATCAGAAAAATGCAATCTATCCATCTGTACCATTTGCATGCATGTTGGAACAACTTTTGTTCACTGTTTAGTTCAAATCAATTAAGTGGCATTTGAATAATCACATATGGAGTTTGAATTTGAATCTTGTATTCAAACCAACTTCATTTAATCTGTTGCTAGTTGCATTAGCTCAAATCACAACATATTGCCATGACATTATCATGTATCATATTTGTTGCATTGCATTGATTGTGTCCCTCTTTGTTTGCTGGTAATTGTTGTTGGAATTATGCCCTAGAGGCAATAATAAAAGCATTATTATTATATTTCCTTGTTCATGATAATTGTCTTTTATTCATGCTATAATTGTATTATCCAGAAATAGTAATACATGTGTGAATACATAGACTACAATACGTCCCTAGTAAGCCTCTAGTTGACTAGCTCGTTGGTCAACAGATAGTCATGGTTTCCTGACTATGGACATCAGATGTCATTGACAACGGGATCACGTCATTAGGAGAATGACGTGATGGACAAGACCCAATCCTAAGCATGGCACAAGATCGTGTAGTTCGTTTTGCTAGAGCTTTTCCAATGTCAAGTATCTCTTCCTTAGACCATGAGATCGTGTAACTCCCGGATACCGTAAGAGTGCTTTGGGTGTACCAAACGTCACAACGTAACTGGGTGACTATAAAGGTGCACTACAGGTATCTCTGAAAGTGTCTGTTGGGTTGACACGGATCAAGACTGGGATTTGTCACTCCGTGTTACGGAGAGGTATCACTGGGCCCACTCGGTAGTGCATCATCATAATGAGCTCAAAGTGACCAAGTGTCTGGTCACGGGATCATGCATTACGGTACGAGTAAAGTGACTTGCTGGTAACGAGACTGAACGAGGTATTGGGATACCGACGATCGAGTCTCGGGCAAGTAACATACCGTCTGACAAAGGGAATAGAATACGGGGTTGCTTGAACCCTTGACGTCGTGGTTCATCCGATGAAAACATCGAGGAGCATGTGGGAGCCAACATGGGTATCCAGATCCCGCTGTTGGTTATTAACCTGAGAGTATCTCGGTCATGTCTGCATGTCTCCCGAACCCGTAGGGTCTACACACTTAAGGTTCGGTGACGCTAGGGTTATTAGGAAGACTTGTATGTGATTACCGAATGTTGTTCGGAGTCCCGGATGAGATCCCGGACGTCACGAGGAGTTCCGGAATGGTCCGGAGGTAAAGATTTATATATGGAAAGTTGTTAAACAGACACCAGAAAGTTTCGGGGGCATACCGATATTGTACCTGGGCCATCGGAAGGGTTCCGGAGGTCCACCGGCAGGGGACACCCCTCCCGGGGGGGGCACATGGGCTGTGTGGGAGAGGGAGCCAGCCCCTAGTGGGCTGGGCGCGCCTCCCAACCAAGGCCCATGCGGCTAGGGCAAGGGAAGGGGAAACCCTAAAGGGGGCGCCCCCCTAGCTTGGGGGGCAAGCCACCCCTCTTTCCCCTCTCCCTTTGGCCGCCGCCCCCCCTAGGGTTTCCCCTAGAGGGCCGGCCCCTCTTGCCCCTCTCCTCCTATATATAGAGGGGTGAGGGGAGGGCTGCAATACACAATTGAAGGCGCAGTCCCTCCCCTCCCCAACACCTCTCCTCTTCCGTACGAGTTTGGCTAAGCTCTGTCGGAGTACTGCAGCACCAATTGCACCACGCCATCGTGCTGCCATTGGAGCTGCCTTCCTCAACCTCTCCTTCCTCCTTGCTGGATCAAGACGGAGGAGACGTCAATCGTCCCGTACGTGTGTTGAACGCGGAGGTGCTGTACTTTCAGCACTTGGTCGTCGGTGATCCGAATCACGGCGAGTATGACTCCCTCATCACCATCCCCTTGAAAGCTTCCGCACGTGATCTACAAGTGGTATGTAGATGCAAACTCACTCCCTTGACTCGTTGCTTAGGTGAACTCATAGATGGATCTTGGTGAAACCGTAGGAAAATTTTTAATTTTCTGCAACGTTCCCCAACAGTGGTATCAGAGCTAGTTCTATGTGTAGTTCTCTTTGCACGAGTAGAACACAATTTAATTGTGGGCATGGATCTTGTCAACTTGCTTGCCGTTACTAGTCTTATCTTGCTTCAGCGGTATTGTGGGATGAAGCGGCCCGGACCAACCTTACACGTACGCTTATGTGAGACCGGTTCCACCGACAGACATGCACTAGTTGCATAAGGTGGCTGGCGGGTGTCTGTCTCTCCCACTTTAGTTGGAGCGGATTCGATGAAAAGGGTCCTTATGAAGGGTAAATAGAAGTTGGCAAGATCACGTTGTGGTTATACGTAGGTAAGAAAACATTCTTTCTAGAACCCAATTGCAGCCACGTAAAAGATGCAACAACAATTAGAGGATGTCTAACTTGTTTTTGCAGCGATTGTCATGTGATGTGATATGGCCAAAGTTGTGATGAATGATGAATGATATATGTGATGTATGAGATCATGTTCTTGTAATAGGAATCATGACTTGCATGTCGATGAGTATGACAACCGGTAGGAGCCATAGGAGTTGTCTTTATTTTTGTATGACCTGCGTGTCATTGAAGAACGCCATGTAAATTACTTTACTTTATTGCTAAACACGTTAGCCATAGAAGTAGAAGTAGTCGTTGGCGTGACAACTTCATGGAGACATGATGATGGAGATCATGATGATGGAGATCATGGTGTCATGCCGGTGACAAGATGATCATGGAGCCCCGAAGATGGAGATCAAAGGAGCTATATGATATTGGCCATATCATGTCACTACTATATAATTGCATGTGATGTTTATTATGTTTATGCATCTTGTTTACTTAGAACGATGGTAGTAAATAAGATGATCCCTTACAACAATTTCAAGAAGTGTTCTCCCCTAACTGTGCACCGTTGCTAAAGTTCGTCGCTTCTAAGCACCACGTGATGATCGGGTGTGATGGATTCTTACGTTCATATACAACGGGTGTAAGACATATTTACACACGCGAAACACTTAGGGTTAACTTGACGAGCCTAGCATGTACAGACATGGCCTCGGAACACGGAGACCGAAAGGTCGAACACGAGTCGTATGGAAGATACGATCAACATGAGAATGTTCACCGACGATGACTAGTCCATCTCACGTGATGATCGGACACGGCCTAGTCGACTCGGATCATGTAACACTTAGATGACTAGAGGGATGTCTAATCTAAGTGGGAGTTCATTATAATTTGATTAGATGAACTTTATTATCATGAACAATAGTCTAAAATCTTTGCAATATGTCTTTTAGATCAAATGGACAACACTCATGTCACCATGAACTTCAACGCGTTCCTAGAGAAAACCAAGTTGAAAGATGATGGCAGCAACTACTCGGACTGGGTCCGGAACCTGAGGATCATCCTCATAGCTGCCAAGAATATGTCCTAGAAGCACCGCTAGGTGAGGCACCCATCCCAGAGAACCAAGACGTTATGAACGCTTGGCAGCCTCCCGCTGATGATTACTCCCTCGTTCAGTGCGGCATGCTTTACAGCTTAGAACCGGGGCTCCAAAAGCGTTTTGAGCAACATGGAGCATATGAGATGTTCGAGGAGCTGAAACTAGTTTTTCAAGCTCATGCTCGGGTCGAGAGATATGAAGTCTCCGACAAGTTCTATAGTTGTAAGATGGAGGAAAACAGTTCTGTCAGTGAGCACATACTCAAAATGTCTGGGTTGCACAACCGCCTGTCCCAGCTGGACATAAACCTCCCGGACGAGGCGGTCATTGACAGAATCCTTCAGTCACTCCCACTAAGCTACAAGAGCTTTGTGATGAACTACAATATGCAGGGGATGGAGAAGACCATTCCCGAAGTATTCTCAATGCTGAAATCAGCAGAGGTTGAAATCAAGAAAGAACATCAAGTGTTGATGGTCAATAAAACCACTAAGTTCAAGAAGGGCAAGGGCAAGAAGAACTTCAAGAAGGACGGCAAGGAAGTTGCCGCGCCCGGTAAGCAAGTTGCCGGGAAGAAGAAGTCAAAGAATGGACCCAAGCCTGAGACAGAGTGCTTTTATTGCAAAGGGAAGGGCCACTGGAAGCGGAACTGCCCCAAATACTTAGCGGACAAGAAGGCCGGCAACACTAAAGGTATATTTGATATACATGTAATTGATGTGTACCTTACCAGTACTCGTAGTAACTCCTGGGTATTTGATACCGGTGCCGTTGCTCATATTTGTAACTCACAGCAGGAGCTGCGGAATAAACGGAGACTGGCGAAGGACGAGGTGACGATGCGCGTCGGGAATGGTTCCAAGGTCGATGTGATCGCCGTCGGCACGCTACCTCTACATTTACCTGCGGGATTAGTTATAAACATTAATAATTGCTATTTGGTGCCAAGTTTGAGCATGAACATTGTATCTGGATCTCGTTTAATACGAGATGGCTACTCATTTAAATCCGAGAATAATGGTTGTTCTATTTATATGAGAGAAATGTTTTATGGTCATGCTCCGATAGTCAATGGTTTATTCTTAATGAATCTCGAGCGTAATATTACACATGTTCATAATGTGAATACCAAAAGATGTAAAGTTGATAACGATAGTCCCACATACTTGTGGCACTGCCGCCTTGGTCACATTGGTGTCAAGCGCATGAAGAAGCTCCATGCTGATGGACTTTTGGAGTCTCTGGATTATGAATCATTTGACACATGCGAACCATGCCTCATGGGCAAGATGACCAAGACTCCGTTCTCCGGAACAATGGAGCGAGCAACCAACTTGTTGGAAATCATACATACCGATGTGTGCGGTCCAATGAGTGTTGAGGCTCGCGGAGGATATCGTTATGTTCTCACTCTCACAGATGACTTGAGTAGATATGGGTATGTCTACTTGATGAAACACAAGTCTGAGACCTTTGAAAAGTTCAAGGAATTTCAGAATGAGGTAGAGAATCAACGTGACCGAAAGATAAAATTCTTACGATCAGATCGTGGAGGAGAATATCTAAGTCACGAATTTGGTACACACTTAAGAAAATGTGGAATCGTTTCACAAATCACGCCACGTGGAACACCTCAGCGTAACGGTGTGTCTGAACGTCGTAATCGCACTCTATTGGATATGGTGCGATCTATGATGTCTCTTACCGATTTACCGCTATCATTTTGGGGATACGCTCTAGAGACAGCTACATTCACTTTAAATAGGGCACCATCTAAATCCGTCGAGACGACACCGTATGAATTATGGTTTGGGAAGAAACCTAAGTTGTCGTTTCTAAAAGTTTGGGGATGCGATGCTTATGTCAAGAAAGTTCAACCTGAAAAGCTCGAACCCAAGTCGGAAAAATGCGGCTTCATAGGATACCCTAAGGAAACCATTGGGTATACCTTCTACCTTAGATCCGAAGGCAAGATCTTTGTTGCCAAGAACGGATCCTTTCTGGAAAAGGAGTTTATCTCGAAAGGGGTAAGTGGGAGGAAAGTAGAACTCGATGAAGTACTACCTCTTGAACCGGGAAGTAGTGCAGCTCAGGAAAATGTTCCTGTGGTGCCTGCACCGACTGGAGAGGAAATTAATGATGATCATCAAGGTACTTCGGATCAAGTTACTACTGAACTTCGTAGGTCCACTAGGACATGTTCCGCACCAGAGTGGTACGGCAACCCTGTCCTGGAAATCATGTTGTTAGACAACAGTGAACCTTCGAACTATGAAGAAGCGATGGCGGGCCCGGATTCCAACAAATGGCTCGAAGCCATGCAATCCGAGATAGGATCCATGTAGGAAAACAAAGTATGGACTTTGACAGACTTGCCCGATGATCGGCGAGCGATAGAAAACAAATGGATCTTTAAGAAGAAGACGGACGCGGATGGTAATGTTACCATCTATAAAGCTGGACTTGTCGCTAAGGGTTATCGACAAGTTCAAGGGATTGACTACGATGAGACTTACTCTCCCGTAGCGAAGCTTAAGTCCGTCCGAATCATGTTAGCAATTGCCGCATACTATGATTATGAGATATGGCAGATGGACGTCAAAACAGTGTTCCTTAACGGATATCTTAAGGAAGAGTTGTATATGATGCAGCCGGAAGGTTTTGTCGATCCTAAGAATGCTAACAAAGTGTGCAAGCTCCAGCGATCCATTTATGGGCTGGTGCAAGCATCTCGGAGTTGGAACATTCTCTTTGATAAGATGATCAAAGCGTTTGGGTTTATGCAGACTTATGGAGAAGTCTGTGTTTACAAGAAAGTGAGTGGGAGCTCCGTAGCATTTCTCATATTATATGTAGATGACATACTTTTGATGGGAAATGATATAGAACTCTTGGACAACATTAAGGCCTACTTGAATAAAAGTTTTTCAATGAAGGACCTTGGAGAAGCTGCTTATATATTAGGCATCAAGATCTATAGAGATAGATCGAGACGCCTCATAGGTCTTTCACAAAGCACATACCTTGATAAGATTTTTAAGAAGTTCAAAATGGATCAGTCCAAGAAAGGGTTCTTGCCTATACTGCAAGGTGTGAAATTGAGCTCAGCTCAATGCCCGACCACGGCAAAAGATAAAGAAGAGATGAGTGTCATCCCCTATGCCTCAGCCATAGGATCTATTATGTATGCCATGCTGTGTACCAGACCTGATGTAAACCTTGCCGTAAGTTTGGTAGGAAGATACCAAAGTAATCCCGGCAAGGAACACTGGACAGCGGTCAAGAATATCCTGAAGTACCTGAAAAGGTCAAAGGACATGTTTCTCGTTTATGGAGGTGACGAAGAGCTCGTCGTAAAGGGTTACGTCGATGCTAGCTTCGACACAGATCTAGGTGACTCTAAGTCACAAACCGGATACGTGTATATGTTGAATGGTGGAGCAGTAAGCTGGTGCAGCTGCAAGCAGAGCGTCGTGGCGAGATCTTCATGTGAAGCCGAATACATGGCAGCCTTGGAGGCAGCGCATGAAGCAATTTGGGTGAAGGAGTTCATCACCGACCTAGGAGTCATACCCAATGCGTCGGGGCCGATCAAACTCTTCTGTGACAACACTGGGGCTATTGCACTTGCCAAGGAGCCCAGGTTTCACAAGAAGACCAGGCACATCAAGCGTCGCTTCAACTCCATCCGTGAAAATGTTCAAGATGGAGACATAGAAATTTGTAAAGTGCACACGGATCTGAATGTCGCAGATCCGTTGACTAAACCTCTCTCGCGAGCAAAACATGATCAACACCAGAACTCTATGGGTGTTCGATTCATCACAATGTAACTAGATTATTGACTCTAGTGCAAGTGGGAGACTGTTGGAAATATGCCCTAGAGGCAATAATAAAAGCATTATTATTATATTTCCTTGTTCATGATAATTGTCTTTTATTCATGCTATAATTGTATTATCCGGAAATCGTAATACATGTGTGAATACATAGACTACAATACATGTAGTTCGTTTTGCTAGAGCTTTTCCAATGTCAAGTATCTCTTCCTTAGACCATGAGATCGTGTAACTCCCGGATACCGTAAGAGTGCTTTGGGTGTACCAAACGTCACAACGTAACTGGGTGACTATAAAGGTGCACTACAGGTATCTCCAAAAGTGTCTGTTGGGTTGACACGGATCGAGACTGGGATTTGTCACTCCGTGTTACGGACAGGTATCACTGGGCCCACTCGGTAGTGCATCATCATAATGAGCTCAAAGTGACCAAGTGTCTGGTCACGGGATCATGCATTACGGTACGAGTAAAGTGACTTGCCGGTAACGAGACTGAACGAGGTATTGGTATACCGATGATCGAGTCTCGGGCAAGTAACATACCGTCTGACAAAGGGAATAGAATACGGGGTTGCTTGAACCCTTGACATCGTGGTTCATCCGATGACAACATCGAGGAGCATGTGGGAGCCAACATGGGTATCCAGATCCCGCTGTTGGTTATTGACCTGAGAGTATCTCAGTCATGTCTGCATGTCTCCCGAACCCGTAGGGTCTACACACTTAAGGTTCGGTGACGCTAGGGTTATTCGGAAGACTTGTATGTGATTACCGAATGTTGTTCGGAGTCCCGGATGAGAACCCGGACGTCGCGAGGAGTTCCGGAATGGTCCGGAGGTAAAGATTTATATATGGAAAGTTGTTAAATGGACACCGGAAAGTTTCGGGGGCATACCGGTATTGTACCGGGGCCATCGGAAGGGTTCCGGAGGTCCACCGGGAGGGGACACCCCTCCCGGGGGGCCACATGGGCTGTGTGGGAGAGGGAGCCAGCCCCTAGTGGGCTGGGCACGCCTCCCCACCAAGGCCCATGCGGCTAGGGCAAGGGAAGGGGAAACCCTAAAGGGGGCGCCCCCCTAGCTTGGGGGGCAAGCCACCCCTCTTTCCCCTCTCCCTTTGGCCGCCGCCCCCCTAGGGTTTCCCCTAGAGGGCCGGCCCCTCTTGCCCCTCTCCTCCTATATATAGAGGGGTGAGGGGAGGGCTGCAATACACAATTGAAGGCGCAGTCCCTCCCCTCCCCAACACCTCTCCTCTTCCGTACGAGTTTGGTGAAGCTCTGTCGGAGTACTGCAGCACCAATTGCACCACGTCGTCGTGCTGCCATTGGAGCTGCCTTCCTCAACCTCTCCTTCCTCCTTGCTGGATCAAGACGGAGGAGACGTCGATCATCCCGTACGTGTGTTGAACGCAGAGGTGCTGTACTTTCAGCACTTGGTCGTCGGTGATCCGAATCACGACGAGTACGACTCCCTCATCACCATCCCCTTAAAAGCTTCCGCACGCAATCTACAAGTGGTATGTAGATGCAAACTCACTCCCTTGACTCGCTGCTTAGGTGAACTCATAGATGGATCTTGGTGAAACCGTAGGAAATTTTTTAATTTTCTGCAACGTTCCCCAACAATTGTCCCCTGGCGATAGACGTGGTTTCAACGATGAGATGGATGACACCGATGAAGAGCTATAATATCTTCAGAAGTGCGAGGCAAGCAAAACCCCCTTGTTCATTCCGATACAATCCCAGTCTCTCGCTCCTGCTCTCCTTTACTGCATTAGGACAACAATGATTCATCTGTACTTGCTGCGGTAGCTGAACCCCTTTATCCTCTGCATGACCTGTCATTGCCACAGTAAATGGATGAAACCCACTAGCATGAGTAGGAGTTGTTTGAGCCCTTATGTGCCTACTCATTCATGCTTGTTTTTCATGGCTGCTATTGCTTAGAGTTGAGTCAGGTCTGATTCATCGGAGATGAATTGGAATGTGGTGAACATGTCCTCCTGTTGAGAGCTAAGTGTGTGAACACGATTTGGTAAAGGTAGCGGTGAGAGGCCATGTAGGAGTACATGGTTGGTTGCCTCATTGCAGCCGTCCTCAGGAACTGAGTTCTGTGTTTGTGATCCATGAACAGCTACTACCACGCATTGGAATGCTTAAGTGCCCCTCTCGACTTATTAATCAACTCGATCTCTGTCCAGGAGTTGCAACTAGATTTTGGTGTTTATAGGATATGTGTTGGGGGCCATGCGTAGCGCTGACCCTAGGGGTGGGCTATGTTGCGGTAGATGCATCGAGGCACGGTGTACCGGGATGCCCGTTTGGTGCCTCGAGAACCCTGCTCTCATTGTTTGGGGCCGTGAGCGACACCCCGGCCGGATCTCCTCGCGGATGGAACCCGAATAGGCGATAAACCTGGACTAGAGACTTGTGTGGTTAGTCAGGTCGTGGCCGACTCCCTCGCCAGGCTTCCGCTTGAAGGTTGCCGAGATACACGACGTGTACATGGTGGTAAGTGGCGAGAGCGTGTGTGAAGAAGTACACCCCTGCAGGGTTAACATCATCTATTCGAATAACAGTGTCCGCGGTAAAGGACTTCTGGGTTGCCTATATCAGTTCATAGACAAGTGAAAGTGGATACTCTAAAATGCGCAAGATAAGCATGAGTACTATGGATGGCGTTCTCGTAGGAAGACGGGAGCGGATCCATAGTAGTGTATTGATATGGTGAATATGTGGACTCGTGTGCGCCACCTCAAAAGAGTTACTTGCAGTCGTAGTTAGGATAGCCACCGAGTGAAAGCTGGCTTGCTGCAGTCAAACTCCACCACCCCCTTTGTTGATACCAATGCATATGTAGTTAGTTCTGATGTAAGTCTTGTTGGGTACATTTGTACTCACGTTTGCTTAATTTATGTTTTGCAGAGAGACTTCAGTCTCGCTAGTAGTTCCGCGTGGACTTCGACGTTTAGCTTGTTACCTCAGCTACGATCTTGTGCCCTCGGCAGGATCTGGTAGATAGTCAGGCTTCTAAGCCTTTTTCATTTGTAGATGTCTGTACTCAGACATGTTCAGCTTCCGCATGTGCTTTGATTTGTATGCTCTGAATGTTGGGTCATGAGACCCATGTTTGTAATATCTCGCTCCTCGCAGCCTAATGAATAAATACTTGAGTTATAGAGTCATGTTGTGATGCCATGTTGTATTTGCACATATCGAGCATATTGTGTGTATGTTATTGAAATGCTTGGTATGTGTGGGATCCGACAATCTAGTTGTTTATCCTTGGCAGCCTCTCTTATGGGGAAATGTAGTCTAGTGCTTCCTTCAGCCATAGTGGTCCGCTACAGCCCGGTTCACCGGAGTCCTACTAGCCCAGCACTACTGCTCAGGACACTTGACTGGCTGACATGTGTTTCACTTCGTTCCTGTGTCTGTCCCTTCGGGGAAATGTCACGCGGTGACATCCGGAGTCCTGCCTAGCCTGCTACAGCCCGGGTTCCCAGAGTCCTGTTAGCCCAGTGCTACAGCCCGGATTCACACGCTGCTGACCGACATGCTCGATGAGATTCATGTATGCCTGTCCCCATGGGTTAGTGCCGCTTTGGGTTCACGACTAGCCATGTCGGCCCGGGTTCTCTGTCATATGGATGCTAGCGACACTGTCATATACGTGAGGCAAAATGCGCAAACGGTCCCGGGCCATGGTAAGGCGACACCCGTGGGAATACCGTGCGTGAGGCCGCAAAGTGATATGAGTTGTTACTGGCTAGATCGATGTGACTTGGAATTGGGGTCCTGACAGAAATAATCGCGTTTTACGATACAGAGCCGCCGCCAAGCCCTAATCTCTCTCGGGAGGGCTGATTTGGAGTCCGTTCGGGGCTTAGAAGAGGGGGATTCGTCGCTGTTGTCATCATCAACCATCCTCCATCACCAATTTGATGATGCTCACCGCCGTGCGTGAGTAATTCCATCGTAGGCTTGCTGGACGGTGAGGGGTTGGATGAGATTTATCATGTAATCGAGTTAGTTTTGTTAGGGTTTGATCCCTAGTATCCATTATGTGCTGAGGTTGATGTTGCTATGACTTTGCTATGCTTAATGCTTGTCACTAGGGCCCGTGTGCCATGATTTCAGATCTGAACCTATTATGTTTTCATGAATATATGTGTGTTCTAGATCCTATCTTGCAAGTCTATAGTCACCTACTATGTGTTACTAGTAGAGTGCCCGTGTGTTGCCACAGGCCTTAAAAAATTTGAGAACATTCTTTTGTCAATATTATTATCAGTATTCGATATTGGGTTATTCATTACATTACTATGCCTTCCTTCTCATTGCAGGTTGGTTGTTACTGATTGCATTTCAAATTTCACATGTATAGAAAAGATAGCCAATAACATAAAAAATATTGAGATCCACTTCACTTACAATGTCATTTGGTTACATATAGGATCAGATCTAATGCACAAAACACAATAACATAGAACTCTTTACTGTGCATTACAAATGATAGGTGGCACATGGATGCCCTTCTATGCTTAAGATTAATCATCTTTGTTATTATCCATTAATTAAATATGACACATATAGGATTTTGTTCCCTTATTCCAAGATTCTACAATCAGAATTCCCTAGCAAATTTTTACACATGAAATTAGGCACTTGAAACCGTATAGATTACTACACGCACCCCCTACCATTTAGAAACCATGGAAACACAAAATATTTCAACACTTTCCCATCTACTATTCATATCTTGGACAAGCCCCATCTACTTTTCTTGGCTCAAAAGGACTGAGGCCCCTCCAACTGCACTCAACTTCTAGGATATCTCTTCTTTGAAAGCCATGAAAACAATCATTCGGTATGACCGTTTGTGATCATAAATGGCATTTATAATTACTTGATATTCTCATATACAGTATCTAAATAGTAAAGTTTATAAATGCAATACATTAAAAGAACTAATGCTACTGGTATCCATAGCTAGAATACATAAATACAAATAATTAGAGGCATTAAACTCTAACATTAGATAGACCCATGTAAATTGCATACATGTAACCCTTATAAACTTGGCGTCTAATTTTTTTGCAGTAGGCTTTTAACCTATTCAGCAAGTCAAACTCTCGGAATGAAATTATGTCTTGGGTCTCGCTTAACCTATTCAGCAAGCTACCATCGACCATATTGCAGTCCATATGAAAAAGAGATGAACATCATATTCTGCTGAAAAACAACAATGTGAAGTTTATGGATATATGATATTCTCATTGCCATTAATGTCACTAAATTTATTGATCCATAAAAACCATGCGTAAGTGCAAAAGAAAATAAATCTGGGTTGAGGGGAATAATGAAGGATCAAAGGAAAGAATGAATGGATCGCACACATACCGTTCATAAGTCCTTCTCTGGATGGAAATGGAACCCAATACATGCCGCTGCAGCATCCTTCTTGTCGGCTCTGAGGAACCGCATTTGACCATTTCCTCCGGTACCGCCCACGACATCTTCTATAACATGTCCGCTTCCACCACTGACATCTTCTCCGCCATGTCATTCACGAAGCCCTGTCCACCATGTTTCACTTCATATTACATTACTCTCATGTATCACACATACTACAACTCAATCATGCATATAAGTGAAATATAGGAATGGATCTCCAGTACAACAATATATGCACACTTTTTCCAGGGTGACTTCTATGCTTGCTACTACTATCTTCTACACATAGCCCCTATAGTAGAATTGGTTGGTTCTCAAGTTCCTGCTCCCACTAACCACCTCTGTCACAATTTTGTTGTAGCTATTCTGAATAGCTGTTGTGGTCTGCCTATGATACTCGTGCCTGAGAAGAGGCTACCCCATTGAATATGCATTGTTATACACCAGGCAAGAACTATCTGCACCGCACCACACACCGCCGACCATAGTGTGACGTCCATGATCAAAATTAAAAAGTGTTCTTGGCTTCCAGCCTTGGCCAAAAACTGCGCCAGAACGCCATGTGGTCTCTCAAGAGGCGGGAAGGGCCAGGGAGCACCACGACACGCCATCTACAACTCAGTGGTGGTGGTGGGTGGCGTTGATCTCGTAACCCTGACAATGGCTCCATGGAGGGTTAGGGATTTTTCAGAGCGTGCTGTTCCACTGGATGAGATGTGTGTCTCCCTCCCGTGAGCCTGCGATGATGGGATCGTGACCATCGTTGTCCATGCCTAATTGGCACATGAAACTAAATGAAGAAACACTCAGCATATTTCTTCATGCATAATCAAAATACTATTGCAATTAAAATATATAATGCAGTAACGAGTGTTTCAATGTTCTTCTGTTTATAGTCAGCGGGCAACAAGGTACAAGTATGTTCTTCTTTCATCAGTTGTTATGTTTGTCTACCTCAGGCTTGTAGAAAATACGGTTTTGTTAGCCTGCACTACTACACTGATCTTTTGAAATGATAAATTTTAGCAACGATGTCAAGAGTACTAAATTGTAGAGAGAAAAAAAAGATGAACACCACCAACTTTAGCTTCACCGGAATTTCCTCAGTAAGTAGGAAAAAACACCGAATCTCAGCCACTTTTCACAAACCATGAAAATATGTAGTAACTTTAATTTTTCAACCAAAATAACACAACGGTGCATTGAAATGGAAAAAGAAGCACATAAAAGACATTTACCTCCCTCGTGTAGTAGAGAAACACCATAAATGAATAGTCTCAACAAGCTTTGTGGATGTTTCAGTCTTCGGATGTAATATTCAGTTCTGACGTAATATTTACTTCAGGGATGAAATCCCCGTGCAATAAGGTATGTTGTGTACGCCGGCAACAATGTTGTGTACGCCGGCAATGTCACCGGAGAAATATCCAATCTTGAGTATCAAAATATTTTATTTGTGAAAGAGGAAAAAGGTATTGTCTACCTCCCAGCTGGCTGCCCAATTGGCTGAGCATGTGTGTTGCAAAAAGTGAGTTCGTATTGGCATTCCTTGGAGAACCCAATCTGCTTGATACTCATCAGGCCTGAAACTATTATGCCAAAAAAAAGCAAGTATGAGATCTAGGATTCAGAGTACAGATCTTTAGAGACATAACTTTGTTTCACAAAAAAAGCTACCTGAACCAAGTTTGATGCCTACTAAAAAAGTAGTATGTTAAATACATGCATCCAGTGAAACTTATATGAAGATAAATGAAGCAACATGATGATAGAAATCGGAGATGGTACCAATTGATCTGCTGGTTGTCATATGTAGAGTTCATACGTAAAGAAGCATGAACCATGTGAACTTGAGGTCCTCGGCGGTTTGTACAAATACTCATATCGCCAGATTGCCCCATTGAATCCAAGCCAAAATAATATCGCCAATCCATGCAGCTGTACCACTCATATAACAACATGTGGAATTTAGATCCCGTCAAAAAAAAACATGTGTAATTTAGATGGGCGGAAGAACATCAGTAGATACAAGGTGCTTGCAATAGAGATCCACGGACGGTTGCAGTCGAGGTAGAGGCCTCCTGGTCGATGACGAGCTGCTGGATGAGCTCGAGCACCCACCTTCTGTCGGGCTGCTGCTGTGCCGCTGAGGTGTCGGCTCTATGGCGGCTCCCCCGGCCGGATCTGGCCAGTGCGACGATCTGAGTGGCAAGGCTTGAGATGTCCAACAAAATGGAACTGATGGCAACCATCTCCATTACAATTTCTCGTTTATATCCTACTGTAAACACAAGAGCTAGGATGAAAATAATAATTTAAACCAATCATGCATAAAGATCACTAATCTGATGGTAAATTTGAGATAGCCTAGATGTTGTTGTCAATGTTATAAACCACAGATCATTAAGAATCAACACTAACCATGCAAAATTTGGTAGTCGCTGCTTGCTGTAAACCTAAACTCTCTGCTATGGAGCATTAACATCTGCTTCCAGGCTCCAGCTGCTGGCCCATGGGATCTTCCATATGAACCGCCAGCTCAGGCTTGGCAATATTAATCAGATGCTACGCGATAGAAACCTAAAACACCAACACCAAAATGCAATTTTAAGAAGGCTGTCATTTGCCTGTACAAAAAATCCACGGGAACTCTGAATGGTAGTACCTGTGGATCCCGACATTGATCTCAACATTACACTCCTCCTGCCAGCCAATAAACTAAGTTAACTGTAAATCAGGAAGTTTTAAAATAATATTGTTTGAATAGTGGATATAACCACACAACCAATTGCTGTTGGTTAAAAGGTTTATGATGTGAAGACTGACTTAAATCAACGCACACATGAGACTTGACTGGAGCGCAGAGGCACCTATAGGGTTCGCCGCGGCAGCAACTCGGGGGAGAAGATGGCCGGGTCGGGTTTCTCAAGGCAGTTGCACTCACCGTGCAGCGCCGACCTTGGTGAGGTGCCGGATCTGGACTCCTCCTCCGGCCCGGGAGAGAGGCGTCCGTGGGTACCAACCGTACGGCCGCGTCGTCGTGGTTGATCACACGACTGTGTGAGGACCCTCTCTGTGCCGCCTCCTCCTTTCTCCAAGTATTATGTTCGGAATTTACAAAAAAAAACTATGTGATCAAATATGTTTACGAAGAAAGAATTTAGGGTTCACAAGCTTCTTGTACGGGCATTGATCTTGGGGATTCAACAGTCAATAGATGCAAACAAGATAGTTTTGTTGCACATCTAGAAAATTGCATTACTATCGATCTAATTTGAGGACACTATATGAGATGATGGTAGGGAACATGGACTCGAACAAAACTGCAATGCTATAATAATAGTTCGACACTATATGCTCATTATCGCAGAATGCATGGTTTTTCCAAGGAAAAAGGGACAAAGTACATAGATCAGACTGTGTCTCAAACTTATAAAAAAACGACATGTTGACATCCGTGGAAGAGGGAGAGGCACATGCATACCTTGAAGTGCTCGCAATTGTAAACGTAGTTCTCATCCATCCAGTGCTGCAGCTTCCCAGTGGGATCTAGAGGGGCCTGACCTACGACCAACGGATGCGTGCATCGAGCAAGCAGGGCATCGTGGTATGCAGGCTCAAGCAGACAAGCCACTCTGTCAAGACCGTGTCAAATTGCCATAGGAAGAAGAGGCGCCATTGCTGGACATACTTGTAGATCCTAACTACGTTCTCCGTCGCCGAAGCGTTCCGCAAGGCCTCAAGCGCCACCTTCTGTGCCTGCTCCCTCTGCTCCATGGCTTCCAAAAACAAAATTTGAACCATCGGTTTAGTTCAGAGTTCAGGGTGTCTGAACAGCTGACGGAAAAATTCTGGCAGCTAAGCAAGTAAATTTAACAGGGTAAAACACTTGGAGTTGCATTAACCACGCAACGGAAAAATAAGAGCAGCCGTGGATGCTCAGTCTAAGTGACTCGCGTTTTAGAAGCATCTACATGACTCACCGATTCATCTGCTATCTGAGACACAATCAGAGTGGCAACATCACAATCCCATAGCTATCATGGGACATCAGAACAAAATCAAATCCATAAGAGTGGTCAGCTATATGATGTTTCAGCTAAAAAATCAGCTATCCCAAGAACACTAATCCCGCCAACCCGAGGCTGCTCATGTGATCTATGAGCAAGCGCCGCACAAGCAAGCAGGGATCTACCCGCCTCGAATCACCTAAACCGCATGGAGCACCACCTGCCCACATATCTACGGAATACGCGAGAAAATCGAGACGCCCGGCGAGGGAGAGAAAGGAAGGGGGTGGGTTAACCTCATTGGGGTCGAGCCAGACCTTGCCCTTGCCGCACTTGAGGACGCTCGAGGCCAGGCGCTTCTGCAGCTTGAGGCCCTTGCCGCAGTTGAGGACGCTCGAGGGGGCAGGGCAGCGGCCGCGGTGGGACGTGGGGGCGGCGGCCGCGGCTGGAGGTGGGGCGGCGGCCGCGGCTGGAGGTGAGCGCGACGGCCGCGGCTGGATCTGGGGCGGCGGCCCCGGCTGGAGCTGGGCGCGGTGGCCGCGACGGGAGGTGGCGGGGCCGGCCACGGCGGGAGGTGGCGGGGGCGGCAGCGACGGGCGGCGGCGTTTGAGGGAGGGAGATGGAGGAGGGGATCGGCGGCGACTGCGAGGGCAAGGGCGACGGCGAAGGATCTGGTGTGGCGTCGCTCGCTCGCTCGTTCGCACGTTGCCAGACGTTTTTTTCGCTTGTTTTCTTTCATAGGTTTTTTTCATCGGTTAATTTTCGTAGGCTTTTTTCCTTCGCTTGTAGATGGGTGCGATGGGAGGTATGGGGGTGGGTGGGGGACTCGGACGGAGGGTTTTTTCTGGTTTTTTGCGGCTGAGCGGGAGGTGGGAGCAAGTACAGAAGAAGTACCAAAAAAGACCATATTAGGTGGGACGAAAATAAAACCCGGAACGCGACCTACCAACTGAGACATTAGGAGTAGAGATGATCCGGCAACCCTGAAGTGACAATAATCGGGACCACTCCCGGTGATGACCATAGTTTGAGTAGTTCATGTATTCACTATGTGCTAATGCTTTGTTCCGGTTCTCTATTAAAAGGAGGCCTTAATATCCCTTAGTTTCTAATAGGACCCCACTGGCACGGGAGGGTAGGACAAAAGATGTTATGCAAGTTCTTTTCCATAAGCACGTATGACTATATACGGAATACATGCCTACATTATATTGATGAGCTAGAGCTAGTTTTGTGTCACCCTATGTTATGACTGTTACATGACGAACCACATCCGGCATAATTATCCATCATTGATCCGGTGCCTACGAGTTTTCCATATACTGGTTCTCGCTTATTTACTTTTTCGTTGCTACTGTTACAATCATTACAAAATACCAAAAACATTACTTTTACTGTCTTTACTTTTGTTACCGTTGCCATCACTATCATATTACTTTGCTACTAAACACCTTGCTGCAGATACTAACTTTCCAGGTGTGGTTGAATTGACAACTCAGCTGCTAATACTTGAGAATATTCTTTGGCTCCCCTTGTGTCGAATCAACAAATTTGGGTTGAATACTCTACCCTCGAAAACTGTTGCGATCCCCTATACTTGTGGGTCATCAAGACTATTTTCTGGCGCCATTGCCGGGGAGCATAGCTCTATTCTTTGAGTCACTTGGGATTTATATCTGCTGGACACTATGAAGAACTTGAAAGACGCTAAGACAACTATTTATCCCTCAACTACGAGGGGAGGCAAGGAACTGCCATCTAGCTCTGCACTTGATTCACCTTCTGTTATGAGTAAGCTAGCGACACCTAAACCTGCTACTGCTATTGATTTTGATATGTCGCATGTTATTGATGATGCCACTTCTGCTATGCATGATACTTATGATGAAACTACTTCTATGCTTGATACTACTGTGCCACTTGGTGAATATCTTGATGAGCAAATTGCTAGGTCTAGAGAAAGATAAATCATTGAACCTGAACACAATGATGTTAGTGACGATGAACCTATGCCTTCTATTCCTGAAGGTTATCTTTTTGATGCAGAATCTTCTGCCGCTATTTTTGCTTGCCAAGTTAGATATGAACTTAAGAGGTTGCTAATTAAATGGAGTAAAGAATCTCTTAAAGATAGAATGAGACCGGACCTTGCTTTTGCTACTTCACCTATTTGTGTTCCTGATAAGGATTATTATGATTTTTCTGTTGATCCAGATATAATTACTTTGGTTGAATCTGATCCTTTTTATGGCTATGAATCTGAAACTGTTGTGGCACATCTTACTAAGTTAAATGATATAGCTGCCTTGTGTACTAATAATGAGAGATCGCGCTACCTTTATTTACTTAAGATATTTCCGTTCTCGTTAAAGGGTGATGCTAAGATATGGTACAATTCTCTTGATCCTGGTTGTGTGCAAAGTCCTCAGGATATGATTTATTACTTCTCTACTAAATATTTTCCAGCTCATAAGAAACAAGCTGCTTTGAGGGAAATATACAATTTTGTGCAAATTGAAGAAGAGAGTCTCCCACAAGCTTGGGGGAGGCTTCTCAAGTTACTTAATGCTTTGCCTGATCATCCTCTTAAGAAACCTGAAATATTTGATATCTTTTATAATGGACTAATTGATGCTTTCAGAGATTACCTGGATAGTTGTGCTGGTTCTCTTTTCAGGGAAAGAACACCGGATGACGCTGAAATTCTATTGAATAATATGTTGGCTAATGAGAATAATTGGGCACCTCCCGAGCTACCTCCTGAGCCAGTTCCTGAGCCAATTACTGAGCTTATTCCTAAACCAACTCCGAAGAAGAGAGGTGTTCTGTTTCTCAGTCCTGAAGATATGCAAGAGGCAAAGAAATCTATGAAAGAAAAAGGTATTAAAGCTGAAGATGTTAAGAATTTACCTCCTATTGAAGAAATACATGGTCTTAATTTACCGCCTGTTGAAGAAGTATATGATCTCAATTACTTATTTAATGAAGAACCTCCCGACATCCCGACACAGGTAATAAAGGTAAATTCTCTCTATAGATATGATAAAGCTGAAGTCCCTCCTACTAAAATTGCTAGTCAGTGCTTGGATGAGTTTGATGACTTTATGTTTAAGCAAGATGACTTTAATGCTTATTTTGGTAGACAATTAAAACAGAATACCTCTATGATTAAATGCTTGGGTGATTATATGGCTGATATTAGAGGTGAACTTAAACTTGTTAGCAAGCATGCTTCTATGGTTACCACTCAAGTAGAACAAGTACTTAAAGCTCAGAAAGAAGTGCTTGATGAAATGAATAGTAAGAAAAATGATTATGCTGTTAGAGTGGCTACTAGAACTGGTAGATTGACTCAGGAACCTTTGTATCCTGAAGGCCACCCTAAGAGAATCGAGCAAGATTCTCAGAGAAATGATATTGATGTACCTAGTTATTCTAAGAGGAAGAAAAAGAAAAATGATAGGACTTTACAAACTTCTAGTGAACCTATTGCTGAACCACCTGAGAATCCAAATGATATTTCTATTTCTGATGCTGAAACACAATCAGGTGATGAACATGAACCTAGTGATAATGTTAATGATAATGTTCATGTTGATGCTCAACCTAGTAATGATAATGATGTAGAAGTTGAACCTGTTGTCGATCTTGATAACCCACAATCAAGGAATCAACGTTATGATAAAAGAGACTTCGTTGCTAGGAAACATGGTAAAGAAAGGGAACCATGGGTCCAAAAACCCATGCCTTTTCCCCCGAAACCATCCAAGAAAAAGGATGATGAGGATTTTTAGCGCTTTGTTGAAATGATTAGACCTATCTTTTTGCGTATGCGATTAACGGACGTGCTCAAAGAAAATCCTTACTCTAAGTATATGAAGGATATTATTACAAATGAAAGAAAGATACCTGAAGCTGAAATTTCCACCATGCTTGCTAATTATACTTTTAAGGGTGGGGTACCAAAGAAACTTGGAGATCCCGGAGTACCTACTATACCATGCTCCATTAAGAGAAATTATGTTAAAACTGCTTTATGTGATCTTGGAGCCGGTGTTAGTGTTATGCCTCTCTCTTTATATCGTAGACTTGACTTGAATAAGTTGACACCTACTGAAATATCTTTGCAAATGGCTGATAAATCAACTGCTATACCTGTCTGTATTTGTGAGGATGTGCCTGTTGTGGTTGCAAACGTTACTATTTTAACGGACTTTGTTATTCTTGATATTCCTGAGGATGATAGTATGTCTATTATTCTTGGAAGACGTTTCTTAATACTGCAGGGGCTGTTATTGATTGCAACAAAGGCAATGTCACTTTTCATGTTAATGGCAATGAAAACACGGTACACTTCCCGAGGAAACAACCTCAAGTTTATAGTATCAACTCTATTGGAAAAATTCCATCGATTATATTTGGAGGTTTTGAATTTCCTCTCCCTACTGTCAAGAAAAAGTATGATATACTCATTGTTGGGAATTTTCATATGCCCGTTGAGGTAACTTAGTGCTATTCGAAAATTCTCCGGTTCTGTGTTAATCGGAATGAGCTCGTTAACAAGACTTGATCAACCTTGTTAGTGGATTCATCTTGATGATCACGAGATGGATGAAACTAGAAGCACAACTTTCTGTACCCTCTTTATACTTTCTGTTATTTAGTAGAAATAAAGTAAAATAGTATTTTTTTGTCTGTCTCCTGACTTATCCGCTCAATATAAAAATATCCCGAAAATAAAAGTCCTCAGAATGCCATGCCAATTTAATATGATTTTTTCGGGAATATTTAAGAATTTACTGTGCAAAAATCACCACGGGGGGAGCTGCCACCTGGCCACGAGGGTGGAGGGCGCGCCCTACCCCCCTGGGCGCACCCCCTGCCTCGTGGGCCTACGGAGACCCTCCTCCACTTATTCCTGCACCCATCTTCTTCCTCTGTCTCACACAAACATGAAAAACCAACTCAAGCACGAGTTCCAGCCCCCGTTGCTGTGATTTTTGATCTCCTTGCTCAAAGCACCTCTCGCAAAACTGCTTGGTGAGATTATTCCTTGGTATGTGACTCCTCCATTGGTCCAATTAGTTTTTGTTCTAGTGCTTTATTCATTGCAAATTTATGCTGCATAGGTGACCATGTTCTTGAGCTTGCATGTCAAATTTATATGGTTCCAAGTAGTTCTAATGCTCTATATAGGCTCTAGGCACTTGTGGGAGTTGTTACTATCAATTTTATTGAAGTTGGTTCACTTTTATTTGAAGTTACTAAAAATTTCAGATTGTTTCAGAAAATAATGAAGAGATTTTTGAGGGGCTCGTCGAGCCGAAGCTCGAAGGAAAAACAAAAGGAAGAAGAGCAGAAGCCCAAATTTAATTTGCCTCGCACCGCGGAGGTCCGGCCGTGTGAATGGCCTTCCGATGACTTCTTGAGGAGTGCCGGGATTTATGAGGATTTCTATCTATTAATTGAGTACGCCGGCCTCACCAACTTCCTCCGCGACCAACGTCATCAGTATCTCTTACTCACAAATACTTTTGTGCAGAACTTCTACTTTTTCCCTAAGAAATCACCTCCAATAGTAGAGTTCCATTTATATGACGTTGTTAAGGAGATGCCATTAGCTGAATTTTGCGAGGTTTGCAAAATACCTTTTGAGGGTTCTTTAGATGAACCACACCGTAATGAAGTAGAAGCTTTTATTAACACTATCACTGTGGGAGAAACCAGGAAGGTTTCTGATGCAAGAATTACTAGCATACATTTTCCTGTTTTACGCTACTTTGCCTTATTTGCTAGTCGTTGCTTGATTGGTCGCGGGAACTATGGAAACCTTACCATTCCTGATATTATCATTTTGTTCCATGGTTTATACCGCAATAACTCTGTTAGTATGGGTGAAATTGTTGCTAGATGGTTAAGTCTGAACCATACTAAGGGCCCCATCTTTGGAGGCATTTATGCTTCACGCCTAGCTGAATATTTTGAGATACCTATTAGGCATGAGGAGAAGGAAGAAACATCATTGCCTCGTGTTTATTTAGATTATAGGAGTATGCTAGCGCATGATTTTCTTGTTAAGAGTCGCGAAGGGGAGCTCAAATATAAATTGTACTTTGATAAACATCATCCTGATACTATTACTTTGCCTGCTCCCTCTTTGTTTAACTTATCTGCAGGTACTCACATTGTTCCGTGGGCGGCCATTCAAGCCTATCGGAATCCTGCACCAGCCCCGGAACCGGAGCCACAATATGAGCCTCCACGACTATCTTTTTATTCTTGGGATCCAGAGGAGGTTGCCAGGCAGTGGCAACCGGAGCCTTCTTCATCACAGTATGACCCCAGCTACACCTACGGGTATCAGCCAGGCCATCCCTGGCAATAGACCAACTTAGGCCAAAAGCCTAAGCTTGGGGGAGTACGTATTTTCCACCGACATTACATTCATGTTCACACACACTCATTGCTAGATGTCGGTGTTCATACTCTTTCACTGTAATATCCATGCTAGTTTATTTTCTTTTTCCTGCTTTCTTCTTGTGTGTTTAATAAACCTTAAGAAAAATAAAAAAAATTAAAAAAAATTAGTAGTAGTTTATTTCTTTGCTGTAGTAGTAAAAAAGGGGGAAAACCCAAAAATATTTCCCGTTCTTCTTTTGCTTGTTGGGAGCTTTCCCGTGTAAATAGTTTTTGTTTCGTTTCTTTTTTTGGGGGGTCGAGAAGACTATATTGAAAATGCTTAGTGGCTCTTATATGCATGATTGATTATTTAAACTCAGAGCCCATATTACTTGTCTTCTCTCTTGAGTTGAATGCTCGCAGATTCCAGCTTAGTCCAATGCACGTGCACTCGTATTATTATTCACACCGTTCGGTCGTGCAAGTGAAAGGCAATAATGATGATATATGATGGACTTATTGAGGGGAGAAAAGCTGGTATGAACTCGACCTCTCTTGTTTTTGTAAATATGATGATTCATCGTTCTTGATTCAGCTATTATGAAGTAAACATATTTGCAATGACATTTAGAGATTATAGTTGCTTGTGCCATGCTTGATTAGCTATGAGTTATAATGGTTTACCTTGCGTGCCAACATTCTATTAGAATGGTTATGATGTGGTATGATGGGATGGTATCCTCCTTTAAATGAATTGAGTGACTAGACTTGGCACATGTTCACGCATGTAGTTGAATCCAATCAACATAGCCTTCATGACATTTATGTTCATGGTGGATTATATCCTACTCATGCTTGTACTCGGTGTGAATTAATTTTTATGCATGTTTAGGACTGTTGTCGCTCTCTCAGTTGGTCGCTTCCCAGTCTTTTGCTAGGCTTCACCTGTACTAAGCGGGAATACTGCTTGTGCATCCAAACTCCTTAACCCCAAAGTTATTCCATATGAGTCCACTATACCTACCTATATGCGGTATTTACCTGCCGTTCCAAGTAAATTTGTATGTGCCAAACTCTAAACCTTCAAATAAACATTCTGTTTGCATGCTCGAATATCTCATATGTCAACTAGAGCTGCCCTTATCTTCCGTGTTAGGAGGGTTTCTCAAGAGGAGTGGACTCCGCTCCTCATTCACGAGAAAAAGGCCGGTATCCGGGATGCCCAGTCCCATGCTTCGTGCAAATTAAATCAAAATAACTGCAAACAAAACTCCCCTTGGGACCCGTTGAATGTTGGAGGCACTCGTTGTTTCGAGCAAGCCATGGATTGATGCTTGTGGAGGAAGGGGAGTATAAACTTTACCATTCTGTTTGGGAACCGCCTATAATCTGTTTAGCATGGAAGATATCGTCATCTCTTAGTTGTTATGTTGACAATGAAAGTATGCCGCTCAAAATATAATTTATCTATATTTCAAAACCGAGCTCTCGCACCTCTACAAATCCCTGCTTCCCTCTGCGAAGGGCCTATCTATTTACTTTTATGTTGAGTCATCACCCTTCTTATTAAAAAGCACCCGCTGGAGAGCACACTGTCGTTTGCATTCATTATTATTGGTTTATTTCGGGTCTGACTTGACTGGATCTCTTTTACCATGAATTACAATGTTTAGTCAGTCCTTGATCTTTAAAGGTGCTATGCATTTATGTTTTGCGGTCTCAGAAAGGGCTAGTGAGATACCATTTTGTTATACCGTGTTATGATTATTTTGAGATAGTGTTGTCATCCGAGTTTTGCTATTATGGACCGCTAGCTGATTATGCAATTGATATGAGTAATTGTGAGACCTACCTGTCATTGTGAGTATGGTTAGTTCATAATAATTGCTGAGACTTGAATGCTGTCTTTTCATGTTTACAACAACAAGAGCAAAAAGAGTTTGTAAAAGTTTTTCTTTTTCTCTTTCAGTTTGTCAACTGAATTGCTTGAGGACAAGCAAGGATTTAAGCTTGGGGGAGTTGATACATCTCCATCGTATCTACTTTTCCAAACACTTTTGCCCTTGTTTTGGACTCTAACTTGTATGATTTGAATGGAACTAACCCAGACTGATGCTGTTTTCAGCAGAACTGCCATGGTGTTGTTTTTTTGTGCAGAAAATAAAGATTCTTGGAATGTCCTGAAACTCCACGGAACACCTTAGAAAAAATAAAGAAAAATCCTCGCAAAAGATGAAGACCAGGGGGCCCACACCCTGCTCACGAGGGTGGGGGGCGTGCCTCCCCCCTGGGCGCGCCCCCCTACCTCGTGGGCCCCATGGGGACCCTCCGACGCCAACTCCAACTCCATATATTGGCTTTCGGGGAGAAAAAATCAGAGAGAAGAAATAATCGCGTTTTACGATACGGAGCCGCCGCCAAGCCCTAATCTCTCTCGGGAGGGCTGATCTGGAGTCCGTTCGGGGCTCCGGAGAGGGGGATTCGTCGCCGTCGTCATCATTAACCATCCTCCATCACCAATTTCATGATGCTCACCGCCGTGCGTGAGTAATTCCATCGTAGGCTTGCTGGACGGTGATGGGTTAGATGAGATTTATCATGTAATCGAGTTAGTTTTGTTAGGGTTTGATCCCTAGTATCCATTATGTTCTGAGGTTGATGTTGCTATGACTTTGCTATGCTTAATGCTTGTCACTAGGGCCCGAGTGCCATGATTTCAGATCTGAACCTATTATGTTTTCATGAATATATGTGTGTTCTAGATCCTATCTTGCAAGTCTATAGTCACCTACTATGTGTTATGATCCGGCAACCCCGAAGTGACAATAATTGGGACCACTCCCGGTGATGACCATACTTTGAGGAGTTCATGTATTCACTATGTGCTAATGCTTTGTTTCGGTTCTCTATTAAAAGGAGGCCTTAGTATCCCTTAGTTTCCAATAGGACCCCGCTGCCACGGGAGGGTAGGACAAAAGATGTCATGCAAGTTCTTTTCCATAAGCACGTATGACTATATACGGAATACATGCCTACATTATATTGATGAACTGGAGCTAGTTTTGTGTCACCCTATGTTATGACTGTTACATGACGAACCACATCCGGCATAATTATCCATCATTGATCCGGTGCCTACGAGTTTTCCATATACTGGTTCTCGCTTATTTAATTTTTCGTTGCTACTGTTACAATCATTGCAAAATACCAAAAACATTACTTTTACTGTCTTTACTTTTGTTATCGTTACCATCACTATCATATTACTTTGCTACTAAACACCTTGATGCAGATACTAAGTTTCCAGGTGTGGTTGAATTGACAACTGAGCTGCTAATACTTGAGAATATTCTTTGGCTCCCCTTGTGTCGAATCAACAAATTTGGGTTGAATACTCTACCCTAGAAAACTGTTGCGGTCCCCTATACTTGTGGGTCATCACCGCCTCGCAATACGCGCTATGTCTGGTTGCAGGAAAACGGTTCGAATAATGACCTGACCGTAATGACATATCACATCGTCTAGAAAGTTGTCAGCTGAAGTATCATTCTCTCTACGGTGGTATGTGAAGATCATTTTGCAGATCCGGACACGGTCTACGTGTTCAATAATTACCTTGGAGTATTCGGAGAAGGAACCCGCCTTGCAATGCCGAAGACAAGATTGCGCGCCAGACTCATCGTGATTGAAGCCTGGTTCATGGGCTACTGAGGGAGTCCTGGATTAGGGGGTATCCGGAAAGCCGGACTATATACATCGTCCGGACTATTGAAGCGTGGAGATACTAGACTCAAGACTCCGGGCCGTGTCCGGATGGGACTCTCCTTTGCGTGGAAGACAAGCTTGGCGATCCGGATATTTTATTTCCTTCCTTGTAACCGACTCCATGTAAACCCTAGCCCTCTCCGGTGTCTATATAAACCGGAGAGGATGGTCTTTAGAAGGCCGATCACAATTACAATCATACCATCATAGGCTTGCTCTTAGGGTTTAGCCTCTACGATCTCGTGGTAGATCTACTCCTGTACTACTCATCTCTTTAATATTAATCAAGCAGGAAGTAGGGTTTTACCTCCATCGAGAGGGCCGAACCTGGGTAAACATTGTGTCCCTTGCTTCCTGTTACCATCAGCCTAAGACGCACAGATCGGGTCCGACAATGAGATCCGCCGGTTTTGACACCGACAATGAGCACCAGCACTAGAATGACTGTGTGAACATGAATGTAAAGTCGGCGAGGAATACGTACTCCCCCAAGCACAGGCTTTTAGCCTAAGTTGGTCTATGGTCATGGGTCAGAGCTACTCCCTCCAGTGTACTGGGATGCATCGTCTGGGTACCACTGGCTGGCAAACTCCTCCGGATTCCACTGATAAAAGGATGGTCGATAAGGGTCAAGTTGTGGTTCCGGCTCAGGCTCTGGGGCTGATATTGGCCTTGGTAAGCACGAGCGGCCTCCGGTAAGACGAGAAACGTGCCTGTAGATAAATCAAACAAAGAGGGTGCATGCAGGATAATAGTTTCACTGCGTTTCTTATGATATCTCAAATTATACTTAAGCATATTCTCATCATTTGCAATAATAAACTCATGTGCTACCATGCTCTTGTAATCTAGAAAAGTAGGGGGCAATGGTTTTTCTTCTTCCTCATAGTGCCTAATAGGTATCTCGAAGTGTTCAGCAAGGCATGAGGCATAGATACCTCCAAAAATGAGGCCCTTAATAGAATTCATGCTTAATCGTCTAGCAATAATGGCGCCCATATTAAAAGTGTTATCACAGAATAAAGCATGGAACAAAATTATAATATCAGGAATACTAAGGTTTCCACAGTTTCTGTGGCCAATCAAGCATCGACTAGCAAATATTGCAAAGTAGCGTAAAACAGGAGAATGTATGCTAGTTATTCGTGCATCGGAAACTTTCTTCGTTTCCCCTACAGTGATGGTGTCAATAAATCCTTCCACATCTTTATGATGTGGTTCATCTAAGCTTCCCCCGAAGGGTATTTTGCAAACCGTGCAAAATTCATATAGTGACATCTCCCTATCAACATCATATAATTTAAACTCTACTAAAGGAGGTGACTTCTTAGGATAGAAGTAGAAATTTTGCACAAAAGTATTGGTGAGTAAGATATATTGTTCAAGCTGGTTGTGGAGGAAGTCGGTGAGGCCCGCATTATCAACCAAAGAATAGAAATCATCATATATCCTGGCTGCTCTCAAGAAATAATCACAAGGCCATTTACACTGCCGTAATTCCGCCACACGAGGAAGATTATACTTGGGCTTTTCATTCTCCTTAGCTTGTTTATCCTTAGAGCCTTGGCTAGAAGAGCCCCTCAAGAAGACTCTCTTTATCATTTTCTGGAAATTTCTGAAATTTTTAGTGACTCAAATAAAAGTGAAACAAACTAAATATAATTGATAACAACTACTCCCACAAGTGCCTAGAGCCTCTATCATGCATTAGAATTACTTGGGACCTCATAAATTTGACATGCAAGCTCAAGAACAGGGTCACCTAAGCAGCAAGAATTTGCAATGAATAAAGAACTAGAACAAAAACTAATTGGATCGTTGGAGGAGTCACATACCAAAGAACAATCCCCCAAAGCAGTTTTGTGAATGGAGCTTTGCACAAGGAGATCGAAAATGGCAGCAAAACGAGCTAGAACTCGTGCTTGAGCTAGGGAGTGATTTTTTTGGGAGGAAGAAGAAGTGTGTGGGTGCAGGAATAAGTGGAGGGGAGCCACCGTGGGCCCATGAGGCAGGGGGGTGCGCCCTGGACCCTCGTGGCCAGGTGCTTGCTCCCCCTGCTGTGTTCTTAGTGCCAAATATTCTCAAATCTTCCAGAAAAAATCATATTAAATTGGCATGGCATTTGGAGAACTTTTGTTTTCGTGATATTTTTTATTGCATAGATAATTCAGAAAACAGACAAAATATACTATTTCTACTTTATTTATTTTAAGTAACAGAAAGTAAAGAGAGGGTACAGAAGGTTGTGCCTTCTAACTTCATCCATCTCATGCTCATCAAAAGGAATCCACTAACAAGGTTGATCAAGTCTTGTTAACAAATTCATTCCAAATCACATGAAACCGGAGAAATTTCGAAGTGACACTAGGTTACCTCAACGGGGATATGGACATCCCCAACAATAAGAATATCATACTTTTTCTTTGCAGTAGGGAGAGGAAAGTCAAGACCTCCAATAATTATTAATGGAATTTTCCCAATAGAATTTATGCTATGAACTTGAGGTTGTTTCCTCGGAAAGTGTACCATATGCTCATTACCATTAACATGAAAGGTGACATTGCCTTTGTTGCAATCAATAACAGCACCTGCAGTATTTAAAAAGGGTCTACCAAGGATAATCGAAATACTGTCGTCCTCAGGGATATCAAGAATGACAAAGTCTGTTAAGATAGTAACATTCGCAACAACAACAGGCACGTCCTCGCAAATGCCGACAGGTATAGCAGTTGATTTATCAGCCATTTGCAAAGATATCTCAGTAGGTGTCAACTTACTTAATTCAAGTCTAGGGTATAAGGAAAGAGGTATAACACTGACACCGGCTCCTAGATCACATAAGGCAGTTTTAACATAATTTCTTTTGATGGAGCATTGTATCGTGGGTACTCCGGGATCACCAAGCATGGTGGAGATTTCACCTTCAGGTATTTTTCTTTTATTTGTAATGATATCTTTCATGTATTTAGCATAAGGGTTTGTTTTAAGCATATCGGTTAAGCACATACGTAAGAAAATAGGTCTCACTACAACAAGAACCCACATACACCAACGCATATCTACAAACGGTTTAATAATATGTGTTGTTTTTGTTTGGGTCAACCACCCACCTCCCACAAATAGCTAACCTCCTGTATCTATCTCCACGACGACTGTACCTCCTCGTGCAAATATGACGCAGCCTGCAGGATATTTTCTCCCCACCACCTCTCCGTCAAATTCCCCTCACTACTAGGAAAAGGCCTACTAATGGCGCACCGGTTTTGCCTACTAATGGCGCACTACCGGTGCGCCATTAATAGCACGCCACTAGAATTTTTTACTAATGGCACACCACCGGTGCGCCATTAGTATCTGGTATACTAGTGGCGGACCAAGCAGTGCGCCATTAGTATGTAACTCCATGCGCCATTAGTATGCCTCCCGGGGGGCCATATGTAACCATGTGCTTTGTCATACTAATGGCACACTCTGCCTTGATGCGCCATTAGTATCCTTTGGCATACTAATGGCGCACTCTGCCTTGATGCGCCATTAGTATGAATATTTGTTTTTTTTTTTGCTTTTCTGATTTTTGCATAGGTTACAAAATATATTATTGTACAGAATATAGACAGCAGCACACAGCAACAGCAGATTCATCGAATACAATAGAAGATTAGTCTCCGAATACAGTTCATCATATTAGTCTCTGAATTCAAAAGACCGAACAAAGATAAAACATTACAAGTCTCAAGACCGCCAGTATCGAGTTTGTCTTCACATTACAAGTCGATATCGATCATCTAAACTACCATCACATAAAAGAGAGCTGGGGTCATCACGATGAGCATCATCGCGATCAAACTGGTCTTCATCCGGTTCCTCCAACGCTCCCTCCTCTCTCCCGCTAGATAGCGGGCGTATCTAGATTCGGCCTCCGCCCTAGTGGTGTACCCTTTGTAACTGTTACCACTGAAACGGTGAACCTGTCTCCGACACTCCTCCCAGTCGTCGTAGACTCCGGGAACCTTACCCTTGTACACGACATACGACGGCATCTCTATGCACAAGCCAAACAACAGACAATACATAAGCAATATGTAAGTATGCAACAAAAGGATCGGAAGAGAAAAGCAAGACATTAATAGCACGATTCATGGTCCTACTAATAAATAGCATCGATTACATCTAAGTTGAACGACTGTCCAAACCAAAGAGACATACGAATTCATTAAAGTTTAATTACAACATGAGCCAATCAATGTTTCAGAACTACACATCACTACTTTCGACTCGACTCATCGGACAGGAGCGTGGATGAAGCCGCCGTCTGTCGTGATGGTCATGAAATCGCGGTCGTTGTCACCCTGCATTTGTAGCGTTCCATCTATCTCATTGTTGGACGGTTGATATCTGAGGTAGAACTGCCCCGAGGTATGAAGGACATCTTGATGGATGATGTCCGCAAACTCCGACTGGATGCAAAAGAATTCTTGTCTGAGGTCCGCGTCCTGGGTTGCCTACAACCTCGCGGCCCAATCTTTGAGACTATCTGGTAGCAGAAGGTGATGATGGTCCCTTACGATCGCCCGCATGTGATGGAGGGCGTAGTAGGCATCCTTCTGACCGCCAGGCGGCTGCATTACGCAGCAGAAATTCGTATTGTGTGAGAAGGTGTGCTTGCCGTACTTATGAACTGCCCTAGTGAAGGTGCCTCCAGATTTGGCGTAGCCGGGGAGAACATCATCAAGAACTTTCTTGACATTTGTGTAGTCTATCTTGGAGTTATGGTACTGGTCGAAATACGTGGCCATGGAATATCTCGGGCTTAAGAGGATGAGTGTGCAATGTGTGTCACTGCACAAAACACGGAATGTTAGAAAAAAAAGAATGATCGAAATCTAAGAAATCATATGTTACGGGGCGGTTAAGGGATGACTTACTAGGGAAAGTAAGCCACAAGGAAGTTATCCTTATCTGGGTTTGCCAGAATGATGCCTTCGAGCTGTGAACTCGCAACTTGGCGGTCCCCAGCGCTGCTCAAGTGCTTGGCACGCATGTAGAACGGTTCAACTATCACGATGTCCGGGGTCTTGTCTCTAATGATCCGCATCTCCATACTCAGCGAAAACAGCCGAACGAAGGTGTAGTGCAGTGGATGAAGGTTAAACATAGCAAAGATGTCATCAAACCGCAGGACGATCGTACCCCGATGTTGCCATCCACAAAGCCCTTGCCCTCTGGCACCTTGGCCACGAAAACCGGGTATGCCACATCATTCTCTCTGAGACGCCGCTTCTCCAAAGAAAGAACACTGTCATGCAGACTCCGCATAGCACCGGTTGCAGAATTCAGCATATTTGGCGGTAGCATCGCCCTACCCGCCACATGCACCCTCCTCGAGATATCCTTAGATGAAGGTGGCCCGTCCTGAGCACGGATCGAACTCGGTGCCGGCTGGCTCGCACCGGCGCCCTTGTTAGTCTTTCGTTTCCGTCCCTTCTTCTTGATCTCCTATAATGGGACCGAGTTCTGCTCACAGACCGCCTTCTTGAGCGTGTTGGGGCTGATAATATTTCGCACCTCAACTATCTGAGGCTCGGTGAAGGCGGGAGCTGGAGGCGTGTGCTGAGAACTGAACGCCAGACGACGCCTGTTGTAATTGGATTTCTCCGCCGTACCAGCTAGATCGCGGTCGTCTTGGTTGGGTTCTTGAGAAAGAGGCCCCAGAACTCGTCAGCGTACCCATGTTCGGCAAAGTACTTATCAACTTTGGTAAATGTACCGTCGTCGTTGTCGTCGCCGTCCGGATCCTGTGCCATAGGGCTGTCCGGATCCTGTGCCATAGGGATGTCCGGCAGGTCCGGTAGCGTTGCGGCGTTCTTCCCATGGCTTGGCGCTGGCACGACTGGCGGTCTTGTCTGTGGGGTGGTGGCCCCTGCCTCCAAACGAATCTGGCTCTTCGGCCAAAGCCGGGGCCAGTTTACGCAGGCGTTGAGGGTCATCTCATCTTCTTCGTCGGCCCCAGCGGGTCGAATCGGAGGTAACAACTCGTCGCAGTCTGGTAGCACCCGAACCACTTCAACCCTATACACTATGGGTGGCATCGGATTACCGTGGAACATGGGGTTGCCCGGTTGAACGATTCTGCTCTTGGCGACATCGACCAACTCGGCGCCCACGAAGTGCAGAAGAGAGCAAGGAACGTCGGCGGTGCCCTGCGAAAACATGTACAGGGCGTCAGGGATGCCCAGTCAAAGGCAAGGAGATGAAGTCATCGGCCGAGAGGCTTAGTTACCGTGATGCCGTCGAGCTCGGCTAATCTCGAGGCACCGCCAACAGCGGGCGTGCAACTGACGGAGGGGGCGCTTGCTGGCGAGGTGCCGGCCGGCGTACACCCGGGTGCATTAAGCTCCAATGCCCGTGACACGAATACCGCCTCCGCCGGAGACACCAATGGCGCCGCCGTCGAAGACACCAATGGTGTCGCCGGAGACACCAATGGCGCCGCCTGCGCGTTGTGCGAGTTGCTGGTCGTGAAGCTGGGAACCGGGGGAGGCCCCTGTTGGCCGCCCGCACTCCACATCGTCAGCCCATGAATCAATGTATGCACCATGGCATTGAGCTTTGTTCCCAGTTGTTGTTCCACTTGCTCTTGGACAAGCTCCAGAATCTGCGCCACTTGTGCCTTGAGTTCTTCAACCTCGCGCGTCTGGCTTTCCGAGCTGGTCTTTTTCTCCCTCCGCACACCAGCAGTATAGTATGACCCCCATTTTGTGGACAAGCCTTTGCCGGCCACACGACTAGCTGACGTCGGCTTAGTGAGCTTATCCTTGTTTTTCATTACGTTCAACGCCCTATTTAAAGGTGTGTCGAAAGGGGAGCTCTGAGATGACCCTGCACTACTGCTTTCAGTGTCCTGCGAAAGGAACATGAACCATTTAGAAATATTGGGGATTAATTAGAGTGCAACCATATGGAGCTAATTACGCGGGGGTGTATTCCTTACCAGAACAAGCTCAAGCGCCCTGGTCTTCGGATCCATGGTAAGCTCCTTTGTTATCGGGTCCTCCTTGTACCGGGCCCCAACATTGTTCCTGGTCTGTTTGTCACCGCTGTATTTCTCGAAGCGGGGCGGTAGGCCTTGCTCGGCACGCTCCGCGTCCTCCTTGTCCCATATAGGCTCCGCGACTCTGTAACCGCCGGGACCGAGTTTGTGTTCCCCTAAGTTCAACTCCCGCATTTCTTTCCCCCACTGACTTGCTTCGGAGGTTGCACTGCTCTCGCACTTGATCTTGAACTCCTTGTACTCATCTTCGCTCATCAAAGGATATTTCGCCTTGATCTTCTCATAACTATCACCTTTATCAATCATTCTCTTCACCTCGCTTCTCCAAGTAGACAGGGCCGTGCTCATCTTCGTGAGGGCGGCACTATTCACTTTATTCCCTGAGAGGCCTGTGTTTTCAAATTCGGCGGGGAACTTGTATCGTTCGTGCAGCTTCGTGAAGAGGAGGTTGCGCAAATTCCCTCGGTCCTTATGCCTAAGGTTCTCGGTGTTGATCGAGACGGTGCTCCGGAGACTGCACCCGAGCTGAACCGAGTACCCCTTGACTATATGTTTGGGCTCCGTTGGATTCCCGTCGGATTCCACTTGAGTGAATTCCTCCTTGAGGGTGCGGTGCGCATTCGGGCGCCGGTCCTTCCTTTGCTTCTTCGGTTGGCTGCCATCTGTGTGTGCGCCGCCATCATTAGTGGTGGCATCCTCGGCGGCACCATCAGTGGTGTCATCCTCGATGCCACTAGGGGTTGTGTAATCAGGATCGGTGTCTTCCGCGACATCCTCATAGCGGTGAGGTTGTTCCTCCATCTCCTGGGATAGCTCCCAGAATTGCTTGCCACCTGAACCACCGGCCTCATCGTTGTGGGCCATGTTTCGCTCTAAATAGGAAAAAAGTTTGGTCAAAAAGTTGGTTATTGTCAAGGAACAAGATCATGGTCTCATCATTTAGGGTTTGTCGACACCGAGGCACCCTAAAAGCCTAAGCTTTCATCATTTAGGGTTTGTCGACGCCGAGGCACCCTAAAAGCCTAAGCATACATCATTTAGGTTCTCATCAACACCGAGGCATCCGGGGCAGCCAAGTTAAGTTTTCATCATTTAGGGTTTATCGATGCCGAGGCACCCTAGGTTGGGCCTAATCACTTGGCACTAATCACTTGGCTCTATTGCCACCTATGTTGGGTTTATCATCTAGGGTTTATCGATGCTAGAAGAATTCTAAGTTGGGCCTAATCACTTGGCTCTATTGCCACCTATGGTTTAATGCAGCAAGAATGGCAGGGCAGTTGATCCTACTTAACTAAGTACTAAGTTACCCCGGCCCATGCATTAGTCGCAAGTACCCCATATGTCCTATTTTTAGCAAAGTCATGCTAAAATTCACGGAAAATTTTAGCATGACCTTTGCTGAAAATAGGACATATGGAATACCCGAATTTGCCGGAACGGAAGTTAATCGACATTCCGGCAAACTCAAGGGCCTCTCGGGGTACCTGCAAATTCATCACGACACAATGGTCGGAGACAAAACCCAGCAAACTAGCAAGATGATCATCATCTTTGCAAGACAGTAGCTCAAGTTTTTGACAGTAGCCTCTGAAGAAAACAGCATTGCAACATTCAAGTTCAGACATACACACGGAACATTTGACCAGTTACCTCTGAAGAAAAATATACGCTGACTATTGGACACAAAGAAAACAGCTATTGTAAACATTAAGTCATGGTAGTGTGCGCTGAAGCAATTACAGTATATGAACAACAACACAACAGTAGCAAATACAAGTCCTCAGTAAGTGTAAGAGAAGTGTACTAGAGCTGTAAACAGACTTAAAAAACCCACATGATGTTATAACTGTATACACTGAACATGATGATACCAAATGGGAAGAAAATTGTATCACTCTAGATTAGTGTAGCCACTATCTAACAAAACCAGAATGTTAACAAAATTACACCATGATGATACCAAATTCTTGTAGCAGTACAATGAGTTCACAGGATAAAAAAATCATCCACATTCACCAACCCAAACTGGTGGAGATACAGCAAACCAGAACCTCCCAGGTTTCTGCCATTTTATTTTCCCCACCGTATATGTTTTTTGATTCATGTCATGGTACTTGCTGTCAAACGAAGTATTTTCTTTCTACATAATCTGGGAAGTTTCCTTCTTACTGTCTCACTATCTTACTGTCTCACTACAAAAAACTAGTATGCTTAGTTGAGACTAGTATGCTTACTTGCATTATGACAGGCAAAGTGTCACGATTCAGACAACAGAGCAGCTAAGCATAGCAAGTGGATAGTTTAGTCAGGAGTTAAATAAAATTGTTGTTGAACCGGTGGGTTTTTAGTATTCTACTTGCAGCTTTCTTCTTTAACTTTGTGCTACTCCCTCCGTTCGAAAATAAATGACATCGTTTTTAGTTCAAATTTGAAACTGAACCACGTCGCTTAATTACGAACGGAGGAGTACAAGCAAATAAACCGCACTCAGATGGTGGATTACAGCCTAGAACCCACTCCTTCAGTGAAAATTATATATATATATATATATATATATATATATATATATATATATATATATATATATATATATATATTATCTATGTTGATACCCGCAGCATATACCTAGGCTAAATGCCACACCACACCACTGAAGAAAACGATGCTCATAAGGTGGGCATCCTCTGTCATTTTCAACACTCCGCACACAACTTGAATCCAAAGCGACATTTGCTTTCAAACTTTTCGACGATGCGCACACTCAAAAGAAAAATAATAAGCATAATCTAACTGAGATCATCAAGTGCCACATAGAGCATTTTGGTAAACAAACACAGACTGGCGAAAATGTTCCAGAGCACAATGTCACTTTGGTATATGGATTTCTTTCTTCTTGCACTGTTGATTTACACTGTAAATTTGTACAATATATAACTGTGGGGGGGAATCCAAACTCACTGGAAAATTCACTAATTGAGCCTACTATCCTCTAAAATGCATCTAAATGCAAGCTCAGAGATTTGAACATTTGGAAAACCCTAGCTACTTAATTCTCCAACCCCCTTTCCTTGTCCAAATTTCTCCAACCCCCAACCCTAGAACACATCAGAAGGAAATAAAGAGGGGGAAGAGGGGGAAGCGGCTCGGGTGCTCACTTGGGAGGTCGAGGGCGACTCGGGGCAGCCGGAGCTAGTCGAGGGCGTCGAGCGGTGGCGGTCCTCCTGGGCAGGCCGCGCGGTCGAGGGCGTCGAGCGGTGGCGGTCCTCCTGGGCGTCCGAGCTCGTTCGGGTCCTCGTAGTCGAAGAGGAAGACGGCGGCGGTCCTCCTGGGCAGGCCGCGCAGTGTTGGACGGCGAGTACGTCGAGGGTGCAGGCGGGGCCGCGGGGGGAGGGGG
>LT934122.1:697913405-697929186 GCA_900231445.1 Triticum turgidum subsp. durum | reverse complement strand
CGGCACTCGGCTCGGGGACGGCGAAGGAGGCGAGGGGGGCGGCGAGGGGGACGGCGAACACGGGGGGCAGCGGGTGAGATCGATGAGGCAGGGGAGAGATTAGAAAGATTGGGGATTTAGTGTGGGGGGGAAGCTTTCTAATGGCGCACCACGCCCTCGTGCGCCATAAGTACGACTATTCTAATGGCGCACCACCCCTCGGTGTGCCATTAGAATTTTGTTTTAATCTAGCGCACTAGCCCTATCTACAACCTAACCCTATCTACAACAGAACCCACCCACTAGCCCGATTGGTAAGCACGCAGCACACACACCAGGAGGTCTTGGGTTCGATTCCCAGGCTCCCCAATATTCTTTTATGCATTTTAAATGCTGTTTTTTATATTTGGGTCGCCGTACTTGTCGAAGTCTTGTTCATTGGCTACTCCATCCATTCCGATGATCTTCCTTTTGCCTCTCCTCACAACAACATGACTGGGCTTTGACGGGTCGGTAATGAAGAAGCATTGGTCCACTTGGGAAGCTAGTACCCATGGCTCATTTTTCGCGGTGACGTTTGCGCCCGCGGTCTTGCATTTGGCTTCGGGTATAACCATGGTGGTGAAATACCGGTCTTCTTTTAGGACGCTCTTGGCCCATCTGACATGGAACATCGGGACCTTCTCTCCAGCGTAGCTCAGCTCCCAGATCTCCTCGATCCTTCCATAGTATCTGTCCTTGTCGTTGCCGGTGTAGGATTCCATCGTTACCCCGGAGTTCTGATAACCATCGCTCTTCATGTCCTTGTTCTCGGTGTAGAATGTGTAGCCGTTGATATCGTATGCCTCATAGGTCATCAGGTTGTGCTCGGCGCCCTGTGACAAGGCGAATATGAGTTGTTCTTCCGCAGAAGAATCCTCATGTAAAGGGTACGACAGAAGCTTCTGCTTGAACCAACGCGTGAAACATGAGTTGTGCTCTTTGATTATATCTCCGTCCGTCCTCTGTTGGCCTCGGTCATTGTACGTCTTCTCAATAAAGGTTTTGTGCTCTACCACCCAAGGATCGACCACGTCTATGTCTTGTAGCGCGACTAGGTTTGCTCTTTCAAAGTCGGCGAGTCGACCCTCAAAGTCGACATGCATTTCGCGGCAACCCTCATGGTGACCCCATCCAGCGAGCCTGCCGAGATGCCTGTTGACGGGCAGACCAACAAGATAATTCGTGCAGTAGGAGATGCACTCTTCGGTCAGAAAGCCCCTGGCTATACTTCCCTCTGGACGTGACATGTTTCGAACGTATCCTTTGATGACACCATTCATCCTTTCGAACGGCATCATGCTGTGTAGGAACATCGGCCCGAGTTGGATGATATCCTCCATGATATGGACCAGCAGATGCACCATAACGTCGAAGAATGCGGGCGGGAAGTACATCTCAAGCTCGCATAGTATCACCACGATCTCTTCCTGTAGCCTTCTGAGTTGCCTCACGCCAATGGACTTCCGAGAGATGACGTCGAAAAAGTTGCATAGCCCAAATAGAGTTTCACGGACGTGCGCGTCCATGATCCCACGGATTGCAACTGGAAGTATCTGCTTCATCAGCACGTGACAGTCGTGAGACTTCATCCCGCTGAACTTCTGCTTCGCTGGGTCTAGGTATCTGCTTATCTTCCCCGCGTAACCGTAAGGAAGTTTTACTCCTAGGAGGCAGGTGAAAAACTGCTCGATCTCCTCCTGACTTAGAGTGAAGCACGCGGGAGGGTAGTCATTTCCGGTCTTCTTGGCCTTTTTGCCTTTGCGACGACTTTCTGTGTCCTACTTCGCCTCATCATCATCATCATCATCATCATTAGCGTGAAGCTCCTGCCTGATGCCCATTGATTTCAAGTCTGCCCTTGCTTTCGGCCCATCTTTGGTCCTCTCTGGCATGTTGAGCAGGGTACCAAGCAGACTCTCGCACACGTTCTTCGTGATATGCATGACATCAAGGCTGTGAGGCACACGGTGGATCTTCCAGTACGGCAAGTCCCAGAAAACAGACCTCGTTTTCCATACCTTCAGCAGCGGCTCTGGCGCCTTTCGCTTCTTTCCCGGCTCTGGCGCCTTTTGCTTCTTTCCCGGCAGTGGGCAGTCTTTCCAATTTTTCAACAGCTCGTCTATTTCCTCGCCGCTCCTCATACACGGGCGTTTTCGGGGTTCGGTTTCACCATCGAACAGATCCTTGCGTTTCCTCCACGGGTCATCGTCACGAAGCCACCTTCGATGTCCCATGAACATAGTTTTCGAAGACCCGGGATCTATATCTAGCTGGCGATACGTTGTGTCATCCATGCACCTTACGCATCCAGAAAATCCGTGGCCTACCTGCCCCGCGAGATATCCGTAACCGAGATAGTCGTGCACCGTCGTGAGCAGTGCGGCTCTCATAGGGAAATATTCTTTCTCTGCGGCGTCCCACGTATTGGCTGGCGTTTTCCACAGCGTGTCTAGCTCCTCCTTCAGCAGCCCCAGATATAGATTGATGTCGTTCCCTGGTTGTTTCGGCCCTTCAATTAGCATACTCATGTGAATGTACTTCCTCTTCATGCACAACCAGGGGGGAAGGTTGTACATCCACACAAACACAGGCCAGGTGCTATGTGTGCTTCTCTGGATGCCAAATGGATTGACTCCATCGGTGCTCGCGCCCAGCACGATGTTCCTTGGATCCTTCCCAAATTCTGGGTATTCGAAGTTCAACGCTTGCCACTGGCTCGCATCCTTAGGGTGACTCAGCATCTTGTCTTTTTTATTTATCTCCGGATCATTTCCGTCATCTTCCTGCTTCTTCTCCTCCCTATCCGCGTGCCAACGCAGGAGCTTTGCTACCTTAGGGTCCGCGAAATACCGCTGCAGACGAGGAGTGATCGGAAAGTACCACGTCGATTTTCGAGGAGCTTTCTTCCTCTTCTTGTATTGAGTGACGCCGCACACCGGACATATGGTAGACTCCGCGTGCTCGTCCCGATAAATGATGCAATTGTTCATGCACACATGGTATTTTACGTGCGGTAAATCCAGATGACACACGATTTTCTTCGCCTCCTCGAAACTGGTCGGGCACTTGTTCCCCTTGGGAAGACGTTCATGCCAGAATGACATGTTCTTGTCGAAGCATGCGTCGGTCATTTTGTGTTTTTCCTTCATCTCCAGAGCCATGAGCGTTACTTTCAGGCGGGTATCCTCGGGCCTGCATCCTTCATACAATGGAGTAACCGCGTCTATCTCCAGTTGATCCAGCTTGGCTTTCTCTCGGGTGGCAGCTCTTGCGTTATCCGTTTGCTTGAGAAGCAGCTCTTGAATATGAGGGTCCTGCACCCAGCCTCCATCGACGTTTGCTCCGGCATCTTCATCTTCATGATCATGCCCTTCGTCTTGATCTTCCTCATCATCATGTACGACATCTTCTACATGATGACTGTGTACAGCATCACCGCCGTGATCATGTCCTGGAGATTCTTCGTCTTCTCGCCCGCCCTCGCCGTGGTGGTACTTGTCTTGTTGCCCTTCCTCATTTCTTGCCCGGCCCCCATGGACGACTTCATACTCATCTTCATCACCTTGCCACCGATAGCCATCCATGAAACCACGCAAGAGCAGGTGGTCCCTCACCTGCCCGGAATCCGGGTCCGCAATAAGGCTCTTCAGCTTGCATCTTCGACACGGACATCTTATCTCCGTCTCGTTCTTTTGAAGCATCTCGGCCTTCGCGGAGCTCAAAACCTATTCACGATGCCTTCGGTCATCGTGCGGACCATGGTGACCTGCAGGGTAGAGCAAAACGATATTTTAGAACTAAAAAAAAATTTGGCATGACCTTCCCTAAAAATAGGACCAAAAAGAATGCATAGTGCCAAAATTCTCGCCGAAATGGAAATGAATCAACATTTCGGCAAAATATTGGCAACTATCGCATTTCAAATACCGGTAGCTGCAAACACAAACATATATGCAACACCACAAACACATGCAACACCACAAACATACATAAATCTAGCTAGGCCACAAAAAGTGCATGTGCACGTTGTTGGAGCGAGCTAGGGAGAAAAAAAGTAGATCTACATCATGAAGATAGCTTTCCCCTTACTTACCTATCAAAAAAAGGTAATTTCACCACTTAATTTTGATGAATCTATGGTGGAAATGAGGTGAGGAGGAGGAGGCAGCCGAAAGCTTGGAGAAGGAGGTGGAGGGAATGAAGTGGGGAAAGTGAGTGGGTAGGTATGTGGCTGTCCAAAATATCTTGTTGGGGTCCCAGGTTACTAATGGCGCACCACTAGCAAATGCGCCATTAGTAACCCTGGTTACTAATGGCGCACCTGCAGGTGGTGCGCCATTAGTAGTTTTGCAGAAAAGTTATATATAGGACAAATTTTTGCTACAAGCAGTGGTAGTTACCTCCTATCTCTATGCCCTCCATGTGTCCCTCATCTTAGAGCCAAACCAACAGCGTAAAGGGCGTGCTACTGTGACCTGTTCGCGGGCAGAAACCCGCTAACCCACTTCGCACGAGCAGCCCAATTAAGAGGTGGAGAAAATATTGTTTTTTTAATAAGGTAAGACCCTGATTTTTAGGTGGCGAGGTACGTGCGGCTGATTAGGAAATAGGGGAACCACTTCCTGATTCTTGGCTGGCTATTTGCAGCGATTCCAAGTAGATAAGCATGCATGAGAAGTTACCTAACTAACTACTGGAGTCCATCTTATCAGCATCAGCGTATTTACCTTTTTATTTTCAAAATAACTATTTATCATGAAGTATATATGTGTACTTTATTCAAATAGGAGCATGTGTCCCTTCGTTGGAGTGGGGGTATGTACACATTTTTAACTAGAAAAGTACATACAAAGCGTCTATGTTTTTGGAAATGAGAGTATGTGGTATTTCTTTGATTTGGTATATATATACTACAACAACGGATTATGTAGTGTCTCCAAATATAAGAGTATACATACTCCAGAATGGAAAATCTCCAAATGAAAAGTAGTATACATGCTCCCAAAAATGGAGTATCTAGAAAATAGAGTATCTTCAAATATATACACAAAACTGAGTATATGCAACTTTGTGTTATTATTTCTTGTTTAGGTAGGGTAGCATATAGTCTGGAGTGTATGGATCGCACTGAACGTATATCCGTATGTGAAGTATGTCATGCATGGCATGATTTCATTTACATATTTCTCTATCAGTATATATCATTAAAAGAGTGTATGGAGTATATTCAATAAGAGAGAATAGAGTATGTTGTATTTCAAAATAAATAGTATGGAGTAAGGAGTATGGAATATATTCAATAAGAGAGAATGGAGTATGTTGTAATTCAAAATAAATAGTATGGAGTATATTCAATAAGAGAGAATGGAGTATGTTGTATTTCAAATAAATAGTATGGAGTAAGGAGTATGGAGCACATATTGCATAAGAAGGTGTTATGGACTGCCAGCATAGATGAAGCATGTACAAAATTCTCAGTGTCCAAAGATGAGAGTATGACATGGATTCTTAGAAAATATGAAGTATATAGTATCTTAGAAAGTAAATACGTAGAATAGATCATAGGGTATGTATAAGTGGCCGGCTGGCCGGCCAGCAAGAAAGATTTACAGGACAGTGTCTGCCAATCCATTTGTAAGAAAAAGAGCGAAATATGTGCAGCCTTTAATTCAAAACATTTGTATATTTATCTATACATTTAACTGATTCTTTGTATGAAGTACAATATCTTGTAAATAGACGATTCATGCAAAACTGTGATGTCAGCCATCCATGCATGTCACTACGTGTTCTCATCCATGGAGTTGTGCGAGGAACTATATTGCATCCGTCCGTCCATCGTACATTGTCGTCGCAGTGTGCGGTCATACATTAGCGTCCTCGCCACCGTCGAAGTAGATGCCCATTGGTTGTATGCAGCCGTTCGTCAGCACCCCATGTTGTTGCAGTCACAAGCTGTGCACCGCCGCACGGCGTCATTACAAAGGAAACCAATGGCACCTTCTCCACCTCGGGACGCCGGCGTGCACGATCCCTCGCCGGCTCGCTGGCGTGCACGACATCATTATGGAGGCCGGTGTGTAATCGACAATCTGCAAAAAGAGAGTATCAAACGAAAAAAGGACATAAATTATCAATTAGCAACACACCTCACATGTTTGATCAATCAACACCTTGAAACATCCATGCATTGGACCAATCCAGTCGGTGTTCCATGTCAAAAAAATTCTCCTAGATGCACTAGCTGTTTATAGCAAATCCAAAGGAGAAAAAGCAGGATGGTCAGGTCATGCCCATTAGATTGTGGAACACACCTGATTCATCATGGTGGGGGGGCGGCGGTGGTCACGCATACGGCAGCATCATGTGAGGTAGATTGGAAAACGAGGGGATTAATTGATCTACTGTTGTTTTTTAATTTATAAAGGCATGAAAGTAGGAAAGTTTGGTATGTTATTGGATTGGATCTGGAAACCGGCAGTACCTTTGCACCTACGACCCGTTTAGAGAAGCACGTATCTAAAAGAATCCAACGGCTTAAAAGGTGGAGGTAACTACCACTAAGTGGTAGAATCTATATCGTTCTACGAGAAATTCTATTTATATATATGCATAACGTGTACAATAGGTAGTATCGTAAAATACCAGCAAATGAAAAAGAATTAAATGGAAAACACAATATTAAAGAAAAAAGAAATCATAAACCCAAAACCCCCTAAACCTTTTAGTACTGGTTGGTGTTACCAACCGGTACTAAAGGTCTACCAGCCCCCAGCGCGGGCTCGTGCCACGTGGTGGCCCTTTAGTGGCGGTTCGTGTTGAACCGGGACTAAGGGGGGCGGGGGGGACCTTTAGTCCCCAACCTTTAGTGTCGGTTACGGAACCGGCACTAAAGGGCCTTACGAACCGGTGCTATAGCCCGGTTCTGCACTAGTGATTGGTCACAAGGTCGACATGGAAGTAGTCCTAGTCGATCCCTGCAATTAGACGCGACTAATCGCGAGGAGATGTGTTATCCCACGATCAAGTACCACACGCGCAGCACCTCCATGGTATCCACACGTCGGTGATCAGCAACACTGCATCATAGCGTGATCAAGCACCGATGACGAAGCGGGGATGTTGTTGATGAAGATCCGACAGCGATCATCGATGAAACCGGGGTAGAGATCTGGCAGTGCTCTAGTGGGACTTCCTCCCCCAGCCTTGGCCGCACCATGGGGAGGTGGAGTCCTCACAGCCTCCCTTCCTTTCTGGCCGCATCTTGGGGGGAGGTGAAGTCCAATAGGGACTCCCGTTCCCAATCCAAATTGAGTGGAGGGAAGCTGAGACCTAGTAGGTCTCCTCCCCCTTCCTTTCCTTTTCCTTTGGGGAGTCTCTGGCCAATTCGGCCAAGGCTTCTCCCCTCCCTCTGCAGCCGCACCACCTAGTGGAACCATTTTCCCACTGGCAGATGTGGTCCCACTATGGTTTTCACCCTTCTCTGATTTTTCAGAAGTCCGAAAAGTTCTGAAACCATTCCGGTATTTTCTAGACTTCTCCTGGAACATTCCACTACTTTCCAAAATTGTTCGGAACCATTCCGTCCACTCTCAATGATAATACAGACTCATTCATATCCCGAGACACTCCAAACAAATCTTTGGGGTTACTTCATCTATATCTTCCATTCCGAACAACTCCTAAAATGTTGTTGATCCTGAAGTGTGTGACCCTATGGGTTCGAACACATGTGGTCATGTCTGGAACTCTTTCCACTACAACGATCACTAGCGGTACCTTGATGCACATAATGACCGCCACACATATCACGAAGATCTTTATCGTGAGAACCACCTGTATTACTAACATTCACTTATCGCACTGAATCTTGATACTTTACATTGCTCAAGGTGAAACATCCTTGTTACCTAGCATGTACTCCTTTACTCATTCCGTATTCCGATGTTCGGCCGGATGATGATGAACACCGTAATACCTGAGAGGGCTAGAGTGTATCTCTCCATCGTCAGGAGTAGCAATTCCCGCAACTATACTATATAGAAGCTGGCATACTATCTGGTCAGAATGAAAGTCTAACTTTATAATTACCTTATTACGGTGTAACTTTTGTGGGTACCCATCACGTTCATATCGAATCCTGTTCTCCATGTGTCTTACGGACAAACGATTATAGTGACGGTAAAACTACCGATTACAATATTGACGATGCGTTTCAACGGTATATCAATTGGGTCTTATCCATCGCCGTTGTTTCGCTAAACAATTCCGATCCCATATACTATTGGCAACCTCACAACACCTTGTTCCATGCCACATAGTCAGGAAACCAGGACTATCAAAATATATGAGCTAGTCATAGAGGCATAACTGGGAATATCAATGGTGTTCATATTCCACACATGTATTAGGGTTTTCCTCTGAATACTCACTATCCGGGACTAACACATTTATAGCATGAAACAGAAATATGGTAAGAACACTTTTATTATTGCCTCTAGGGCATATTTCCATCAACTTCCACTCACATCATCACCCCCATTTCGGCACCTCCTTTTACACGGAGCCAGCGAGTGTACAACCCTTTGTCCGTCAGCCCCAAAATCCTAATCGGGTCGTGATAGGTCTGACATACCAACCTAGTCCTGTTGCCAGTCAAGGACTTTCCTTATTCCGGCTATCAGTTAGTCGAAAGTGTCCGACTGGCTCCGTCCTATTAAGTGTGTGACCCCGTCAGGCTTGCGGTAAGGCCGACACAGTTCGAGTCTTACTCGGAACTGATCAATTGGGAGTGGCTTCTAGCAAAACATGCCGACTCCCGGGTACCGTCAAGAACAACCTTTCTCAATGTTACGTTAACCGTCTTTAGTCCCTTTGCCTAGCGATATGTTAGATAGATAGCAAGAGTACCTTGTCATGATTCCACTGTCTAGCTCTCTTTGTCGTCCGTGATGTTCGACCTAACTTGACTAACACTTTAGTCATCGATTCGAACAACACATGTTACGTGTCGCGCATGGCCATGCTTTCCAAGTCGAGTCAAACGAGAGGGACCAAAGAATATCTCTCCCGTAGGAGTGGAAAATCCCGTCTTGGTGATATATCTCACGCAGCTTGGTTCATAGATGACCTGAGTGCCGCCTTTATGGATGTCAGCTACGGTCACCGTTAGATGGAACTCAAAACCGGTTGATCCGCAACTCAGATAACGCGAACACCTTAGCTCTAAGGATTACATTGGGCAAGTGAACCATATGACGACATACTCATGTCGACTTGTTCTTTGGGTCAGTCCAGGCGGCTTAGCTCTTTAGTCTGGCTAGTGTAAAGTTGGATCAGCATCACTTTGCTCTCTTTCGACAAAGGGTGGATTTTATTGACTCAAAATGAAACATTAAGGCGATACAAACACATTAAGCACACACTCGGCCTCTGCATAACCAGGATGCACACAGCCAACACCAACACACACACACAAAAGGAAAAAAAAGCCAGTAAAGAGCAAAGTCATACAAGACTCATGCCATGCTCTATGACAAGTAGACCTTTGTCGTCCCACCGTTTACATTTTAGTCTAGATAGTGTGAGTCTATCGACAATAATATTCGACTAAGGACAATCATAAAATAAATAATTTAGGTGCAAGGTTCCACATCTAAGTCCAAACTTAGAGATAAGCGCACATAGTACATTACAAAAGACGTTCATATGAATACATAATGTCGGAATAGTGTCGACTCTAGGGCACAACTCCAACAATATTATCATATCAAATTCTGTTTTACTAACCAAACCTTACCGATGAACTGATCGGAGCAAAAAAATTGACATCGTTAACCCCATAGGTTGCTTTAGAATATTGTTGTCTAATCACGTTGAAATGTTTGTGGCTGATTTTTGCTTCATCCGAAACACAAAATAACTTAGGTAAATGCAACTAAACAAAGAAACAATAGTTAGTTCGTTCAGTGTCACCATCCCATTGTAAATTACCATCCTAGCTATTTGGTTTCCTCGGGCCGCACAAGCCCAGAGCCCTGCCGCGATAATCACCTCATGGGCGCTATCTATCGCACATGGTGAGGAGGAAGCAGAGGTCAGCGTAGGGATCTCCTTCGCCCCCTCTACCTCGGCTTGCAAGGTCTTTCTCAGCCTACACGCAGAGGTTGCAGTCCGATTTGGCGCCGCCTTCAGACTTAAGCCAACTTATGTTTATGGTTTTGAAGCTAAGGTCGATGGCCACAATGTTTATAGCCGGGTCTTAAGCGCACTTTATTCCTTATGGCCTAGTCTTAAATCTACACTGGAGACACCCTATCATGCTGGGTTCAAGGGAGGAGGCCATTTGCACCAGCACGTGGGCCATGCTAGCAACGTGTGCTATTGCAGGACTTCATAGACGGCACAAATTTGGTACGCCCCGCTGGTTTGATCTATCTCATCCTTTAGGTTTAAATCCGACGGTTCTAATGTTACGGAGATCAACCATCACCACCACCAATCCCAAATTAGTTAAAGATAAAGGTAAAGTTATTGTGCTGTTACTAACTAATAGCACTTATTTTTGGCAGGTGGCCGGCTTAGGCGAGGAGGACATGCAGGCAACTAAGGACAAGACACTAGTACATAATGATACTATGGACACGAGTTAAAACTATCATCGGCAACGAAAAAAGGGTCCGTGTCCCAGGCCACGTCGCTGATATGAAGGCCCACGATTACTTGCTACTAGCTTATTACCTTGTTTTTCCTATGTAGATAATTGTATATTGCCATATAGGTTTCTATATGATCTAGGTGCATATCTAAAGAACCTATAATATTGTTCATCCATTAAGTTCTGAAGAAAATACTAAAATTTTAGTCATCTATTACCCCCCCCCCCCCTTCTACTCGACATGTTTGATCCTTTGACTTATACAAACACAAGTGAGATCCTTTCATATAGTATGCAGATGAATATACAATGTAAATGTGGTGTCAGACAAGGAGATCCTTTCTCTTCCTTGCTGCATGTTATGGTGGGAGAGTTGCTACAAATTCTGGTAAATGAAGCATGGAGAAATGGTACTCTATCTTTGCCTATTGAAACCAACTTCAATGATTGCTATCACATCATACAGTATGCAGATGACACACTTATTATCCTCCCAGCTGATGTGGAACAGATAAGGAGATTCACTAAGATCCTGGATAATTTCTCCAAATTCACTGGACTTGTAGCAAACTAAAGTAAATCCTCTATTGTGCCAATCAATATCTCTGATGGTAAAGCACATGAACTTGCCGATATTTTTAATTGTAGAAAGGAATCTATGCCCTTCACCTATCTTGGTCTACCTATAGGCTCAACCAGGCCTAAAGTGATTGATCTTATGCCCATGGTATCTAGACTGGATGCATTTCCTATATTTGCAATGTGCTCATTAGAGTCCCATTCACCATAATGGATCACTTTGAAAAGTCTGGCAGAAATTAACTGTGGTATGGTAAAGGGATTGATAAAAGGGAAACTATCTGGTCAAATGGGGAAAATGTATGTTTACCAAAAAAAGCTGGGGGTCTTGGAGTACTTGATCTCAGAATGCAAAATAGAACTCTCCTCACCAAGTGATATAGCCCGGGTCAATCTGATATGGAATGACTATTCTGCTAATGGTGAGGTACCAAACTATCCCACCAAGATGGGCTCTTTTTGGTAGAGGGGCTGCTGTTCAATCTTACAAGACTTTAAAAACATGACTATATGTTATGCTGGTACTGCGAGCACCATCAAACTATGGTCAGACAATTGGTGCTCTCAAACACTTATTAGTTCAATGCTCCATCTATTTTCTTATGCAAAAAATGCAAACACCACCCTTGCATCTGCCAGCAACTTGGACTACAATGACTGTTATGAGATGTTTCATATGCCTATGTCCACCATTGCAGTGCAGCAGAGTAACAACCTCAGAAAGTTGATTAACAGTAGGGAAAATCAGAACTTACCAGATTCATGGAAATTTTACTGGGGTGGCACAAAATATTCTAATAAAATAATATATCTGGAGTACATGGGAAACCCTGCTGATGCTCCAAAGCCTTTTTAATGGATATGGAAATCATGCACACTACCCAAACAAAAATTCCTTTTCTGGCTTCTCTTGCGGGACAGATTGAACACAAGAGACCTTAATAGGAAGAATTTTTACATTGAGACAAGCAAATGTGTTCTTTGTGATGATGAACCAATTGAGCATCTCATGCATCTACTCTTAAGTTGTGACTTTAGTCAGAACTTCTGGATGAATATTGGATATCAATGGAACACTGACTATGAACTCACTGAGATGCTCATGGAGGAAAAGAAACAAAATACCTCAGGTTGTTTCAAAGAATGCCTAATAGCTAGATGTTGGAGCCTATGGAAGCACAGGAATAGCATCATATTTGATCACAAAACTATGAGTATGGCATATTGCTTAGTTACCTTTAAAGAACACTTCAGCATGATCATCAAGAAAGCTAAACCTGGACTGAAAGAGGGCATGCAAAGTTGGCTGGATTATTTGTAGATTTTTTATCTTTCATAGTTTGACACCATCTTGTATACCCATATGTAACTCTCCATCATATTAATGAAAATCAGAGTTACAGTGGGGGTCTTCCCCACTGTTTTTGCTAAAAAAAAAACCACAAGTGAGGCACAACTCGATGTTTTTTTCTTGAAACGGAAGGCACAATTCGGTGTAAAAAACACAGTTTACTAGCTTGAATTAATGGCCTAGATCGATCCAAATGAAGGATCAGATGATGTAGAAGATCTTAAGCTGGGATGGCCTTAGCAGACAGGTCATCCACCCGGCTTATATTCTTGGAAGCATGGAAGTCATAATTTTAAATTTGATGGCATATCCATTTTCGCAAGAATAATAAATCTATGCTTACCCAGAGGGAAAAAGGAATAACCAACGAACATACTGATCATAATGATGGGCCAAGATTACAACATTAAGATGTTAATAAAAAAGTATTAATGCCATAGTATAGCTAACCATGCGACCGAGGGGGCTTCATTAGATGTACAAGCGACTTCACGGCGAATATGCGCACTCCGACAGAAACACTAGATCACTGATTGGGAAATATCGACGCACGTCTGCATCATGCCCTTGTTGAAGGTTGTGGCTTAAAGCTCGGCTCGGCTTTGAAGTAGATTGCTCACCACATGTGTCCTGCCAAAGTTAAGATAATAATGAGAACCTCACTTCAGGCTTTCGCGAGGAAAATGTATATAATTTCTAGGTGCATGCATGTGACACGGTAGTGGGATCGTATTTCTTTATTTGGGACGATGTGTCCTCAGACTATTGTTCCAGTATTTTAGATCCACCTATTGAAAATATCGGAGCAACCGATGAGAATGTCCCACTATGATGTTACTTGCGTACGTGTCCACGTCAGCCTCACCTGTTTCTTATGGTTTTGACACTAACAATACGGAAAAGATTTATAGTAATTAAGAACAAGTGCGGATTTGATGCATGATGCATGCACACGGAAAATATGGCAACATTTGATGTCTGGAAATGACTGTAGAAGTAGAAAAAATAAATGGTTCAAACAGCCACATCTGAACTTTGAAACATAAGAGCAAAATGGAAAATGACGTGGTGAACTCTGAAACCCAAAATAAAGGTATTCCATTTGTACTATCAACAACTCCAAGATTTGAAGGGCTCGTTCAATAACCTACATATAACAAAGGTGTAAAGTGTCAATAGTGATTTTCCATGGGGCAGAAGTCCATAATGTACGGTGAGGGCAATATGGTAAGTAGACGGTGTTGCAGGCCCAGTAATTCCTTTCTCATGTCCTCCGGTGGGAACAAGAAAGACAAAATAGCATGTTAGTGAACATCGGGGTGCCCCTTCCCTCTTCCCCCTTCCTCCATGAACATGAAGATTGGATGTCCAGTCGAGGAAGCGATCGAACGTCCTCAGTGGTATGATCTCTGTTCTCATCTCCAAGATTTGTTACGACACAGTAACGTTAGATCCCAGTAAAATACTAGCTTGCAAGGGGAGGAACTATTATTTTCTTGGATACATCGGGTGCTGAGATTTTTGGACTGGGTGCAGGGGCTTCTACATAATACTATGTCAAAATCCAAGCGGATCATCAGTACTACTACTTCTATATTTGGTTAAACATGCTGGCAAGTTTCTGAGTTTATGATCAAGCTTTCCAGGACGACAAATCCTTGTCAACACCATGCTTAGTTCTAGTCTTGTCCTAAATCAACTGATGCAATTTGAGTACTTCCAGTTTCTGGACCTAAATTTGTTATTCACCCTACCATAAACATCAGCCAGCGGAAAACCCTTGTGGGGTCAGCGTGCTTACATATTAGAAACCAATATGTAAAAACATAGAAGTTGAAGGGGCTTAGCAAAATTATGTGGCTTACAAGTACCTCCGTCGAGCCGGGAGCTCGTAGTATGCTGTCTTGTCTAGGATATAATTCCAACCAACATGTCAAGTTAGTCCAGGAATAGTTACCACTAATTTTCCATCGGGTCATGAACTTGATCATGCATTTATCTAAAAACATCAGTCAGCATGTCTATCTTGTTCATGCAGATAACACAGGACAATGAACTTTGTATGTCTTTACTCTAATAAATATCCAAGTTTATGGTATAGTTCATTCATCTATATGAGATTACCTCTTTTTTTTAGGAAAGGAGGAGATCCTCGGCCTTTTGCATCAGAACGATGCATACGGCCATATTTATTAAAAAGTAAATAAGTTCAACATAGATCTTGAAGTCTCAAAATTAACGAATCAAAAAAAGCACAAAGAGCAGAAGGGCAAAAATAAAGCCACAACCGGCTGGCAAAAGAAAGATAGGAAAACTAATTGCCTATCCTATTACATGACCGCCATCCAAACCGGTTAAATATAGCCCGAGCTACCATCTCCCATCGGATAGATCCAGTAACCAAACACTTCCTGGCCTCCGTCTGAGTGAGTGGCGACCACATACGGATCAACGCAGTGGCTCAGAAGATAACCTGCAAAAAATGAGTGTTTGTTGTTTTGTCAAAATTCAAATCATTCCTGCAGTTCTAGACTGCCCATAGTAAACCGCATACTCCTACACGAATGTGTCTCGCTGTTTCGGAATCTATCCCGTCAAGCGACGTCCCAAATAAGGTGTTGATATTATTCGAGGAGTAATATTAAAAGCAATATGAACAGTCCGCCATAAAAATTTCGCCATCGGAGAGTCAAGAAAGAGGTGTTTAATGGTTTCATCCCAGTCACAGAAACTACATCTTGAAGAACCAATCCAGTTGCGTTTTGTCAAGTTGTTCTTAGTTAAAATGACTTGTTTATGTACAAACCACATGAACACTTTAACTCTCAAGGGTACTTTGACATTCCAAATATGTTTCGAACTAGGAATAGAGCTAGAGTTGATAACATCCAGATACATGAACACAACTGGTCTGCACGTTGAGAAAGCTGCACATCCATCAGTCTTCTCACCAGATGGAGCCAGGCTTCTCAACGGGCTCCGGCAAGTGTTCTCCTGAAGTGAATATTGAGAGGAATGATATTACCTCTTAAGTTGTCAATAACTTTAATTTCCGTAATTATGATATATTTTATGCAGCAGACACATGTATCACTAGGTTTTGATGAGAAGTGGATTTAAGAAACTCAAGCGATGCAAATAACTTTGTTAGTGCCACTATCTAAGATCATGTC
>LT934122.1:697850850-697913119 GCA_900231445.1 Triticum turgidum subsp. durum | reverse complement strand
TGGGCATCGACCACCTTTCCAGTGGCGAATTGGTGAATTCTTTTTGTGCATGTTCGACGACCCAGAGTCATCTCCCATTTTCTTTTACTCTGGGTCCTAGGAAACAACCTCTCTTCTGCTGAATGTTGGGTCGACTTCTTGCGGTCTTTGGCAGCTGCCCTTTTCTTGGCCTTGCTGCCATATGAGCCCTCGTGTGACGGTCTTAGGAGTTTATCCTCTTTTATTTCCATGAAATCTCTCTTTTTTGGTCACGCTATAACCTATGCCGCATAACAAAACCTCTCGGGGTTGTACCCTTTCCGATGAGTTGTGACCATAAACTGAGTTTTCTGTATTTTTTAGTAAGCTAGTCACCGGGGTCATTTTTGAACCATATTTTGCTGAATATGTCTCCCGACTCGTACGGTTTCTCAAAGGAAGAAAAAGGTTTGTATTTTCTTCTTTCTGAGAACTTCCATTTAAAAGTTGAGTTGTAATCATGTACTGGTTTTTTCTGTATTTTCCATGCACATAGCCTCATCCTCGGGATTGGTTTGGGGATATATTTAGGTGTGTGTGAGTCCCCCCTCATTGAGTTTCTCAATGAAAAAGAAAGGTTTGTATTGTCTTGTTTCTGAAAACTTCTTTTTAACAGTTTCCTTTCCGTTGTGTTGTAATCAGTACTGATTTTTTTCTCAGAGCGCTCACCCTTGTCCTCGGGATTGCTTTGGGAGCATATTTAGGTCGATGTGCCTCTCCCCTCTTTGAGTTTTTCAAAGAAAAGAAAAGGTTTGGATTGTCTTGTTCCCGAGTAATTCAGTTCAATAGCACCGAAAAGCCATTGTGGCCTCTGCATTTACGTTGGTTTGTTCCTGTGAATAACCAGGATGCAAAATGCTGGCCATGGCAAAAGCAGCCGCAGGAGTAATATGAAAGCCGGCACTTGGGTTATGGATTCCGGCGCTCAATGCCACGCGACGGGTGACCCACGGCTCTTTTCTTCTCTCAACATGGCTAAAAAAGGCAGCTGGATTTACGGAGTCAGTGGGCAGCTGCTGCCAATACGGGGCTTTGGGGCGGTGCAGTTTCCCTACTTCACACTCGAAGAAGTCTACTATGTTGAGGGCTTGGGCAGGAATTTGATCTGCCTATCCAAGTTGCGGCTTACATTCGGTTACAAAATTACATTTGGAAAAGCCACATACATCGAAGAGGAGGCTACGGGCAGGCGTATCTGTGAACTTCGGACCGTTGAGGGGCTATACGAGCTGGACTCCGTGCCAGTCGCGCTAGACCAGGCTCCAGCAGCAGAGGGACGTGCCTGAGATGTCCCTCTGCTGTTGTAGTCCGGTCAAGTCCGAAGCTATTCGTTTGTTCATGCTAAGACGTGAATAGCTTCATTTGTTGATATTAAGGTCGTGAATAAATGTTCCTCTAAAACTTGTCTCTGCAAGTCCAGCATAATATGCGTGGTTGAACCTCATCCGCATATTGTTATGTGATGTGTTCTATTTTCTGGCAGCCTATGATTTCAAACTTGTATTCCCTTAAAATATAATTTTGGTGAGCGTGAACTAAGACATGGAGATTACTTCAATTATTTCCTAAGAGTTATTTTGAGGATTTTTATTTTTTGGGAATTCCCATATAGATTGTTCGATTTACTGGTTTTTCATCTGTCAAAAAAGTCACTAAGGTTAATTTTCACTATTTGTAGATGAAACAATTCATGTTCTCAAAACTCTTGGTATGATTGTAAATTGTATTGGGAAGGCGTGATCCCGTTTGGTCTCAGGTCGCCGTATATTAATAAGTTGGTTAACCTAATTAACTGAAGTGGTGTACATCAAAGGTCTCAACTTGGAAAACAGAAGGGATATACATCAAAGATTACAACCTAATCTATGAAAGTGAGGATTACCGGATATGGCAACTGTGATATATGTCACGACGCTACATATATTCCGACAATGATTTCTTTGATTTTCCTGTGGTGAGAAACACTCTTCCAGGGTAAATCCTGTACTATCTATTTGTATCCTCAAAAACGCTAGAGTATACAATATTTCTAAACTGTGTATTCAATATCTTCATGTTAAAAAATGATGTGAGCTAAAGAAACCCTAAAATCGTTTCGTATGATGTTTTATCACTATACTATTATTAAGCATAGATGACGTTTGAAACTTTTCAAAAAATAGCAAAGACTAAATGAGCCTTGATGGAAAGCCTTTGGTTCTCAACCAATGGACAGTCTTGAGAACAGATGGACAACCTGACGGTTGGACCTATATGTTTGGAGTACATATTTTTTTATGGAGGAACACCACTCAATCATCAACTAAGTGAGCAAGTAGGAGGACTTCAAGGCCAACCTCCAACAGTATGTGGCTAGTTGGCCACTAATATAGAATGCAAGCTGTTACTAACAAGCAATTTTGTAGTTTTTTTTAAGATAGCAATTTTGTAGTTTAGTATGCTTTGCTAATAAGAAACTAACTTACCAGCTATTCAAAGTCGGGCTCTTCTTGAGCCTTCGTTCTAAAAAAAAAATCTAACACTAAGAGCATCTCCAATAGGTGATGCACAATAGGTCTACGGAAATGGCTTGATGTAAAATATACATCACCAAAAACGTGTTTTTAGGGCACCGAGAACGACCAACTCCAGCAAGTGACGTAAAATAGGGAACAACTCATCCGAGCGATGTCGTACGTGCGGAACCCTGAGCCTCGATCAGGCGATGTCGTACACGCGCGCGGCAATGTCCGCGTCCGCAGTGATGTCGAGCCATAGCGCACGCCGCCACGCTGCAGCTCGGCAACGTACCTACCGAACTTGCGCAGCCGCACCCCCCTTGTGGCCGGTATTGCTCTTGCGCTTCTTCCTTGGTGCCATGGCGGCTGGCAGCAAGGCATGGCGACGGCAGCAAGGAGAGCCAAGAAGCTAGGTCGGAGGCAGGAACGGCTACTAGTGCTCATCGACGGGCCGGGGCAGCGATTGGGGGCGTATTTTGAAGCTCGGCGGCGGCGGTGTTTCGGTCGTGACGATGGGATTGGGCGGCGATTGTGGGTGGATTTGAGGTGGCGGCGGCTCGATGGTGGGAGGAGGATGTGGATGCGCCGACGGATTTGGTCAGAACAGCGTCGGTGGCGCGTGGAGGTGAAGCGACGAGAGGGAGGAAGGGAGTTTCATCATGGCAGTTACACTGCGCACGCGCGGCGTGTGGCTTTTGGGGCTCAGGGGCAAGTGATGTATATTTACATCACCGGAGGCAAAATATACATCGTGCCCTAATTTTGTTTTGCAAAATCTTACATCACGGGGTGTTGTTGGAGAGCCTTTTTTTACTTCTCGTGATGTAAAAAGCGGTTATTTCTATTTTGCATCACCTATTGGAGATGCTCTAAATGACACATATCATAAAAAAATTGCACGGAATTGAGAGAGCTTTATTCAACAGAAGCAATTGGTTTGGGTATTTGGCCAAACCACCAAGTTTGCTTAAAGGCCTACATTGATGAACTTTTGAAGAAGAGCAAGGTGTATGTTGTAAATAAACAGGAAAGGGGCAACATAGTAAAACACTAGCAGTAATTTATAATTGCCTGGACGGCAGAGTCTAGTCAAATTAGGTGCAACATAGTGGTTATCGTCTACCCCTCACCTTCCTTTTGCTTTCATTTGGTCTCGCCCATGCTTGGCCTCTGCCTCCCACCCAGAGATGGACGTTGTGAGTTCACTAATCAGCACCTTTCAGAGGAAACTCGTGGAGATTATTGAACAGGGATCATCAGATGAACATGCGAGCCAGCAGGAATCGATGGGGTATGATATCATCCGTTTATCTCTAAATTTGCACAGCAACTCCCGTTTATCCTGGGATCATTTGCTCTCCTGATTTCATCCGTTTATCTTCTCTAAATAAATTTTCGATGTCATCCCTTCCGAAAGGCATGGTCTGAAACCTGAGCTAATTGAAATATCTGGATCCACTTGGTTTAGAAAGGATTGGAAAATATCTGGTCCCCGAAAATATTTGCTGCTACTGACAACTTTGGCAATAACCGTAACCTACCAAGTTGGTTCGAATCCCCCAGGGGGGTATTGGCCGGACACTGAATCGGAACACAGCAGGTACTTCTTTCTTTGTCTCTTATAAAGATTTCCTTCATGATTTATGCCATGTACCGTGTCATGATTTTCATCTCTAGAACAAGGTGTGGAGATAGGTAACAGAACAAATACAGTATGATGTACTGCTATCTTCTTTCTTTTAGAATCTGTACTGCTATCTTGTGAAATCATGCGAGACTGATGAAATGATTTGGTGTTCTCAAAATGATTATGCGTAGCTCCATTGCAAACTAAACTAAACTGAACTAGATTTGCTTGCATGAACTTAAACTTCATTGCAGGTGCCAAGGAAGCAACAAGCTCAAATATGTACTTTTCTTATGCACAAATGCAGTGGCACTTGTGTGTATCATGCTTGTGAATACCTTTCTAATCATATCACGAGAATCTGAATCTTCTTCTACTGAAACGCCAAATACCAGGTGCTTGTTCCTCCTATTTTATGTCTTAATTGTACCTATTTACTTTACTTTACTAGGTGAGCATCTGCCTCATCCAAAAATGGGTATATATTGCCTTATAATTTTGGCAAGCCTCAAAATATACTCCCTCCGTCCGGAAATACTTGTCTTAGAAATGGTTGAAAATGGATGTATCTATAACTAAAATAAGTCTAGATACAACCATTTCGAAGACAAGTATTTCTGGACGGAGGGAGTATTTGAGAAAATAGAGCAATCATAACACAATCATGGGTAGCCCAGTTGCAAACTAAACCATCTTCTAGATTTGCTTTCATGAACTTCAACTTCATTGCAGGAGACAAGGAAATAACAAGCTGAAAGATGTACCATGGAAGGGGAGTCGGACACTTTTCTCATGCACGGCTGTAGTAGCATTTTGGTGTATCTGGCAAAATCTGCTTGAAGTCCAAGCGGGGAGTCATACAATTATCTCAGGCACAGTTGCAATATGTCTTGTGTGTACCTTTGTGATTATGTTTAAAGCCCAAGCGGATCGGAACCTTGCAAGTGCCTCGAGAGACATTGAATTGCTTGCCGTGGCAAGTTATAAGGAGACGATTGAACCAGAAAATACCAGGTACTTGTTCCTTCCTTTTGATGTCTTGTACCTATTTACTTTACTTTAGTAGGTGTTTCCCTCATCCTGGTAATTTTCAACTCATATTTAATTGATAGAGCCGTTTCTGCAGTTGTTCCGATTCCATGGCCGCCTTTATTGCCGTAGCTAAAACCCCAGCTACTTGGCTCGTCGGGTCTGCCTCTACACACCATGCCACAGCAAACCTTGCACTCCTCTCTGGCTTCAAAAGTGTAGATGGTCTCAACATCCATACGGGTGATGGTGTGCGCATGCCGGTCCATGGACGTGGCTGCGTGATTACGGATACGGTGGTTCTTCCCGACGTGTTGTTCGTGCCAGGGCTGAAAAAGAACATTGTCTCGGTAAGCCAGCTCACTCAGCATGGCTGCAGCATTGTATTCAAGTGTGACGCCTGCTACATCTCGGCTGCTACTGATGGTACTACTATTGGCAAAGCACTCGTCGGAGAAAATGGGATGTTCAAGCCTTGGCTCTTTTGTGATTCTGGGAGCCCCATTTACCGCAAAAAAAATTATATGTAATTATCTAGATCTAAATGAATCTATCATTTAGATTGTTTGTGTATTTTACTATTACATCGTATGGTAATTTCTGCCTGTGAGGGATGGAGTCCCTGTTAAGAATAAATACATTCATATACTCACATTATGCAGCTTCAAACTATGTAATCATTTATTTTGTGAGATTCAACCTTTGTAATCCTATTTGGTCAACTTTTGCCATATCTATCTTGTGTAATATACCGCTGGAAGATATACTGGAAGCCAGTGACATCCCATATCGCCACGCTTCTGGTCATTGTCACATCATTTTCTATCGACTTGATACCTTTGAAAGAGATGTTGTCGGGGTTTTTAGGACCAGCAATAGATTTGAAGGTTGGTATGAGGCCAAGATCCCGCTGAGTGAACACAAAATGAGACAAATATATGAGCAGGTCCGGTCACCGGGAAAGATCGCTGGTAAAGACCCTACCCCGGTGATGTGGGTGGATTTGCATAGGGTATCCTTTCGGAGGAGGGAGAGCAAAAGGACTCAGTGCTCCTTGTGAATGAAAGTGAGTGTGTGTTCTTGTCAGAGATAAGTGGGTTCCTGAGATGGCAAGGAGTTCTACTACGAAGATCCAGACATAACTACATCATCAAATATGGAGCAGAAGGCAACGGCAAATAGCCAGAGCTGTAGTCGTAGCTAGTAGTAAAGTTCCAGCCGAGTATCCATAGTTAGTACTCCCTCCGTCCGGAAATACTTGTCATCAAAATGGATAAAAAGGGATGTATCTAGAACTAAAATACATCTACATACATTCCCTTTTATTCATTTTGATGACAAGTATTTCCGGACGGAGGGAGTATTAAATTACTTTTCGAGCTCATATGACACTAAGTCTAGTGTTTCCCGTTATCCTTAAGTTGTATCCATATGGTACAAGTTGTATCATAGTTAAGGAAAATTCCTAAGTTGACCCGGGAGGATCTAAAATTATCTCTACATTTTTGGCTTGTAATGTTAAGCGTGTAATATTAGGACCTGGGACGTTTCTGTTTACACTCAGAGGTATTCCATAATTGTTAAATCAACGACTTGTGCACTACAACGTCCAGTGGTGTGCTGGTTCACCGCATTATTGCGAAAGCTGGAGCAGCGGACCAGGAAATTGCAGTCATGTTGTAAGATGTCAGGTTTGGTCTCTTGGGCGGAAAAGTTGTCGGCTCATCCAGTGAACAGCCTTGGTACCATAGTTTTAAATAACGTGCTAAGCATCTTAGCAGCAGACCTCTTCCAAATGCTTTAGTGTGCTATAGCGCGCGCTATTTAAAATGTTTGTTCATTTGTTTAGACCAAAGTCCCTTAGCGTAAGACCTTTTGTAAACGCTATAGCGTGCTATAGCGGAGCTATAGCGGGCTTTTTAAAACAGTGCTTGCTACTAACGTGGATGGCCGAGTGACGGTTCCGGAAATCTTCATTGTGCTGTGTCAACGCCGACTGTTAGGGTAGTTGAGGTGTATTCTTGAATGGTGTGCGACCTTAGGGTCGATCTGTGTTCGTCATCGTCATCGATGTATAGTTTTTCAGCCAATTTCCCTTACTAACTTGTCATTTCTATAAAGACTTAGAAACGGCGGAGCTCCCAATGGTTGCTCAAAAAAGAAAAACTGCGCCTTGGATACGAGTCCAAGCCAGGCTTTTCCATTTGTGCTTGGCCATAACGATGCATTTGTCCATCCCCTTGAACAATACAAAATAGATATAAATTTTGTCAGAAAGGAGCTGACTCATGTAGCGTGTCAGGTGAGTCCTTGTCGAATGGATATAGTATACTAATGAAAACTTAATAAAAAATTTCCTCAAAATTAGAGTAATTGTTGGCGCTGTCCGGTGGCTTGGCCATAAAAAACTTATCCAGCTTGTTGTTTTCGTTACCTCGGCCGGGTACTCCAACAAGTACGTCTTAGAAGAAGGTGGGTGGCAAAAAACTTGGGGACAAAATAGATGCACCGCGTTGTTAATTTTCTATATAGTTACACCGCGTTTCTATATAGTTCCAAAATAAATAAAAAGTTGTTGCACCGCGTGAACCGTTTGCTTCCGTTCCTCTTCATGAATTCGAGCACCCGACAGAAAGAGGAAGAACTTAAGGTTGATTGCTTCTCTTTCAAAGGTCTGAGCAGCCTTGCCTACATGCTTATGTAAGTCAGTTAATATTAGTTCTACTCACAAAAAAAGGTATGAGCAGCCTTGCCTACATGCTTATGTAAGCCTTTATATTAGTTCGATCTTTCGTAGATTGTATTAGACCATCGGCATGAGTGATGTACTAGTGGGCACCGTGAAGGAGGTTGTCAAGCTCGCCCTCCTCGTAAAGGCCGTGGCGGACACAGCTCGTCACAATAAAGACGCCTGCAGCGAGCTTAGAAACATCGTGGACCTACTGGGCGCCATCGTGGCGCCGCTCGAGGGTCTGGATATGCCCATGAAACCAGAGATGAGAGCTGCACTGACGAACCTCGAGAGGGCCCTCCGTCAGGGCCACAGGCTGGTGGCAGACTGCCAGAGGGAGAGGAACTTCATCTACATTCTTTTCATGGCCAGGAGGCAGTCGAGACAGCTGCTCAAGGTTAAGGACGATATTAATCGTCAAATGTTGATCGCAAACTTTGCTATCAATGCCAACACCCACATCCTTGTGGCCGTTTCACATGGTAGATTTCCTCAAAGCTCCATAGAGGTATGTACCATCGTTTGCATCCATCCAATTAGTAACTACACCATGTCACTATACTCGAGCAATTTGAAGTCTAATTACCATCATCTTTTTATGAGTTAATTTACCCTCTCCTACGCAACCTGGATACATTTACCTATTTGAGCTACATCTATACATATATACCTGTACAAATTGCATCCTACAAAATCAAGGTAGGGTGGGCGCCCAACCTCGCCCTACCGGGTCCTCCGCCTGTGTATACATTTGACAACCATCTTAGCAAGAAAAATTACAAATACATAATCATACTATTTATACAGCACAACAGATTCCTGAAAAATCTTTCATTTCAGTACAACAAATACTACTCCCCTTGTTTCTAATGATCTGTATGTCACTATGAAAGTAAGGATAATTAGATACGGAGAGAGTATACTGCAATATATACTTCATATATCGCAGCACACCCAATAAATAGTTTCGTCCTTCTCTAAAAAAAATAGTTTCGTGGGCACCAAATTCACTCGCTTGTTTCTGATAAAGGACACATTGCAATTTTTCATCATGAATTAAATTTAGTAGTTGGGCAGTTGTTGTGCGTAGTTCGGGGGTTGGGTTCTGTCATTGCAGAAATTATTATGCCAAGTTTCATTTGCAGTACCATAATGAAATTCCTATATTGTCCTGTAGGGCACTGGAGTGATGGACGGCTCAAATATCAGTGGTAACTCTTATTCGATAAACTATGTGGGTATACATATTGTACAAGGAAACTACGATGCTTCACGTAAGATCGCGTACTCTTTCTAAAAGAGGAACATTATGATTGGCCTAAAAATTCTTTTACCATTCATTCAGCTACATAAACATATCCCAATCCGTGTATACCAGTTAATACACTCTTGCAAACAGTTCTATAGCATCCAGTTAACCACATTCAAGGCGAATAAGTGATGTTTTTCTTTCATGACAGCTCTCAGAATTTTCCATCCCGTTGAGTTGGACGCTGCAACAAATAATTTTTCAGAAGAAAATGTGATTGGAAAAGGTGGCAGTGCTACCATCTACAAGGTTACATTCCGTATACTTGTTTTGCTAAATATATTCCATATGCTTATTTTTTTAATCGAGTTGATCTTATGCTTTTCGAACTATGTTATTGTTTATGTGAATCTCATAGTGGTCATGCCATTTTATACAATTGTATTCTTGGAGCTGTGAGGACTTTTCTGTGCAGACTTTGAAATTAAATAGATAATTGTTCGCAAATCTCTACTAGTAATAAAACCATATCTAACTGAAGAAATATTCACCTACAAGCCCCACATGTAAGTGAACGCCTCCCTTTTTATTTGTCAATAGCAGTTTCTTTCTGGACATATTTTCTTGCAGTAAAGTCTGAATTCTCCCTTAGCATTGATCCCACAAGCTGATAAGGCATACATATTATACGTACATAATACATGGGGTTGTTTGAAACGGCTTTATTTACGTAAAATAAATTACTTAGTTCAGATGATCTGTATGTTTTCCAGGGTACACTTCCTGAGGAACTTGTTGTTACCATCAAGAGATATCCTGATCAATCGGGGCCACATAGCATACAAAAATATATTAACGTTTTCCAATTATTGGTTGAGCATGAAAATGTAGTCAAATTTCTTGGATTCTGCCATGTTGACGGAAATGAAATGTTGGTGGAAGAGTACATGCCCAATGGATCCTTGTTCGAGATAATCAATGGCATGTCCCTGCTAAACTATTTATTACAGATGGGCTATGGTCCCATTTCACTTCACTTTCTTGTCAATAATGATGAATGGTCGATTGGTAATTTCAGGGTCATCGCAGAAGCTGGACTGGCTTTCGACATTCAGAGTGATACGAGGGGTAGCACAGGGTGTAGCTTATTTGCACTCTAAACACGTCATACATTTGGCTCTGAATCCAGCCAACATCGTTTTTGACTCTAATATGAATCCTAAAATTTCGAACTTTGAAATATCAAAATTACTGGATATAAATGTTTCTGAAGCAGTGAGCCCTGGGCTAGTGGGAGCAATGTAAGATGGCTTCCATGTATCACATTTCCACTACCTACATAGTTTGTGAAGTTTTTGAATAACATTTCGTCAATCAGGGGCTACATGTCTCCCGAGTATATCACGGACGGTATCATCTCGATGAGAAGCGACGTGTTCAGTTTTGGGGTCCTACTCCTTCATAGCATTAGCGGAATGAGAAGTTCCATACTTGACCAACATCCAATTACTTGGGTAAGAAATACTTAGAGGACACTAGCGTGTATTGACAAGTTGTTACAGCTTTCCTTGTCCAGTTGATCACTTGTCTATCTAGCAGCAGTATAGATTGAAATCATAATTGGCTGAGTGTTTATTGGTTTTCATCTTGCGATCTTCTCGCACATCATCTATTTTAAGATCAAAGTTTCTCCTTTTTCGGGCTTGGGGGGTACGGGAAGATGAGGGTATGAACGGTCTACTTGATTCTTCGTGGGGTAGCGAGCATCAGCTAGAGGAGATGAAGAGATGCATGGATATTGGACTGCTATGCACCCAAGAGTTCCCTAAAGACCGGCCCACAATGTCGGATGTTGTCAAGCTCCTGAATGACAACGAGATGTTGCCCAACCCAAAGAAACCATGTTTCATTTAGAAACAAGGAGCATGGGCAGTTCTCAGCTAGAGGAATATATCTTTGTTGTATTTGAAGCCGAGAAAATCATCTGTGGTTGTATACCCTGATACTTTGCTTGCAAGACGAGATAGCACAAACTGGATTGAACGACAAGATGCACATATCTTTTTGTATAATAGCAGGCTCCTACTGCATATTGAAATCCACAAGCGTGATAAGGACATCCCTCTTGTAGTAGGAACCCTCCTGCTCCCTCTTGACATTCTCCAGACCACTAATATCTTGCGATAATACATTTGGAATTTCAACAACCTGAATGATGGCTAGTGCACTGTTCTCAGCTTCTTCAAATGCCTGTCAAGGGGAAAAAAGCAGCACATTCGGCTGTGCATGCGTGGCGTTGCCAGGTCAACTAAAGCTCACACACCCAACGCCCCGAGATTGAGTCATCATTCCACTATTGAAGCGAATGGCTATGCAAGCTGTGTTTACCTGTCTACCGCACTTGATGAAGATTGACGACAGTGGTCTGTAATTTGCAGCAGGACGTTCCCAGTAGCTTTAACAGGGGCAGAACAAGCATGACCACTGTGACCGTTCAAAGCTAGTGAAGCAAACTCCGTTACAACCTGTACTCGATGAAGGCTGATATGGCCGTATGCATCTTTCTAATGCAGAGGCCGGGACGAACCCCCCTTTTCGAAAAAAAAAACTCGATGAAGGCTAAAGGCGCTACATTGCGAGGGGCCGTCAGCAGCAGGTATTCCCAGTAGCCTTGAACAAAGGCAGAACAAGCATGAACGGAGGCACAACACCTCCGCATTCTCAACCCTAAATAGCCGAAGAACAACAATATAAGACACGCGTTCAGTCAAAAGCAAGCAAGGTGGAACATATAAGCACAGACAAAATGGATTTACCCCAACAACATAAATTAAAACGGGACAGAGTCGTCTGCGAATATGGCCCTTACTCATGCTGAAAATCATCCTTCCAGGAACAGTAAGAACAGCTGTCTACATAAACAACCATAGGCCAGTGAGCTGCTAGCCTGGTGTGCATAAAAACACAAAAGAAGATAAAAACAAGGGTTGGATTTGTGCCACTAAACGAAGTATATGTCGTTCTAGAATCATCATGCTCTGCAGAAAACGATGAGATTAATTCATGTTGGACTGGATTGCTACAAGACTTTGGCTACATGAATCGCTTGTAAAATTCAATGTGAATATTTTCAAAGTAGAAAAAGATGCAAGTTGAGAAGCTTACCGTGAATGCAGCCAAGACCTCCAATCTTTTGTACCTGTAGGATAGGATATGAGATTAAGAAAAGCACAAACGAATGAATCAAACCAATCTGGAGCTTGAACTGAAATGAAATATACTCTACTAGTACTAGGCAAGCAAGGAGAAAGTAAGTAAAGTACCCCTAGGTGCAGCCGGAATCAGGCTTGGTCTGAGAGGCAGCCATGGCCAATAAGGAGAAGCTCAGCCGGATGTAAAATTTCAGAGAATGTCTTGGCAAAACTAGAAGATAATAACACTAGAATAAAGATATTTCTCTCTGATCACTACAAACAGAAAGAAAGATAGTACTCCCTCTGTTTCTTTTTAGTACTCCATCTGAATTGGTCAAAGTCAAACTTTGTAAAGTTTGACTAGCTTTGTAGGAAAAGATATCAACATTCACGATATGAAATTAACATTATTAGATGAATGATGAAATTAATTTTCATGACATATAATTTAGTATTGTAGATGATGATATTTTTTTCTATAATGTTAGTCAAACTTTATAAAGTTTGACTTTGACCAAATCATATATGCAGACTAAAAAGAACGGAGGGAATACTAATGAAGCTGATCAGTCGCCAGAGTCAGTAGAAAAACAGTCCAGCTGTGCAAAAACAAGGATAGAAAGATGCAATCATACTCTCCTTGGTCTAGTGCCATTATTATAGATCATATCATCGAAATTGTCCATTGATTTGTAAACATTCTTCTTGTACTTTAAAACTGCTATAGAAAAAACAGATAAGTAGCCCAAAAATTTACTAGTATTTCGGTGGATATAACAAATCATATAGATGAAGATAATGCACATCATAACCTACTTATGATTCCTCAATGTTTGCCATGACAGACGAAGGCACAAAGCAACAATATATGAAAAAATACATTGAGAAACGACTAGCTTGGTTACTTGCACAGATCAATGTTGACACTTACACCTGGAATTACAGACCATGCAATTCCATATTTGCCCTAAGTTGAAACTTTATAATTCAATAGAGATCCAACTTATAGGCAAACTGAATGATTAAACAAAATTGTTAGCGCAGGTCTTGCATTACAGACCTGCAGATTATCATCTACCCAGAGAATCCACTATCGTATTTGCATAATAGTGTTACTTCAGGTCTTGCATACATACTCCATCCCTGCCTCTTCTTGGGCTTCTGATTGGATGCGATCTTGGCAAACATGGCAATGAGCTCATTCAAAATAGAGGGACATGTATTATTGATTTCCTTCCAGCCATCAGTCGCCATTACTTTACCCAAACACTTGGTCTAGTGCCATTATTAGAGATCATATCCTCGAAATTGTCCATTGATTTGTAAACATTCTTCTTGTACTTTAAAACTGCTATAGAAAAAAACAGATAAGTAGCCGAAAAATTTACTACTATTTCTGTGGATATAACAAATCATATAGATGAAGATAATGCACATCATAACCTACTTATGATTCCTCAATGTTTGCCATGACAGACGAAGGCACAAAGCAACAATATATGAAAAATACACTGAGAAACCACTAGCTTGGTTAGTTGCACAGATCAATGTTGACACTTACACCTGGAATTACAGACCATGCAATTCCATATTTGCCCTAAGTTGGAACTTTCTAATTCAACAGAGATCCAACATATAGGCAAACTGAATGATTAAACAAAATTGTTAGCGCAGGTCTTGCATTACAGACCTGCAGATTATCATCTAGCCAGAGAATCCACTGTCGTATTTGCATAATGGTGTTACTTCAGGTCTTGCATACATACTCTATCGTTGCCTCTTATTGGGCTTCTGATTGGATGCGATCTTGGCAAACTTGGCAATGAGCTCGTTCAAAATAGAGGGACATGTATTAGTGATTGCCTTCCAGCCATCAGTCGCCATTACTTTACCCAAACAGTTGGTCTAGTGCCATTATTATAGATCATATCCTCGAAATTGTCCATTGATTTGTAAACATTCTTCTTCTACTTTAAAACTGCTATAGAAAAAACAGGTAAGTAGCCGAAAAATTTACTAGTATTTCGGTGGATATAACAAATCATATAGATGAAGATAATGCACATCATAACCTACTTATGATTCCTCAATGTTTGCCATGACAGACGAAGGCACAAAGCAACAATATATGAAAAAATACACTGAGAAACGACTAGCTTGGTTACTTGCACAGATCAATGTTGACACTTACACCTGGAATTACAGACCATGCAATTCCATATTTGCCCTAAGTTGGAACTTTCCAATTCAATAGAGATCCAACTTATAGGCAAACTGAATGATTAAACAAAATTGTTAGCGCAAGTCTTGCATTACAGACGTGCAGATTATCATCTACCCAGAGAATCCACTGTCGTATTTGCATAATAGTGTTACTTCAGGTCTTGCATACATACTCCATCCCTGCCTCTTCTTGGGCTTCTGATTGGATGCGATCTTGGCAAACATGGCAATGAGCTCATTCAAAATAGAGGGACATGTATTATTGATTTCCTTCCATCCATCAGTCGCCATTACTTTACCCAAACACTTGGTCTAGTGCCATTATTAGAGATCATATCCTCGAAATTGTCCATTGATTTGTAAACATTCTTCTTGTACTTTAAAACTGCTATAGAAAAAAACAGATAAGTAGCCGAAAAATTTACTACTATTTCTGTGGATATAACAAATCATATAGATGAAGATAATGCAAATCATAACCTACTTATGATTCCTCAATGTTTGCCATGGCAACAATATATGAAAAATACACTGAGAAACCACTAGCTTGGTTAGTTGCACAAATCAATGTTGACACTTACACCTGGAATTACAGACCATGCAATTCCATATTTGCCCTAAGTTGGAACTTTCTAATTCAACAGAGATCCAACATATAGGCAAACTGAATGATTAAACAAAATTGTTAGCGCAGGTCTTGCATTATAGACCTGCAGATTATCATCTAGCCAGAGAATCCACTGTCGTATTTGCATAATGGTGTTACTTCAGGTCTTGCATACATACTCTATCGTTGCCTCTTCTTGGGCTTCTGATTGGATGCGATCTTGGCAAACTTGGCAATGAGCTCGTTCAAAATAGAGGGACATGTATTAGTGATTTCCTTCCAACCATCAGTCGCCATTACTTTACCCAAACAGTTGGTCTAGTGCCATTATTATAGATCATATCCTCGAAATTGTCCATTGATTTGTAAACATTCTTCTTCTACTTTAAAACTGCTATAGGAAAAACAGGTAAGTAGCCGAAAAATTTACTAGTATTTCGGTGGATATAACAAATCATATAGATGAAGATAATGCACATCATAACCTACTTATGATTCCTCAATGTTTGCCATGACAGACGAAGGCACAAAGCAACAATATATGAAAAAATACACTGAGAAACGACTAGCTTGGTTACTTGCACAGATCAATGTTGACACTTACACCTGGAATTACAGACCATGCAATTCCATATTTGCCCTAAGTTGGAACTTTCTAATTCAATAGAGATCCAACTTATAGGCAAACTGAATGATTAAACAAAATTGTTAGCGCAGGTCTTGCATTACAGACCTGCAGATTATCATCTACCCAGAGAATCCACTGTCGTATTTGCATAATAGTGTTACTTCAGGTCTTGCATACATACTCCATCCCTGCCTCTTCTTGGGCTTCTGATTGGATACGATCTTGGCAAACACTGCAATGAGCTCATTCAAAATAGAGGGACATGTATTATTGATTTCCTTCCAGCCATCAGTCGCCATTACTTTACCCAAACACTTGGTCTAGTGCCATTATTAGAGATCATATCCTCGAAATTGTCCATTGATTTGTAAACATTCTTCTTGTACTTTAAAACTGTTATAGAAAAAAACAGATAAGTAGCCGAAAAATTTACTACTATTTCTGTGGATATAACAAATCATATAGATGAAGATAATGCACATCATAACCTACTTATGATTCCTCAATGTTTGCCATGACAGACGAAGGCACAAAGCAACAATATATGAAAAATACACTGAGAAACCACTAGCTTGGTTAGTTGCACAGATCAATGTTGACACTTACACCTGGAATTATAGACCATGCAATTCCATATTTGCCCTAAGTTGGAACTTTCTAATTCAACAGAGATCCAACATATAGGCAAACTGAAAGATTAAACAAAATTGTTAGCGCAGGTCTTGCATTACAGACCTGCAGATTATCATCTAGCCAGAGAATCCACTGTCGTATTTGCATAATGGTGTCACTTCAGGTCTTGCATACATACTCTATCGTTGCCTCTTCTTGGGCTTCTGATTGGATGCGATCTTGGCAAACTTGGCAATCAGCTCGTTCAAAATAGAGGGACATGTATTAGTGATTTCCTTCCAGCCATCAGTCGCCATTACTTTACCCAAACAGTTGGTCTAGTGCCATTATTATAGATCATATCCTCCAAATTGTCCATTGATTTGTAAACATTCTTCTTCTACTTTAAAACCGCTATAGAAAAAACAGGTAAGTAGCCGAAAAATTTACTAGTATTTCGGTGGATATAACAAATCATATAGATGAAGATAATGCACACCATAACCTACTTATGATTCCTCAATGTTTGCCATGACAGACGAAGGCACAAAGCAACAATATATGAAAAAATACACTGAGAAACGACTAGCTTGGTTACTTGCACAGATCAATCTTGACACTTACACCTGGAATTACAGACCATGCAATTCCATATTTGCCCTAAGTTGGAACTTTCTAATTCAATAGAGATCCAACTTATAGGCAAACTGAATAATTAAACAAAATTGTTAGCGCAGGTCTTGCATTACAGACCTGCAGATTATCATCTACCCAGAGAATCCACTGTCGTATTTGCATAATAGTGTTACTTCAGGTCTTGCATACATACTCCATCCCTGCCTCTTCTTGGGCTTCTGATTGGATGCGATCTTGGCAAACATGGCAATGAGCTCATTCAAAATAGAGGGACATGTATTATTGATTTCCTTCCAGCCATCAGTCACCATTACTTTACCCAAACACTTGGTCTAGTGCCATTATTAGAGATCATATCCTCGAAATTGTCCATTGATTTGTAAACATTCTTCTTGTACTTTAAAACTGCTATAGAAAAAACAGATAAGTAGCCGAAAAATTTACTACTATTTCTGTGGATATAACAAATCATATAGATGAAGATAATGCACACCATAACCTACTTATGCTTCCTCAATGTTTGCCATGACAGACGAAGGCACAAAGCAACAATATATGAAAAATATACTGAGAAACCACTAGCTTGGTTAGTTGCACAGATCAATGTTGACACTTACACCTGGAATTACAGACCATGCAATTCCATATTTGCCCTAAGTTGGAACTTTCTAATTCAACAGAGATCCAACATATAGGCAAACTGAATGATTAAACAAAATTGTTAGCGCAGGTCTTGCATTACAGACCTCCAGATTATCATCTAGCCAGAGAATCCACTGTCGTATTTGCATAATGGTGTTACTTCAGGTCTTGCATACATACTCTATCGTTGCCTCTTCTGGGGCTTCTGATTGGATGCGATCTTGGCAAACTTGGCAATGAGCTCATTCAAAATAGAGGGACATGTATTAGTGATTTCCTTCCAGCCATCAGTCCTCATTACTTTACCCAAACAGTTGGTCTAGTGCCATTATTATAGATCATATCCTCGAAATTGTCCATTGATTTGTAAACATTCTTCTTGTACTTTAAAACTGCTATAGAAAAAACAGGTAAGTAGCCGAAAAATTTACTAGTATTTCGGTGGATATAACAAATCATATAGATGAAGATAATGCACATCATAACCTACTTATGATTCCTCAATGTTTGCCATGACAGACGAAGGCACAAAGCAACAATATATGAAAAAATACACTGAGAAACGACTAGCTTGGTTACTTGCACAGATCAATCTTGACACTTACACCTGGAATTACACACCATGCAATTCCATATTTGCCCTAAGTTGGAACTTTCTAATTCAATAGAGATCCAACTTATAGGCAAACTGAATAATTAAACAAAATTGTTAGCGCAGGTCTTGCATTATAGACCTGCAGATTATCATCTACCCAGAGAATCCACTGTCGTATTTGCATAATAGTGTTACTTCAGGTCTTGCATACATACTCCATCCCTGGCTCTTCTTGGGCTTCTGATTAGATGCGATCTTGGCAAACATGGCAATGAGCTCATTCAAAATAGAGGGACATGTATTATTGATTTCCTTCCATCCATCAGTCGCCATTACTTTACCCAAACACTTGGTCTAGTGCCATTATTAGAGATCATATCCTCGAAATTGTCCATTAATTTGTAAACATTCTTCTTGTACTTTAAAACTGCTATAGAAAAAAACAGATAAGTAGCCGAAAAATTTACTACTATTTCTGTGGATATAACAAATCATATAGATGAAGATAATGCACATCATAACCTACTTATGATTCCTCAATGTTTGCCATGACAGACGAAGGCACAAAGCAACAATATATGAAAAATACACTGAGAAACCACTAGCTTGGTTAGTTGCACAAATCAATGTTGACACTTACACCTGGAATTACAGACCATGCAATTCCATATTTGCCCTAAGTTGGAACTTTCTAATTCAACAGAGATCCAACATATAGGTAAACTGAATGATTAAACAAAATTGTTAGCGCAGGTCTTGCATTATAGACCTGCAGATTATCATCTAGCCAGAGAATCCACTATCGTATTTGCATAATGGTGTTACTTCAGGTCTTGCATACATACTCTATCGTTGCCTCTTCTTGGGCTTCTGATTGGATGCGATCTTGGCAAACTTGGCAATCAGCTCGTTCAAAATAGAGGGACATGTATTAGTGATTTCCTTCCAGCCATCAGTCACCATTACTTTACCCAAACAGTTGGTCTAGTGCCATTATTATAGATCATATCCTCCAAATTGTCCATTGATTTGTAAACATTCTTCTTCTACTTTAAAACCGCTATAGAAAAAACAGGTAAGTAGCCGAAAAATTTACTAGTATTTCGGTGGATATAACAAATCATATAGATGAAGATAATGCACATCATAACCTACTTATGATTCCTCAATGTTTGCCATGACAGACGAAGGCACAAAGCAACAATATATGAAAAAATACACTGAGAAACGACTAGCTTGGTTACTTGCACAGATCAATCTTGACACTTACACCTGGAATTACAGACCATGCAATTCCATATTTGCCCTAAGTTGGAACTTTCTAATTCAATAGAGATCCAACTTATAGGCAAACTGAATAATTAAACAAAATTGTTAGCGCAGGTCTTGCATTACAGACCTGCAGATTATCATCTACCCAGAGAATCCACTGTCGTATTTGCATAATAGTGTTACTTCAGGTCTTGCATACATACTCCATCCCTGCCTCTTCTTGGGCTTCTGATTGGATGCGATCTTGGCAAACATGGCAATGAGCTCATTCAAAATAGAGGGACATGTATTATTGATTTCCTTCCAGCCATCATTCGCCATTACTTTACCCAAACACTTGGTCTAGTGCCATTATTAGAGATCATATCCTCGAAATTGTCCATTGATTTGTAAACATTCTTCTTGTACTTTAAAACTGCTATAGAAAAAACAGATAAGTAGCCGAAAAATTTACTACTATTTCTGTGGATATAACAAATCATATAGATGAAGATAATGCACACCATAACCTACTTATGATTCCTCAATGTTTGCCATGACAGACGAAGGCACAAAGCAACAATATATGAAAAATATACTGAGAAACCACTAGCTTGGTTAGTTGCACAGATCAATGTTGACACTTACACCTGGAATTACAGACCATGCAATTCCATATTTGCCCTAAGTTGGAACTTTCTAATTCAACAGAGATCCAACATATAGGCAAACTGAATGATTAAACAAAATTGTTAGCGCAGGTCTTGCATTACAGACCTCCAGATTATCATCTAGCCAGAGAATCCACTGTCGTATTTGCATAATGGTGTTACTTCAGGTCTTGCATACATACTCTATCGTTGCCTCTTCTTGGGCTTCTGATTGGATGCAATCTTGGCAAACTTGGCAATGAGCTCATTCAAAATAGAGGGACATGTATTAGTGATTTCCTTCCAGCCATCAGTCGTCATTACTTTACCCAAACAGTTGGTCTAGTGCCATTATTATAGATCATATCCTCGAAATTGTCCACTGATTTGTAAACATTCTTCTTGTACTTTAAAACTGCTATAGAAAAAACAGGTAAGTAGCCGAAAAATTTACTAGTATTTCGGTGGATATAACAAATCATATAGATGAAGATAATGCACATCATAACCTACTTATGATTCCTCAATGTTTGCCATGACAGACGAAGGCACAAAGCAACAATATATGAAAAAATACACTGAGAAACAACTAGCTTGGTTACTTGCACAGATCAATGTTGACACTTACACCTGGAATTACAGACCATGCAATTCCATATTTACCCTAAGTTGGAACTTTCCAATTCAATAGAGATCCAACTTATAGGCAAACTGGATGATTAAACAAAATTGTTAGCGCAGGTCTTACATTACAGACCTGCAGATTATCATCTACCCAGAGAATCCACTGTCGTATTTGCATAATAGTGTTACTTCAGGTCTTGCATACATACTCCATCCCTGCCTCTTCTTGGGCTTCTGATTGGATGCGATCTTGGCAAACATGGCAATGAGCTCATTCAAAATAGAGGGACATGTATTATTGATTTCCTTCCATCCATCAGTCGCCATTACTTTACCCAAACACTTGGTCTAGTGCCATTATTAGAGATCATATCCTCGAAATTGTCCATTGATTTGTAAACATTCTTCTTGTACTTTAAAACTGCTATAGAAAAAAACAGATAAGTAGCCGAAAAATTTACTACTATTTCTGTGGATATAACAAATCATATAGATGAAGATAATGCACATCATAACCTACTTATGATTCCTCAATGTTTGCCATGACAGACGAAGGCACAAAGCAACAATATATGAAAAATACACTGAGAAACCACTAGCTTGGTTAGTTGCACAAATCAATGTTGACACTTACACCTGGAATTACAAACCATGCAATTCCATATTTGCCCTAAGTTGGAACTTTCTAATTCAACAGAGATCCAACATATAGGCAAACTGAATGATTAAACAAAATTGTTAGCGCAGGTCTTGCATTATAGACCTCCAGATTATCATCAAGCCAGAGAATCCACTATCGTATTTGCATAATGGTGTTACTTCAGGTCTTGCATACATACTCTATCGTTGCCTCTTCTTGGGCTTCTGATTGGATGCGATCTTGGCAAACTTGGCAATGAGCTCGTTCAAAATAGAGGGACATGTATTAGTGATTTCCTTCCAACCATCAGTCGCCATTACTTTACCCAAACAGTTGGTCTAGTGCCATTATTATAGATCATATCCTCGAAATTGTCCATTGATTTGTAAACATTCTTCTTCTACTTTAAAACTGCTATAGAAAAAACAGGTAAGTAGCCGAAAAATTTACTAGTATTTCGGTGGATATAACAAATCATATAGATGAAGATAATGCACATCATAACCTACTTATGATTCCTCAATGTTTGCCATGACAGACGAAGGCACAAACCAACAATATATGAAAAAATACACTGAGAAACAACTAGCTTGGTTACTTGCACAGATCAATGTTGACACTTACACCTGGAATTACAGACCATGCAATTCCATATTTGCCCTAAGTTGGAACTTTCTAATTCAATAGAGATCCAACTTATAGGCAAACTGAATGATTAAACAAAATTGTTAGCGCAGGTCTTGCATTACAGACCTGCAGATTATCATCTATCCAGAGAATCCACTGTCGTATTTGCATAATAGTGTTACTTCAGGTCTTACATACATACTCCATCCCTGCCTCTTCTTGGGCTTCTGACTGGATGCGATCTTGGCAAACAGTGCAATGAGCTCATTAAAAATAGAGGGACATGTATTATTGATTTTCTTCCAGCCATCAGTCGCCATTACTTTACCCAAACACCTGGTCTAGTGCCGTTATTAGAGATCATATCCTCGAAATTGTCCATTGATTTGTAAACATTCTTCTTGTACTTTAAAACTGTTATAGAAAAAAACAGATAAGTAGCCAAAAAATTTACTACTATTTCTGTGGATATAACAAATCATATAGATGAAGATAATGCACATCATAACCTACTTATGATTCCTCAATGTTTGCCATGACAGACGAAGGCACAAAGCAACAATATATGAAAAATACACTGAGAAACCACTAGCTTGGTTAGTTGCACAGATCAATGTTGACACTTACACCTGGAATTACAGACCATGCAATTCCATATTTGCCCTAAGTTGGAACTTTCTAATTCAACAGAGATCCAACATATAGGCAAACTGAATGATTAAACAAAATTGTTAGCGCAGGTCTTGCATTACAGACCTGCAGATTATCATCTAGCCAGAGAATCCACTGTCGTATTTGCATAATGGTGTCACTTCAGGTCTTGCATACATACTCTATCGTTGCCTCTTCTTGGGCTTCTGATTGGATGCGATCTTGGCAAACTTGGCAATCAGCTCGTTCAAAATAGAGGGACATGTATTAGTGATTTCCTTCCAGCCATCAGTCGCCATTACTTTACCCAAACAGTTGGTCTAGTGCCATTATTATAGATCATATCCTCCAAATTGTCCATTGATTTGTAAACATTCTTCTTCTACTTTAAAACTGCTACAGAAAAAACAGGTAAGTGGCCGAAAAATTTACTAGTATTTCGGTGGATATAATAAATCATGTAGATGAAGATAATGCACATCATAACCTACTTATGATTCCTCAATGTTTTCCATGACAGACGAAGGCACAAAGCAACAATATATGAAAGAATACACTGAGAAACCACTAGCTTGGTTACTTGCACAGATCAATGTTGACACTTACACCTGGAATTACAGACCATGCAATTCCATATTCGCCCTAAGTTGGAACTTTCTAATTCAATAGAGATCCAACTTATAGGCAAACTGAATAATTAAACAAAATTGTTAGCGCAGGTCTTGCATTACAGACCTGCAGATTATCATCTACCCAGAGAATTCACTGTCGTATTTGCATAATAGTGTTACTTCAGGTCTTGCATACATACTCCATCCCTGCCTCTTCTTGGGCTTCTGATTGGATGCGATCTTGGCAAACATGGCAATGAGCTTATTGATTTCCTTCCAGCGATCAGTCGCCATTACTTTACCCAAACACTTGGTCTAGTGCCATTATTAGAGATCATATCCTCGAAATCGTCGATTGATGTGTAAACATTCTTCTTGTACTTTAAAACTGCTATAGAAAAAAACAGATAAATAGCCGAAAAATTTACTACTATTTCTGTGGATATAACAAATCATATAGATGAAGATCATGCACATCATAACCTACTTATGATTCCTCAATGTTTGCCATGACAGACGAAGGCACAAAGCAACAATATATGAAAAATACACTGAGAAACCACTAGCTTGGTTAGTTGCACAGATCAATGTTGACACTTACACCTGGAATTACAGACCATGCAATTCCATATTTGCCGTAAGTTGGAACTTTCTAATTCAACAGAGATCCAACATATAGGCAAACTAAATGATTAAACAAAATTGTTAGCGCAGGTCTTGCATTACAGACCTGCAGATTATCATCTACCCAGAGAATCCACTGTCATATTTGCATAATGGTATTACTTCAGGTCTTGCATACATACTCTATCGGTGCCTCTTCTTGGGCTTATGATTGGATGCGATCTTGGCAAACTTGGCAATGAGCTCGTTCAAAATAGAGGGACATGTATTAGTGATTTCCTTCCAGCCATCAGTCGCCATTACTTTACCCAAACAGTTGGTCTAGTGCCATTATTATAGATCATATCCTCGAAATTGTCCATTGATTTGTAAACATTCTTCTTCTACTTTAAAACTGCTACAGAAAAAATAGGTAAGTGGCCGAAAAATTTACTAGTATTTCGGTGGATATAACAAATCATGTAGATGAAGATAATGCACATCATAACCTACTTATGATTCCTCAATGTTTGCCATGACAGACGAAGGCACAAAGCAACAATATATGAAAGAATACACTGAGAAACCACTAGCTTTGTTACTTGCACAGATCAATGTTGACACTTACACCTGGAATTACAGACCATGCAATTCCATATTCGCCCTAAGTTGGAACTTTCTAATTCAACAGATATCCAACAAATAGGCAAACTGAATGATTAAACAAAATTGTTAGCGCAGGTCTTGCATTACAGACCTGCAGATTATCATCTACCGAGAGAATCCACTGTCGTATTTGCATTATAGTGTTACTTCAGGTCTTGCATACATACTCTATCGCTGCATCTTCTTGGGCTTCTGATTGGATGCGATCTTGGCAAACTTGGCAATGAGCTCGTTCAAAATAGAGGGACATGTATTAGTGATTTCCTTCCAGCCATCAGTCGCCATTACTTTACCCAAACACTTGGTCTATTGCCATTATTATAGATCATATCCTCGAAATTGTCCATTGATTTGTAAACATTCTTCTTGTACTTTAAAACTGCTATAGAAAAAATAGATAAGTAGCCGAAAAATTTACTAGTATTTTGGTGGATATAACAAATGATATAGATGAAGATAATGCACATCATAACCTACTTATGATTCCTCAATGTTTGCCATGACAGACGAAGGCACAAAGCAGCAATATATGAAAAAATACACTGAGAAACCACTAGCTTGGTTACTTGCACAGATCAATGTTGACACTTACACCTGGAATTACAGACCATGCAATTCCATATTCGCCCTAAGTTGGAACTTTCTAATTCAACAGAGATCCAACATATAGGCAAACTGAATGATTAAACAAAATTGTTAGCATAGGTGTTGCATTACAGACCTGCAGATTATCATCTACACAGAGAATCCACTGTCGTATTTGCATAATAGTGTTACTTCAGGTCTTCCATACATACTCTATCGTTGCCTCTTCTTGGGCTTCTGATTGGATGCGATCTTGGCAAACTTGGCAATGAGCTCGTTCAAAATAGAGGGACATGTATTAGTGATTTCCTTCCAGCCATCAGTCGCCATTACTTTACCCAAACAGTTGGTCTAGTGCCATTATTATAGATCATATCCTCGAAATTGTCCATTGATTTGTAAACATTCTTCTTCTACTTTAAAACTGCTACAGAAAAAACAGGTAAGTAGCCGAAAAATTTACTAGTATTTCGGTGGATATAACAAATCATGTAGATGAAGATAATGCACATCATAACCTACTTATGATTCCTCAATGTTTGCCATGACAGACGAAGGCACAAAGCAACAATATATGAAAAAATACACTGAGAAACCACTAGCTTGGTTATTTGCACAGATCAATGTTGACACTTACACCTGGAATTACAGACCATGCAATTCCATATTTGCCCTAAGTTGGAACTTTCTAATTCAACAGAGATCCAACATATAGGCAAACTGAATGATTAAACAAAATTGTTAGCGCATGTCTTGCATTACAGACCTGCAGATTATCATCTTCCTAGAGAATCCACTGTCGTATTTGCATAATAGTGTTACTTCAGGTCTTGCATGCATACTCTATCACTGCCTCTTCTTGGGCTTCTGATTGGATGCGATCTTGGCACACTTGGCAATGAGCTCGTTCAAAATAGAGGGACATGTATTAGTGATTTCCTTCCAGCCATCAATCGCCATTACTTTACCCAAACACTTGGTCTAGTGCCATTATTATAGGTCATATCCTCGAAATTGTCCATTGATTTGTAAACATTCTTCTTCTACTTTAAAACTGCTATAGGAAAAACAGATAAGTAGCCGAAAAATTTACTAGTATTTCGGTGGATATAACAAATCATATAGATGAAGATAATGCACATCATAACCTACTTATGATTCCTCAATGTTTCCCATGACAGACGAAGGCACAAAGCAACAATATATGAAAAAATACACTGAGAAACCACTAGCTTGGTTACTTGCACAGATCAATGTTGACACTTACACCTGGAATTACAGACCATGCAATTCCATATTCGCCCTAAGTTGGAACTTTCTAATTCAACAGAGATCCAACATATAGGCAAACTGAATGATTAAACAAAATTGTTAGCGCAGGTGTTGCATTACAGACCTGCAGATTATCATCTACCCAGAGAATCCACTGTCGTATTTGCATAATAGTGTTACTTCAGGTCTTCCATACATACTCTATCGCTGCCTCTTCTTGGGCTTCTGATTGGATGCGATCTTGGCAAACTTGGCAATGAGCTCGTTCAAAATAGAGGGACATGTATTAGTGATTTCCTTCCAGCCATCAGTCGCCATTACTTTACCCAAACACTTGGTCTAGTGCCATTATTATAGATCATATCCTCGAAATTGTCCATTGATTTGTAAGCATTCTTTTTCTACTTTAAAACTGCTATATAAACAACAAGTAAGTAGCCGAAAAATTTACTAGTATTTCGGTGGATATAACAAATCATATACATGAAGATAATGCACATCATAACCTACTTATGATTCCTCAATGTTTGCCATGACAGACGAAGGCACAAAGCAACAATATATGAAAAAATACACTTAGAAACGACTAGCTTGGTTACTTGCACAGATCAATGTTGACACTTACACCTGGAATTACAGACCATGCAATTCCATATTTGCCCTAAGTTGGAACTTTCTAATTCAACAGAGATCCAACATATAGGCAAACTGAATGATTAAACAAAATTGTTAGCGCAGCTCTTGCATTATAGACCTACAGATTATCATCTACCCAGAGAATCTACTGTCGTATTTACATAATAGTGTTACTTCAGGTCTTGCATACATACTCTATCGCTGCCTCTTCTTGGGCTTCTGATTGGATGCGATCTTGGCAAACTTGGCAATGAGCTCGTTCAAAATAGAGGGACATGTATTAGTGATTTCCTTCCAGCCATCAGTCGCCATTTCTTTACCCAAACACTTGGTATAGTGCCATTATTATAGATCATATCCTCGAAATTGTCTATTAATTTGTAAACATTCTTCTTGTACTTTAAAACTGCTATAGAAAAAACAGATAAGTAGCCGAAAAATTTACTACTATTTCCGTGGATATAACGAATCATATAGATGAAGATAATGCACATCATAACCTACTTATGATTCCTCACTGTTTGCCATGGCAGACGAAGGCACAAAGCAACAATATATAAAAAAATACACTGAGAAACGACTAGCTTGGTTACTTGCACAGATCAGTGTTGACACTTACACCTGGAATTACAGACCATACAATTCCATATTTGCCCTAAGTTGGAGCTTTCTAATTCAACAGAGGTCCAACATATAGGCAAACTGAATGATTAAACACAATTGTTAGCGCATGTTTTGCATTACAGACCTGCAGATTATCATCTACCCAGAGAATCCACTGTCGTATTTGCATAATAGTGTTACTTCAGGTCCCCTTGTAGTTGCATGCCTAGTGGCAGAGAAGCAATTGCCTCCGTCCCCTTGACTAAACACCACAAAGTTACAACCACGTTGAAGACATGCAGTTGCACTCAGAGATGATAGTTACAGTTTCATACATAGTGGTGGACATGCAAATTGCCTCTCCTCTATCCGATAAAACACAATTGAGTTTGATCCACATGAAAGACATGCAGTTGCGCAAATAGTGACAAACATGCAACTAACCCCTCACCTGACAAAAAAAGTACAAAGTTGCAGTCGCGTCGAAGACATGTAGTTGCATTTAGGGTGCGACAACTGCAGTTGTGTATCTAGTGGTGGACATGCAATTGCTACTCCTCCACCCGACAAAACACCACTGAGTTGCAACCGCGTGGAAGGCATGCAGTTGCAGCCGAGGGCGACACTTGCAGTTGCGTTCCTAGTGGTGGACATGCAACTGCTTCCTCCCCCTGATAAAACACCACAGAGTTGCAGTCAGGGACAACAATTGTAGTTGCATGCCTATTGATAGACATGCAACTGTATCGCCTACAAAACATCACTAAGTGGTCACATTGAATACGCGGAGTTGTAGTTTGGGACACCACTTGCACTTGCATCCCTAGTGACAGGCATGCAACTGCCCCATCCCCTTGACTAAACACCACAAAGTTGCAACCTGTGTTGAAGACACGCAGTTGCAGTCGGGGACGATGCTTGAAGTTGCATGCATAGTGGTGGACATGCAACTGCCACTCCTCCGTCCGGCAAAACACCACTGAGTTTGAACTGTGTGGAAGACATGTAGTTGCATTCGAGGGCAACACTTGCAGTTGTGCCAGTAGTGACAAACATGCAACTAACCCTTCACCTGATAAAAACGGTACAGAATTGCAGTCGCATTAAAGATATGAAGTTGCATTTAGGGAGCGACACTTGCAGTTGCATGTCTAGTGTTGGACATGCAATTGCCTCTCCTCCGCTCGACAAACACCACTGAGTTGCAACCATACGAAAGACATGTAGATGCAGCGGGAGTGACACTTGCAGTTGCATGCCTAGTGGCGGACGTGCAACTTCCCCTTCCTTGATAAAACATCACAGAGTTGCAAACGAGGATGACACTTGCAGTTGCGTGCCTAGTGACAGACGTGCAACTGCACCCCCTACGAAACACCACTAAGTGGTTGCATTGAAGACACACAGTTGCAGCTAGAGACGTCACTTGCAATTGTGTGCCTACTAACAGACATGGAACTGCACTTCTCCCGACAAAAGACTAATAAATTAAAGTCAGTGGTGACACTAACAGTTGTGCCTAATAGCAGGCATACAAGACAAAGGTTTTAAAAAGCAAGAAAAATAAAATATAAATAAATAAATAAGGAAACAACGACTTATTTCTAAAAGCAAATAAGAGGAGGGAAACTATTAAAAAATAAGAAAAATAAAAAATGAGAAAAATACAAATGTAAAATAAAATAAATGTCACGATGACACCTTTTTTGGGTTAAAAATTACTTACAAAAGATATAAATAAGAGGCAAGAAAAACAAATAAAAAAGAACACACAAATAAAACCGAAAAAAGCCAAGCCATCACACGTCCCTTCCCACACATAAATAAAATAAGAAGGAAAGAGCGGGCCAGACACATCCTAAAACAGTCTATTACCAGAAAAACTGAAAGCAAACTGATTGGACACGAGAGAAATACAAAATAAACAAAAGAAAACAAGCCTTTTGCCTCCTTAAAAAATGCGGCCCAAGCCACGACAAGGAAAAGTTCCACCTAACCAACCCACAATGCAACGTTCGCACGCCACAAGGCCATGCGAAAAATAGAAGAAAGAAAATGGCCTGGTGCGCGTTTTATAAAGGCCGAAACAAAGACAGACATACCCAACATGAATCTTGAAGCAAACAAAATATCCATTGGCTGATTCGTCGACTGAGACTCCACGAAGTCTGAGTCAGGTGATTACCAGATGAAAAATATTTTCATTTTAAAAACTAAAATTTATTGTTTAATAAAATTTAGAACAAAAGCTGAAAATAAAAATTGAAACAAAAGTTAAAATAATAAAGAAAAACAATAAAAATAAAACAAAAGAACCAGAAACAAAAATGGAAAAAGGGAAAATAAAAATGTAGAAAGAGGGCACAACACGAAGGCCACGCAAGAAATGTTCAAAGTCGCACATGCCCACCTCTTCTCCCAGTGTAAAAAGCTGCAACACAACATTTTTTATTGGTAAAATCCCGACAAACAAAGAAAAAGGGCTGCTTCACCTGACCGGGCAGCAGCCCATCACAGATAGAAGCCTGCACCGACACAGAAAAACTAACAAAAGAGCAGCCCAACCCCAGACGTTTCTCTACACGGGCCTATTACACCACATACCCAGCAGTGCGCTAATGTTAATGCAACAAATGATCAAACGGTCTAGCGGTCGACTGAGACTTCGCGCAGTCTCAGTCGATTGAAATTTAGCAGCACCGTTTTTTTAAGGGAATCTCTGACTTTTTTTTTTGGAGACAAAGGGCATCTTTGACCCCTTCTTTTTTAGAATCAGGGAATCTCTGACCTGGGGGACGTCGCCTGGAGGAGTTAGGACTTACTACCACGTTGACTAGGCCTTCGAAGGCCCATTGCTCATGACAGTACACCGTTTGGGCCACATGTAAATGGGCACACATGAATACCAAAACCCCTATTTCTAATGAAGATTAAGCCCCCACGTTTCTTCATTTGGTCGATTGCAACTTGAGAACCTATGAAAGGTAGACACGTTTATTTGTTTGGGCTCCTATGGTGTAGAATTTGGTGTGACAGTAGCCCTTAATCATAAATTTTGTTAACGTGGTTTGCGCTTTAGTGTGTGCGTTTAGCCATTTTCAAAAGATTGCATCATAGCATCAACGATATGTTTAGTAAAAGCCTTGTTTTGATTGTAAGCGTGAGGATAATTCAAAATGGATTGCAACAAGGAAATACAATCGGTTAAAGAACAATTACCATAATTAAATTTCTTGAAATCCAAAAGAGTGGGTTTATTGCTACTTAAAGTCTTGACCTCTCCAATCCCATTTTTACCAATTTTTGCGTCAAGATCTAAAAACTCTGAATGATTGGGACGTCTTTTAACTAAAGTTGACTCATCTTCAATCCCATCTTTATCAAGATTTATATTAGAAAAAAGAGATTCAATAGGAGTCACATCAATCACTTTAAGATTTTCATCATTATTTTCACGAAAACTAGAAGAACACGCTTTTTTAAACAAATCTCGTTTAGCACGCATCTTAGCGGTTCTTTCTTTACACTCATCAATGAAAATTCTCATGGGTTTGAGAGACTCATTAATATCATGCTTGGGTGGAATAGATCTAAGTTTCAAAGAATCAACATTAAGAGAAATTCTATCCACGTTCCTAGTCAAATCATCAATCTTGAGAAAAAAAAATCAATCAAAGCATTGAAATTCTTTTGCGAACTCATAAATTCTTTAACACTCATCTCAAAATCAGAGGGCATCTTATTAAAGTTTTCATAAGAATTGTTGTAGGAATTACCATAATTGTTAGAGGGATTACTAGGAAACGACCTAGGATTAAAGTTACCTCTATACATGTTATTACCAAAATTTGCCCCTGGCTTTCAGCAGGAGCATGGTCATGATTACAATGAGAAATTTGCTCCTATGGCCCATATGACCATTGGCCGAACACTTCTCGCCGTGACCTCTGTCGGTGTCAAAACCGGCAGATCTCGGGTAGGGGGTCCCAAACTGTGTGTCTGAGGATCGAAGGTAACAAGGACGCAGGGGACACAATGTTTACCCAGGTTCGGGCCCTCTTGATGGAGGTAATACCCTACTTCCTGCTTGATTCACTATGATGAGTATAGGGGTTACAAAAGTTGATCTACCTCAGAGATCGATGTGCCTAAACCCTAGATGTCTAGCCTGTATGATTATGGTCTTGCCCTACGGACTAAACCCGCCGGTTTATATAGACACCAGAGGGATCTAGGGTTGTACAGAGTCGGTTACAGAGGAAGGAAAATACATGATCCAAACGCAAAGCTTGGCATCCACGCAAAGGAGAGTCCCATCCGGACACGGGGAAGGTTCTTTTATCTTATATTTTCAAGGTCCATTAGTCTGGCCCACATCACATAGCCCGGACGCCCGAGGACCCCTTAGTCTAGGACTCCCTCAGTAGCCCCTGAACCAGGCTTCAATGACAATGTGTTCGGCACGCAAGTTGACTTCGGCATTGCAAGGCAGGTTCCTTCTCCGAATACTTCAACGCAGTCCTCCACGCAGAACATCTATATCTGACTTTATTAAACAACTACATCTTTAAGCTGCAAGGGAAAAAATATTTGAAATGATATAAGCCACGTCCATAGGCGATTTTTCCGGTGAGGCGTTATGTCCTGGCCGGGTTAGAATTTTGAACCGTTTCACAACCTCGTTTCGTATTTCGAGGAACGGCCCTTGACACATCTTGTCAAAGAGAGATCGTGTCGCCTTGTCATGGGATTTTCATAACGGGGGTTTGGGTTATCCAACCATGCCGTTCACACGTCCCCTTGGGAATAGACGAGATTTAAGGCTTGTGAGGGGGCGCTTGACATCCACTGCCTTCATAAGAAGATAAGGGTCCATCTTTTTACCCCACGCCTTCTTCCTCCTTCCCCTACCTGCCATTCGAGCTCCAGCGTAGAAGTCTCGATCCTTTCCCTCGCCACCAAGCACTCTAGCCATGTACGGATCTGGAGCGCAGGGCAAGTGGATGGCCTCCTCTGTTACAGAGGAGAACATCATGAAGCCCCGAGAAGCTGGGTATCTAGCCACAGACATAGTCCACCAGCTTCCTGCCAAAAAGCAGATCATCCCCATTCCGGAGCCTAACGAAAGGGTAGTGTTTATTCCCCATTTCCTTTGCGGACTAGGGTTTCCCCTTCATCCTTTTCTCCGCGGTCACATGTTCTATTATGGGCTAGATTTCCATGATTTAGCCCCAAATTCCTTCCTCAACCTCTCGGCGTTTATCATCATGTGCGAGGCATTCCTCTGCATCCCTGCCCACTTCGACCTATGGCTCAAGGTCTTCAATGTGAAGCCAAAGGTGGTCGAGGGCCAACACGAGGAGTGCGGTGGCGCCATGGTAAGCAAACTCCCTAACATCGTATGGCCAAAGGGAGCATTTGTGGAGAGCGTCAAAGGATGGCAGCAGGGGTGGTTCTATATTATGAAACCTCGCGATGCCACATGGAATGCCGCACCAAAGTTCAAATCCAGGCCTCCGCTGTGGCATACATCCTGGCTTAATAAATGCCTGGATTAGGAATCACCTGACGAGGTGACGATGCTAGAGAGTCGCATCAAGGGCGTGATCAACAAGAAGACTAGCCTCCCCAGCGTGATCCAGGTGATGCTTTTTCGCCAGATTCTTCCTTGCCAGCGCCGAATTCAATACATGTGGGAGTTCGACCCGGCCGGTCCCCGGACCCTGCAGCGGTTCTTCGGCACGACACACGAAGATATATGGAAACTGCTATTCAAGACTCAAAAGTCATGGCCAGAAATAACCAAAGACCGCAGCTATGATAGCGTCCGTCCGGCCACTCCCGTAAGTTTTTTATAATAACTTTCATTTGTGAATGCAAGGGGTATACTGAACTTTTCTGGTTCTAATAGGGCTGGACAAAGAAGGCGGAGCGAATCAAATGTCCGGCTCCGCTGCCAGAGGACCAAGCCACTCCCTTGCTGTCCAAGATGCTGGTTCCGGTGCCGTACAGGCACCGGAGAAGAAGGCCAAGAAGAAGGGCAAGGAGACCAGATGTGGTCTTCGTCGTAAGGGTACTTCGGAAGCTCTGTCCGAAGACTCTGAAGCCTCCTCCTCTCATGACGAGGACGTAGAGGAGGAAGAGAGTAACTCTCCCCCGAAGGGGGGGGGGTAAGAAAAGGGGGGCTCCTGCGGATCTAGAGGCGGAGGCGGCCAAGAAGGGAAAACCCTCATTTTCGGATGATTCCGGAGCGGATGCCGACGCCACCCCAAAGCGGCGCCCCAGGTCGAAGCCCTCGGGTGAATCGTAAGTATCCAAAAATACCATATGTCCGATTTCATACCTTATTATTTTATCATACTGAAGTGCGCATTCATAGCCCGACTTGCGATCTCCTCCAACGATCATCGTCATCTGGGAATTCTCTTGGGACGAATGCGATGGAGAGCAAGTCGCCTCTGCAGATCTCTCCATCCACTGCCCAAGATAACACCGAAGTGTTGTCTCGGGAGGCCATGAAGGTGGCGGCGGACGGTAATACCTCCATTGCCAAAGAGAGGGGGAAATCCATCCCCACGGAGACCGGTGATGGGGGCAACGCTCAATTCGGGCCCCAACCGAATATTAATTCGGAGACCAATAAGGCTATGTAACCAAAACAATAGCCCTCTTCAAGGGAGGCGGGCGTGCTATCTCCATTGGTGTCCTCTGTCAATCAGGAGGCGCCGGACATTCTGATGGAAGCGCTTCAAAGTGCTTCCATCATGGAGGAACACCGTACCCTTATGGGTACGGTAGTTGACAAGGTTCGGTCCGCGAAAAGCGGATTGAACCAAGCCCCCTACACTAGCCTTCTAACAGGATTTGAGGTATGTGAAGTAATGTATTTTGGTTATTTACAAAAGAAATAACTGTGTATACATAGTAGCCCCTGAAATTCTGTTCGACGTTTCCCTAAGGAGGGCCGAACAAAGGACCGAATAATATATCACATGAGCTAACATATATGTCAACGTTGATGAGCAGGCTGCAAAGTTGGTGGCAGCCTCCCATGCAGCCGAAGTCTCCGAACTAAAGCGGAGGCTGGAGGAAAAACAAGGTATGTTATACTGAAGCATATCTTAACTGATATGAGTTCACATTTATTATCTGACTGAGCTTTATATTTATGCTCATAGCTGACTAATCAGAGGTCAAAGCCCTCAACAGTGCGCTGGCCGTAGCCAAAAAGGAGGCGGACGAGGAACGCACTGCTCGCCAAAAGCATGAGGCGAGGTTGGATGAAGTCCAACAAGAGCTCACTGATGCTATAAGGAAATGTAAGTCTTTGGAGCGCAAGGTGTCGGATCAAGAATCCGAGCTTACTGCGGCTCTCCAAAGTGCAAAGGAGGCCCGGGTTGAAGCCCAAGGTGCCTATCAGGAGATCCGCGAGGTCAAGAAGATCGCGGCTGGTAAGACTTTTAATATGCAGAGAAAATATGTAAGGTGAAAGTATACCTTCTTGACACGCATTTGGAGTTCTCTAGGAGCGTTTGCGGATTTGCCTTGAAGTGTTGCAGATGCTACGGATTTCTTCACGGCCGAGGAGGGGAGCTCAATAGAGAAACTGTTCTAGTCAAAATACCGTGAGCCAGAGCAGCCCTTGCCCCTCAGCGATCAACTGAAATAGCTGACCGAGCTGCATAGGATGGCCGAGCTGGCCATGAAGGATGTCATAATCCATTTTTGGCTAGCCGAACTAATACCTAATAGCTACTTCGGGCTTGTGAAGCGGCTGGTCGATGCCTGCCCAAGGCTAGATGCTATTAAGCGGTCGGTGTCGGTGTCAAAACCGGCGGATCTCGGGTAGGGGTTCCCGAACTGTGCGTCTAGGCGTATGGTAACAGGAGACAAGGGACACGATATTTTTACCCAGGTTCGGGCCCTCTCGATGGAGGTAATACCCTACTCCTGCTTGATTAATATTGATGATATGGGTAGTACAAGAGTAGATCTACCACGAGATCAGAGAGGCTAAACCCTAGAAGCTAGCCTATGGTATGATTGTTGTTCGTCCTACGGACTAAAACCCTTCGGTTTATATAGGCACCGAATAGGGTTAGGGTTACACAGAGTCGGTTACAATGGTAGGAAATCTACATATCCGTATCGCCAAGCTTGCCTTCCACGCGAAGGAAAGTCCCATCCGGACACGGGACGGAGTCTTCAATCTTGTATCTTCATAATCCAGGAGTCCGGCCAACGGTGATAGTTCGGCTATCCGGACACCCCCTAATCCAGGACTCCCTCAGTAGCCCCTGAACTAGGCTTCAATGACGACGAGTCCGGCGTGCATATTGTCTTCGGCATTGCAAGGCGGGTTCCTCCTCCGAATACTTCATAGAAGATTTTGAACACAAGGACAGTGTCCGGCTCTGCAAAATAATTTCCACATAACACCGTAGAGAGAATAATATTTACACAAAATCAATCTGCTGACGTATTCCGCAGCGTGCCATCATGCCACGGCCAAGTCTTCGTTCGAATCGTTTTTACTGTACCACCGCAGCGCGTTTAGCGAGGCGGTTTCCTTAGCACGTCTTGTCAAAGCAGAGATCATGTCCCCCTTATTCCGGGACTCTCGTCAATAAGGATGTGGGTAACCCAACCGCGCCATTAATTCACGACGCTTGGAAGATAAGCGAGTTTTAACAGGCTGGTGGGGGACGCATAGCTTCGTCCGTCCATATAAGGGGATAAGGATCCACCTTTTCACCTACGCCTTCTTCCTCCTTTGCTCATCCATTCCTGCGCACTCGAGCTCCTGCGCCCAAGTCCGCACATCCCTCCTCAACCTCCTCCAGCCATGTCCGGAGCGGGAGGCAAGTGGATGGCCTCCTTCATCACGGAGGGGCACATCGAAAGGCTGCGGGAGGCCGGATACTTGTCCGGCGACATCGCGTGTCGGCTCCCCAACAAGGGGCAGCTCATCCCCACCCCCAGGCCCCATGAGAGGGTGGTGTTCCTCACCCACTTCCTCCGCGGACTAGGTTTTCCACTTCACCCATTTGTCCGGGGGCTCATGTTCTACTACGGCCTGGAGTTCCATGATCTGGCCCCAAACTTCATCCTCAATATCTCGACGTTTATCGTCGTGTGCGAGGCCTTCCTCTGCATCCAGCCCCACTTCGGTTTATGGTTGAAGACCTTTAGCGTCAAGCCGAAGATAGTGGGCGGCCGACAGGCGGAGTGCGGAGGCGCCATGGCGGGCAGGATGCCCAACGTTACATGGCTTGACACTACTAGAAATACCACTACTAATGGCGCACCTAATATGGCCATTAATGGCGCATCACTGGTGCGCCACTGACAGCACGCCATTAGTAATTTTTACTAATGGCGCACCAGCTGGTGCGCCATTAGTATCTGGTATACTAATGGCGCACCACCTGGTGCGCCATTAGTATATGCGAGGGTGCGCCATTAGTATGCCTCCCAGTTGGCATGTACATCCAGGTGCTTTGGCATACTAATGGCGCACCACCTCTGGATGCGCCATTAGTAACCGCAGCATACTAATGGCGCACTACCCGGTGATGCGCCATTAGTATGCACTGTCATACTAATGGCGCACTGTCGTTTGATGCGCCATTAGTATGAATATTAGGTTTTTTTTTATTTTTTTATTTTCTGTTTTTTGCACAGGTTACAAAATGTATAATTTGACAAAATATAGACAGCACACATCAACAATAGATTCATCAAATACAATAGAAGATTAGTCTTTGAATACAATTCATCATATTAGTCTCCGAATACAATTCATCATATTAGTCTCCGAATTAACAAGACCGAACAAAGATAGAACATTATATTACAAGTCTCGAGACCGCGAGTAGCGAGTTTGTCTTCGCATTACAAGTCGATATCGATCATCTAAACTACCATCACATAGAAGAGAGCTGCGGTCATCATGATGAGCATCATCACGATGAAACTTGTCTTCATCTGGTTCCTCCAACGCTCCCTCCCCTCTCCCGCTAGATAGCGGGCGTATCTAGATTCGGCCTCGGCCCTAGTGGTGTACCCTTTGTAACTGTTACCGCTGAATCGGTGAACCTGTCTCCGACACTCCTCCCAGTCATCGTAGACTCCGGGAACCTTACCCTTGTACACGACATACGTCGGCATCACTATGCACTAGCCAAACGAAACGTTAGTACCAATTCACAGACAATACATAAGCAATATATAATTATGCAACAGAACGATCGGAAGAGAAAAGCAAGACATTAATAGCATCGATTACATCTAAGTTGAACGACTCTCAAAACCAAAGAGACATACTACAAGTTCATTAAAGTTTAATTACAACATGAGCCAATCGATGTTTCATAACTAGACAACTCGACTCAAGGGACCGGAGCGTGGATGAAGCCGCCGTCTATCGTGGGAGTCATGAAAGAACGGGCGTTGTCATCCTCCATTTGTAGCATTGTGTCGATGTCACTATTGGACGGTTGATTTCTGAGGTAGAACTGCCCCGAGGTACGAAGGACATCTTGATGGATGATTTCCGCAAACTCTGACTGGATGCGAAAGAATTCTTGTCGGAGGTCCGCGTCCTGGATTGCCGACACGCTCGCGGCCCAATCTTGGAGTTTACTCGGTAGCAGAAGTTGATGATGGTCCCGTACGATCGCCCGCATGTGATGGATGGCGTAGTAGGCACCCTTCTGACCGCCAGGCGGCTGCTTGACGCAGCAGAACGTCGTATTGTGGGAGAACACGTGCTTGCCGTACTTACGAATAGGCCTGGTGAAGGTGCCTCCAGATTGGGCGTAGCCGGGGAGAACATCATCAAGAACCTTCTTGACATTTGTGTAGTCTACGTTCGACTGACGGTCCGGGTCGAAATACGTGGCCATGGAATATTTGGGGCTTAGGAGGATGAGCGTGCAACGTGTGTCACTGCAGAAAACACGGAATGTTAAAAGAAAAACGATCGAAAAGTAAGAATTCATATGTTACGGGCCGGTTGAGGGGAGGACTTACTCGGGAAAGTAAGGCACGAGGAAGTTATCCTTATCTTGGTTTGCCAGAATGACGCCTTCGAGGTAAGAAATCGCGACTTGCCGGTCCCCAGCGCTGCCCAAGATCTTGGCATGCATGTAGAAGGGGTCGACTATCACGATGTCCGGGGTCTTGTCGCGAATGATCCGCATCTCCATACTCAGCGAAAATAGCCGAACGAAGGTGTAGTGCAGCGGATGAAGGTTAAACATAGCAAAGATGTCATCAAACCGCAGGACGATCGTACCCCCGATGTCGCCATCCACAAAGCCCTTGCCCTCTGGCACCTTGGCCACGAAAACCGGGTATGCCACATCCTTCTCTCTGAGACGCCGCTTCTCCAAAGAAAGAACACTGTCGTGCAGACTCCGCATAGCACCAGTTGCAGCATTGAGCATATTTGGTGGTAGCATCGCCCTACCCGCCACATGCATCCTCCTCGAGATATCCTGCGGTGAAGGTGGCCCGTCCTGAGCACGGATCGTACTCGGTGCCGGCTGGCTCGCACCCTTCTTAGTCTTTCTTTTGCGTGCCTTCTTCTTCTCCTGTAATGGGACCGAGTTCTGCTCACAGACCGCCTTCTTGAGTGTGTTGGGGCTGATAATATTTCGCACCTCGCCTATCTGAGGCTCGGTGAAGTCGGCAGCTGGAGGCATCTCCTGAGAGCTGAACGCCAGTCGGCAGCTGGAGGCGTCCTGCCTGATGCCCATTGATTTCAAGTCTGCCCTTGCTTTCGGCCCATCTTTGGTCCTCTCTGGCATGTTGAGCAGGGTACCAAGCAGACTCTCGCACACGTTCTTCGTGATATGCATGACATCAAGGCTGTGAGGCACACGGTGGATCTTCCAGTACGGCAAGTCCCAGAAAACAGACCTCGTTTTCCATACCTTCAGCAGCGGCTCTGGCGCCTTTCGCTTCTTTCCCGGCTCTGGCGCCTTTTGCTTCTTTCCCGGCAGTGGGCAGTCTTTCCAATTTTTCAACAGCTTGTCTATTTCCTCGCCGCTCCTCGTACACGGGCGTTTTTGGGGTTCTGTTTCACCATCGAACAGATCCTTGCGTTTCCTCCACGGGTCATCGTCGCGAAGCCACCTTCGATGTCCCATGAACACGGTTTTCGAAGACCCGGGATCTCTATCTAGCTGGCGATACGTTGTGTCATCCATGCACCTTACGCATCCAGAAAATCCGTGGACTACCTGCCCCGCAAGATATCCGTAACCGAGATAGTCGTGCACCGTCGTGAGCAGTGCGGCTCTCATAGGGAAATACTCTTTCTCTGCGGCGTCCCACGTATTGGCTGGCGTTTTCCACAATGTGTCAAGCTCCTCTTTCAGCAGCCCCAGATACAGATTGATGTTGTTCCCTGGTTGTTTCGGCCCTTCAATTAGCATACTCATGTGAATGTACTTCCTCTTCATGCACAACCAGGGGGGAAGGTTGTACATCCACACAAACACAGGCCAGGTGCTATGTGTGCTTCTCTGGCTGCCAAACGGATTGACTCCATCGGTGCTCGCGCCCAGCACGATGTTCCTTGGATCGTTCCCAAATTCTGGGTATTCGAAGTTCAATGGTTGCCACTGGCTCGCATCCTTAGGGTGACTCAGCATCTTGTCTTTTTTATCTATCTCCGGATCATTTGCGTCATCTTCTCGCTTCTTCTCCTCCCTATCCGCGTGCCAACGTAGGATCTTTGCTACCTTAGGATCCGCGAAATACCGCTGCAGACGAGGAGTGATCGAAAAGTACCACACCACTTTTCGAGGAGCTTTCTTCCTCTTCTTGTATCGAGTGACACCGCACACCGGACATATTGTAGACTCCGCGTGCTCGTCCCGATAAATGATGCAATTGTTCATGCACACATGGTATTTCACGTGCGGTAAATCCAGAGGACACACGATTTTCTTCGCCTCCTCCAAACTGGTCGGGCACTTGTTCCCCTTGGGAAGACGTTCGTGCCAGAATGACATGTTCTCGTCGAAGCATGCGTCGGTCATTTTGTGTTTTACCTTCATCTCCAGGGCCATGAGCGTTACTTTCAAGCGGGTATCCTCGGGCCTGCATCCTTCATACAATGGAGTAACCGCGTCTAACTCAAGTTGATCCATCTTGGCTTTCTCTCGGGCGGCAGCTCTTGCGTTATCCGTCTGCTTGAGAAGCAGCTCTTGAATATGAGGGTCCTGCACCCAGCCCATCGATGGTCCAGCGTCGTCTGCTCCGCCGGCATCATCATCTTCATGATCATGCCCGTCGCCTGCTCCGGCATCTTCCTCATCATCATGTCCTGCATCTTCTACATGATGACTGTGTACAGCATCACAGTCGTGATCATCTCCTGGGGATTCTTCGTCTTCTCGCCCGCCCGAGCCGCGGTGGTTGTCTTGCTGCCCTTCCTCATTTCTTGCCCGGCCCGCATGGACGACTTCGTAGTCATCTTCATCACCTTGCCACCGATAGCCATCCATGAAACCACGCAACAGCAGGTGGTCCCGCACCTGCCCGGAATCCGGGTCCGCAATAAGGCTCTTCAGCTTGCATCTTCGATACGGACATCTTATCTCCGTCTCGTTCTTTTGAAGCATCTCGGCCTTCGCGGACCTCAAAAACCTATTCACGATGCCTTCGGTCATCGTGCGGACCATGGTCGCCTGCGGGGTAGAGCAAAACGATATTTTAGAACCAAACAAAAATTTGGCATGACCTTCCCTAAAAATAGGACCAAAAAGAATGCTTAATGCCAAAATTCTCACCGAAACGGAAATGAATCAACATTCCGGCAAAATATTGGCAACTATCGCATATCAAATACCGGTACACCTCCAAACACAAACACATATGCAACACCACAAACATATGCAACACCACAAACATACATAGATCTAGCTAGGCCATAAAAAGTGCATGTGCACATTGTTGTAAGGAGAACAACCTAAATATAGCTTCCCCCCTTACTTACCTATTAAAACAAGGTAATTTAACCACTTAATTTGAATGAATCTATGGTGGAAATGAGGTGAAAAAGAGGAGGCACCTGAGACAAGGAGGAGGTGGAGAGAATGAAGTGGGGAGAAAGTGAGTGTGTGGGTAGGAGAGGCTGTCCCAAATATCTTGTTGCTGCCCACTTACTAATGGCGCACCTCTTGCATGGTGCGCCATTAGTACTTACAACAACTAATGGCGCACTTGGGCAGGATACGCCATTAGTATGTTTGGATAGGCGCACTAGTTCAAAAAAAAAATTCCTATACTAATGGCGCACCCACTGCCAGGTGCGCCATTAGTAGTTACAACTACTAATGGCGCACTTGGGCAGGATGCGCCATTAGTATGTTTGGATAGGCGCACTAGTTCAAAAAAAAAAGTTTCTATACTAATGGCGCACCTGCTGCCTAGTGCGCCATTAGTAGTTACAACTACTAATGGCGCACTTTGCCGGGATGCGCCATTAGTATGTTTGGACAGGCGCACTAGTTAAAAAAAAATTTGATACTAATGGCGCACCCGTAGCATGGTGCGCCATTAGTTGTTTAAACTCTAATGGCGCATCAGATTGTGGTGCGCCATTAGTATATACTAATGGCGCACCATCTTTCTGGTGCGCCATTAGTGTCAATCCCATCTATAGCCATTTTCCTAGTAGTGTGAGGGCTCCTTCGTGGAGATCATAAAGGGGTGGCAATCGGGGTGGTTCTACATCACCGAGCCGCGCGACTCCAAATGGGCGGCGGCCCCCGAATTTAGATCTGGCTCCCCCACACGGCTCACATCATGGAAAGAGACGGGCCTGACGTGGGGTGATTCGGAGGAGCTGACCGGACTCCAAACATGTGTCCGAAACCTGGTGGACAAGAAGCTCAAGCTTGTCAACGTAGTCCAGGTTATGCTCATCCGCCGGATTCTCCCATGCCAGCAACGGGCCTTCAATTTGTGGGAGTTTGATCTGGCACAGCACCGGACCTTGAGCCGGCTCTTCGACACTACGTACGAAGATGCCTGGAAGGTGTTGTTCAAGGGCGCCGAAGCTCCCGCATCCGCTACCGAAGATCGTGGATTCAGCTCGCAGCGTCAAGCCAGCAAGGTAAGTTATTTTACCCTTTATGGGGCTCTTTTTTCATAGTTTGACTCTATGCGAGATCTAAAACTCCCTAACCTTTGACAGGACTGGCTGAAGACGTCCGGACAGATTAACTGTCCGGCTCCTTTGCCAGAAGGCCCAGCGGACGCCCGCTTGACGGGGCTGCTGGTTCCGGCACCTCACGTGGTGACGGAGAAGAAGGCCAAGAAGGAGGCCACGGGAACTCGAAGGAGCTCCCGGTGCCAGGTGCTATCAGATTTTGAAGCAGAATCCACTCCTGAGAACGAGGAGGAGGAAAAAGAAGCCTCTCCCCCAGCGGGGGAAGAGAAGAAAAGTAAGGCCGCCCCGACTGGGGAGGCCGGAGGGTCCAAGAAAGGAAGGACCCTTCCTCCGGACTTCTCCACCAACGTCGACAACGACGAGGAGGAGTGGCCATCAAGGGCCAAGCCCCTGGCGAGATCGTAAGTGTCCGGATTCCAGAATAACTCATGATTTTTACTTGTCGCACAGTGTCTTCTAACGCCGAATATAAACATGTAGCCCGCCCAAGGACGAGCTCGCCGCTTCGTCGAGCGGCTCCCTGGATTCGTCGGATATGAATAGTACTTCACTTCCAGCCACCTCCTATCCTTGCGACGTGGACAACACGACGGTGGAGTCCCAAAAGGGGCCCAACCAGGAGGATGAGGTCCTGGAGGCGCCGCAAGGTGACCTCCCGGACTCCGGGCGCAAAGGGGGAAAAACCCCGGAGGGCTCTAAGTCCGGCCCTGTGCCGGACTCTATACCGGAACCTTCAGTGGTTCCGAAGTCCGGCAAGCGGCCCCTTCGTAAGAAGGGCAAGACTGCGACGCCGATGACCTCCGTCCAACCGGAGGCACCGGATAGCTTGCTGGAGGCTCTTAACGGCGCCTCCATCGACGAGGAGCACCGCACTATCATGAGTGCGGTGGTCCAGAAAGTTCAGTCTGCCAAGAGCGGGTTGACTGAAGCCTGTACCAGCCTTCTAACAGGCTTTGACGTAAGTTTTAGAATATGTAAAAATATTACCGCATAGACACTAGCCCCTGATGCTTAGTTCGGCGTTCGGAAAGAAAAGCTGGACTGGGGATCTAAAAAGATATACGCAGGAGTCTAACATAAGTATGTCAATATGGGAATGCAGGCTGCGCTGCTGACCTCTGCCGCACTGACTGCGGAGGTCAATGCATTGAAGCAGAGCCTCGAGCGGTCCGAGAACGAGCTCGGCCTTGCCAAGAAGCAGCTCGAGGACAAGGAAGGTGAGTAATACCTTATTAAAGTAATACCTTATAGAAAGGATTTGGTTGCAAAAAATGACAGGAATAACGTGAGTATTGCAGGGGCCACGAACGAGGTGGCGACCCTGAAGGAAGCGGTGACCACGGCCGAAAACAAAGTGGCCGCGGAGCGCAACGAGCGAGAGAAGCAGGAGGCGCGGGTGGCGGAGGTGCGGCAAGAGCTCCAGGCTCTCGTGGAAAAACATGAGGGTTTGGAGCGTGACTCGAAGACCCGAGAGTCCGAGCTTGCCTCGGCTCTTGAGAGTGCCAAGGCCGCTAAGGCCGAAGCCCAGAAAGCCCTCCAGGAGATTGAGGTGATGAGGAAGATAGCCGCGGGTAAGGCATTCTTTATGCAAAGCAAGAATGTAAAAGTCAATTATCTGTTACTTACCCGAATCCGGAGCTCTCCAGGAGCCTTCGCAGATTTGCCCCGCAGTGTATCCGATGCCGCCGCTTTCTACTGAGCCGAAGAGGGGAGCTCGATGGAGAAGGTGTTTTGGTCTTAGTATGCTGAGGCCGAACACCCGGTGCCCTTGAGCGACCAACTGAAGCAATTGGTCGAGCTCCACAAGGTCGCCGAACAGGCCATGAAGGGCCTTATAGCTCGGCTGTGGCCAAATGAGGCCATGCCTGGGAGCTACTTCGGGCTAGTGCGGCGGCTGGTGGACGCCTGTCCATGGATCGAAGTCATCAAGCGCTCTGTCTGTATTGAAGGTGCCCGTAGGGCCCTTGCCCGTGCTAAGGTGCACTGGGGCAAGCTGGACGGTGAGAAGCTTGTGAAGGACGGACCACCACCGGGCAAGGAGCATCGCAAGCCCGAAATTTATTATGAGGGCGTCCTGAAGGGTGCCCGCCTTATAGTGGGTGAATGCTCCAAAGATGTAATTTTTGAATAGACTCGCATTTGTTATCCTGTACGCTGAAAACTTGTTCATATGCGCTAAGCAACGCTTGTGAATTTAAAATATTACCTTATGTGCGGTTGTTTATCAAATCTGAGAGATGGCAAGTCGTTGGCTTCAGCCCCCATGCCACGAGTGCTGGGGTGTTCAAGATAAACTTGAGCGCTCTTGTTCCCATTCTTGGGTCCTTCGAGGGAGGCGCTCAACGCAACGAACCAGGCAACCGGACTTATAGTGCTTGAACACTCTCACTTAGCCATAGAATTCTATAATTTTAAATTTCGGCGAAGCCCCTAGTATTCGGAAGACCGAGTTCGGGGCGCTATCCACGCCTTTGCCGGACAATGCTGGTTCCTCGCTCTAAGAGGCATAAGTCTTTAGGGACTCGAAGAAACCTCTCGAACAGCGACTGGCTCTCGCCTTATCATGACGGTCAGTTTTAGCTTTCTCCACTAAGGTGCTCAACCCAGCTCAACCGGGGCACAATCGCAGTGGTTCTCCCAGCGCTACCTTAGCCGATATGACGGAACGTAAGGTACCAAAACATGGGAGCCGGGCAAACCCAACTATTGACCCAAGACATGATTCGGAGCCGATGCATATAATGCTATAAGTTCGGGGTGCCGCACTTGTGAAAGTGTTCAGACTTGTCACACCATGTTTTTGGGGTACATAAGCCCCTGGTGTGGTGGCCGTACCAAATTGTACGGTTGCGCAATGTCATAGATGAACATATACAATGGGAAAGAATGCAATATTAGGCAAGAGCTATATATTGTTTATTCAAAAGAAACTGCAAATAAAAGCAGAACGATACAAATTTGGCGATAAGCAAGGTACGGGACTTTTGACATGTCCCCCTTCCAGTGGTAAGTTTGCGGTGTGGTATGTAAAACAGGTGTACTTCTCGTAATAGAGACCACCTGGACACTTGACGTAGTTTCCTGCTTCCCTGGCTGTTGCATCGTGTAGTCGGCACGAATACCGGACATGGCTTCTGGAGAACAGAGTCCTGAAAGTAAAAAGAAAAAAAAGAAAAAAAGGAATGACACAAACGGGATCCCCTAGTGCTGTCTAGCCGCATTCTGGGCATGCCGTGGTCGTGGCCCGTCCCCTATGCCCACGGTGCTTCAGAGCGCAATTACGTGCGCGTAGTACTAGCTTCGCGAGTTCGCGAGGGCTGGGGTTGGGGCCGCATTACTACGCTTGTTCGGAACGTGCCAGGCGGTCTTGCTGTAGGTCACTCCGGGCGCGCTTGACGGTGTCCGAACGTTTAGTAGCCGGACTAGAGAATTGCCTCAAGAGGCTGCTTTGTACTTCCACCGCTAGGGCCGTCGTATGCTCCTCCGTTCGGAGAGAGCGTTCGGTGTTTCCATTGACCGTAATTACTCCTCGAGGGCCTGGCATCTTGAGCTTGAGATATGCGTAGTGCGGCACCGCATTGAACTTTGCAAATGCGGTTCGTCCGAGCAGTGCATGTTAGCCGCTGCGGAACGGGACTATGTCGAAGATTAACTCTTCGCTTCGGAAGTTATCTGGGGATCCGAAGACCACTTCAAGTGTAACGGAGCCTGTACAGTTGGCATCTACACCTGGAATGACGCCTTTAAAGGTCGTCTTTGTGGGTTTGATTCTTGACGGGTCTATGCCCATTTTGTGCACTGTATCCTGATAAATCAGGTTCAGGCTGCTTCCGCCGTCCATCAGGACTCTGGTGAGGTGAAATCCGTCAATAATTGGGTCAAGAACCAATGCGGCGAAACCACCGTGACGGATGCTAGTGGGGTGGTCCCTTCGATCAAAGGTGATCGGGCAGGAAGACCATGGGTTGAACTTCGGGACGACTGGCTCCATCGCATATACGTCCCTTAGTGCATGCTTCCGCTCCCTTTTGGGTATGTGGGTTGCGTATATCATGTTCACCGTCCGCACTTGTGTGGGAAAGCCCTTCTGTCCTCTATTTTTCGGCGGCCGGGGCTCTTCCTCGTCATCGCTATGCAGCCCCTTGTCGTTGTTTTCGGCGTTTAGCTTGCCTGCTTGCTTGAACACCCAACAATCCCTGTTGGTGTGGTTGGCTGGTTTTTCGGGGGTGCCATGTATCTGGCACAAGCGATCGAGTATTCGGTCCAAGTTGGACGGGCCCTGGGTATTTCTTTTGAATGGCTTCTTCCGCTGACCGGGTTTAGAGCCTTTGAATCCTGCATTTACTGTCGTATCTTCAGCATTGTCACCGTTAATGCGGCGTTTATGCTTGTTGCGACGCGACCTGCCATTGCTGTCCTTGGTATCCGAACTACCAGGGTGTTTGGCCAAGTTGTTGCTTCGAGCTAGCGAGCTGTCCTCTCCCGCGCAAAGGCGGGTCATGAGTGTGGTGAGGGCTGCCATGGATTTCGGCTTTTCCTGTCCTAGGTGCCGGGCTAGCTACTCGTCGCGGATGTTGTGTTTGAAGGCTGCTATCGCCTCTGCATCCGGACAGTCGACGATCTGATTTTTCTTTGTTAGGAACCGCATCCAGAATTGTCTGGCCTATTCTTCTGGCTGCTGAATTATATGGCTAAGGTCATGGGCGTCTGGTGGTCGCACATATGTGCCCTGGAAGTTATCGAGGAATGCGGCTCCCAGGTCCTCCCAACAACCGATTGACTCTGCTGGCAAGCTGTTGAGCCAATGCCGAGATGGTCCTTTAAGCTTGAGTGGGAGGTATTTGATGGCATGTAGATCATCACCGCGGGCCATGTGGATATGGAGGAGATAGTCCTCGATCCAGACCGCAGGATCTGTGGTACCATCGTATGATTCGATGTTTACGGGTTTGAAGCCCTCAGGGATTTGATGATCCATTACTTCATCTGTGAAGCATAGTGGGTGTGCGGCACCTCTGTATTGGGCTATATCACGGCATAGCTCATATGAGCTTTGTCTACGGTGTTCGGCCCGGCCGGGGTTGCTGTATCCGGCGTGACGGTAATCATCTCGAGTCGTTGGGCGCCCACGCGATCTGTAGATCGATCTTGTTTGCTTTGCCTTATCCTCTAGTATATCTCGCAAGTCCGGCGCGTTCTCCCGTGCCTTGGTACTTTTTGAGCGGCGTCGGGGCGTGGCTTGAGCGGAGGGCCGAGAGGCTTCTCTATCGCGGCCACGGGGTGGCCGGTCTGCCATGTCGTGTGCTGGTGACGCGGGTGCTTCCTCCTCTGATCGAGGCAATGGCCTGTGTTTGGGGTAGCTTTTGGAGGGGCGTTCGAGTTCGTACTCTTCGGCTGCAAGGACTTCAGTCCATCTGTCAGCTAGCAAGTCTTGGTCAGCTCTAAGCTGCTGCTGCTTTTTCTTGAGGCTGCTTGCCGTGGCCACATGCCTGCGTTTGAAACGCTCCTGTTCGGTGGGATCCTCAGGCACGACAAATTCATCATCGTTGAGGCTTGCCTCATCTTCGAAGGGAGCCATATAATTATCGTCCTCTACCTCTTTGTCTGCCGCTCTATCATGAGGGCTGGCTTCTCCCTCCTCCTGTGCTGAATCCTGCTGGAGGGGGTTGTCTTCGGCACTGTCCGGGGTGTTATTATCTCCCGTGCCAGAATCATCGTTTTTGCTGTGGCGGGATTTAGAGCGGCGCCGCTGACGCCGGCGCTTGGGTTGTTTCTTGGAGGGGTCATCCTCCGCTGTTCCATCGCCATTCCCATCTTTTGGATGTCCACCATGTATATGTCATATGACGAGGTGGCCTTCCAGTGCCCCGTGGTCGCTGGCTCTTGATCGTCTCCGGCACCGTCGTCCATACCGTCGATGTCTTCGGAGTCGAAGTCGAGCATGTCGGTTAAATCATCGACAGTGGCTACAAAGTGGGTGGTGGGTGGGCGTTGAATTTGTTCATCGTCCGAATCCCAACCTTCCTGACCGTAGTTCGGCCAGGGCTCCCCTGACAAAGAGAGAGACTTTAATGAGTTCAGGATATTGCCAAAGGGCGAGTGCTGAAAGACGTCCGCGGCGGTGAACTCCATAACCGGCGCCAAGTCGGATTCGACTGGCAGGGGCGCGGGAGGTTCGGAGTTCGGAAAGGAGTCCGGCACCTGGGAGTCACGAGCTTCGCAGAGGACAGGGATGGTGTTCGGCTCAATCGCCGTAGAGATTTCAGCCCCCGAGGCGGTGTCCAACCAACCGTCCTCGATCGGCGAAACCGGCTCCAGATTAAAGGTCGGAGCGGGCACTGGTGCGGCCTCCAGGGCAGTGTTCGGCAGCAGAGCTAGATCGTACCCATCGAGACAGTGCGACACGCTCGGCCGTGGCTCGAATCCGTCGAAGATCAAGTCTCCGCGGACATCAGCCGTATAGTTCAAGCTTCCAAATCTGACCTGATGGCCAGGGGCGTAGCTTTCAATCTGCGCTAGATGGCCTAGAGAATTGGCCCGCAGTGCAAAGCCGCCGAATACGAAGATCTGTCCGGGGAGAAAAATCTCACCCTGGACTGCGTCGTTGCTGATGATTGAAGGAGCCATCGGGCCAATAGGTGACGACACAGAGGAACTCTCAATGAAAGCACCAATGTCGGTGTCAAAACCGGCGGATCTCGGGTAGGGGGTCCCGAACTGTGCGTCTAGGCGGATGGTAACAGGAGACAAGGGACACGATGTTTTTACCCAGGTTCGGGCCCTCTCGATGGAGGTAATACCCTACTCCTGCTTGATTAGTATTGATGATATGGGTAGTACAAGAGTAGATCTACCACGAGATCAGAGAGGCTAAACCCTAGAAGCTACCCTATGGTATGATTGTTGTTCGTCCTACGGACTAAAACCCTTCGGTTTATATAGGCACCGAATAGGGTTAGGGTTACACAGAGTTGGTTACAATGGTAGGAAATCTACATATCCGTATCGCCAAGCTTGCCTTCCACGCCAAGGAAAGTCCCATCCGGACACGGGACAGAGTCTTCAATCTTGTATCTTCATAATCTAGGAGTCCGGACAATGGTGATAGTTCGGCTATCCGGACACCCCCTAATCCAGGACTCCCTCAGTCGGTCTGCATCGAAGGTGCCCGGATGGCCTTTGCCCGTGTCAATGTACAACAGGCAAAGATGAATGCCACTAGTCTTGCAACCGAAGGACCGCCGCAGGCAAGGAGCATCGTACACCGGAGAAGTACTTCAACGACACCCTTGAAGGATCCCGTATTATAGAGGGCATGTGCTCGAAAGATGTGATGTTTGAATCAATGTATCCGCAATGCCCAAACTGTGTAATGAAAACAGAGCGTTCATATAATCTTAGTCTTGTTTGCTCTGAATTTATTTATCCTCCGTTGCGGCCATTTACTAAATCTAAGAGTTGGCCAGTCGTCGGCTTCGCCCCCTCATGTAGATACTATGGGGGTGTTCGGGATCGAACAACACAGAAACACACTTAACCCAACAATTTGGTCCTTAAAGGAGGTGCTAGTGTGGCGAACCAGGCCATCAGACTATGCGGCTTTATCACTCTCACTTAGCCATAGGAGTTTGAAGATAGAATTATAGGCGCAACCACTATTATTGATCGGCGATCCGAACTCGGGCGCTATAACACCTGACCAGGTTAAAACTAGTCCTTCGTGTGACACGGAAAAAAATGCTAGAGATTTATACCGAGTCACCGAAAAGCTGACCAGCTCTCGCCGTCGTGACAGCCAGTTTTCGGCTTTCTCTACTGAGGTGTTTGTCCGGCCAACCAGAAACACAATCGCAGTAGTTCTCCCTTTATTTCCTTAACCGAACAATCGGAACGTAAGGTAGTAACCACAGGAGCCGGGCAACCCAACTATTGACCCAATACATGATTCGGAGCTGATACATATAATGCTAGATTCGAGACACCGAATTGCACTTGTGAAAGTGTTCGGACTTATAATAAATTTAAGCACAGTACGCGGCTGAAAGGAGCCCCTGGTGACTTAGGTCAGGTCGAGGTGTACATGGCAATCAGATGATAAAAAGAATACGGAAGAAGGAAGAAGCCAGTACCTAGTGATTTGGGCGAAAACTGTTTCCATTATAGTCTGATTGATACGTCAAAACGTATTCGTATAGATAATGCTATAAGCATCGAGGCTATTTTACATGCCGAGTGCAAGGAAAAGTTGTGTACAAATATTTAAGAACATTGGGAGAGGTGATCTGGGAAGACCCTTTAGGTACTCCTCCATACATTTGTGCTTCTTGTCACCTTGGTTTGTGATCCTTTGAGAGGATTAATGAATAAGTTTTCATAAGGGGCCAGAAAAGGGGCCCTTTGACACCATAAAAATGGGCGATGTAGGTTGTAATGATCCTGAAAAGGAAAACGAAGTTAAGAAAAAGATGGATGGGGGTCCGGACACGGTTGAGCCATATTGTGGACTTCATCCTTGATATGCCTCCATCGTTGCCCATGGTATTTTTAGTGCGTAATTATGAGCACACGGTACATACACCGCTGTTTGGTTGGGGCGAAGACAGAGGCCGGATTGCTAGTCGAGCCCCTAATGAGCTAGACTATCATTAGGCGGGGTAGTCAGACTCGTTTGACAGGATCCGATGGCTTAAATGCCGATGTGGAGCTCGGCTTCATAAGGCCAACCTGTAGTTCCGCTGCGAGGGCCGCGGTGTGTTCCTCAGTACGGAGGGAACGGTCCATGTTTCCATGGACTGTTATAACACCGCGTGTGCCTGGAATTTTAAGTTTTAGATAAGCGTAGTGCGGAACCGCATTGAAGAGGGCAAACGTGGTTCGTCCGAGCAGCGCGTGATAGCCACTATGAAAAGGGACAATGTCGAAGATCAAGTCTTCGCTTTGGAAGTTGTCTGGTGAATCGAATTCGACCTCCAATGTGATTGAGCCTGTGCAGCGGGCCTCTACACCAGGTATTACTCCTTTAAAGTTAGTTTTAGTGGGTTTGATTCTTGACGAGTCAATACCCATTTTCCGGATTGTGTCCTGATAGAGGAGATTAAGACCGCCGCTGCCGTCTATGAGGACTATTGTGAGGTAGAATCCATCGATAATTGGATCGAGGACTAATGCGGCTGAACCTCCATGTCGGATACTGGTCGGATGGTGCCTGCGATCGAAGGTGATCAGGCATGCTGACCATGGGTTGAATTTTGGGGCGACTGGCTCTATTGCATAAGTGAGGTATGGTCAGGGAAGAGAGAATCAATGGAGCGGGGCAGGACAGGAGTTCCCTGGTCGAGCTCGTGTAACACAGATCTCAAGAGTTCGGAGCTGGTGCGGAGGTGAGTCCGGCTCGATGAGGATACATGGCGCCAGGAGTGATTTTGGGCCGGCCGGTGAAACGATCGCCTCTCCGTCTCCGGTGTTGAGCTCTATGGCTGCAAAGAGTCCGGCGAGATTTAAGCTTCTGTCTTCGGACTCGGCAAGGAGTTCTGGATCTGAGGTTGGAACTGCGGTTGAGGCCGCGAACCCTTGGAAGATCAAGTCTCCTCGGATATCAGCGATGTATTTTAGGTTTCCGAAACTGATCTGATGACCAGGGGCGTAGCTGTCGATCTGCTCTAGATGAACAATCGAATTGGCACGTAGTGCGAAGCCATCGAATACGAAGATTTGGCTGGGGAGAAAAGTCTCCCTCAGGGCGGAATTGTTGTCGATGGTTGATGGAGCCATCGAGTCTTCTGGTGATGACATAGTGGAACTCTCAATGAAAGCACCAATGTCGGTGTCAAAACCGGCAGCTCTCGGGTAGAGGGCCCGAACCAGGGTAAACATTGTGTCCACTGCCTCCTTGTTACGTGATACGTCTCCATCGTATCTACTTTTCCAAACATTGTTGCCCTTGTTTTGGACTCTAACTTGCATGATTTGAATGGAACTAACCCGAACTGACGCTGTTTTCAGCAGAACTGCCATGGTGTTATTTTTGTGCAGAAATAAAAGTTCTCGGAATGACCTACAAATCCACGAAGGCACTTTTCAGAATTAACAAAAAAATATTGGCGAAAGAATTAACGTCAGGGGGCCTACACCCTGGCCACGAGGGTGGGGGGCGCGCCCCCTCCCCTAGGGCGCGCCCCCTGCCTCGTGGGCCCCCTGGACATCCACTGACCTCAACTCCAACTCCATATATTTACTTTCACGGAGAAAAAAATAAGAGAAGAAGGGTTCATCGCGTTTTACGATACGGAGCCACCACCAAGCCCTAAAACCTCTCGGGAGGGCTGATCTGGAGTCCGTTCGGGGCTCCGGAGAGGGGAATCCGTCGCCATCGTCATCATCAACCATCCTCACCAATTTCATGATGCTCACCGCCGTGCGTGAGTAATTCCATCGTAGGCTTGCTGGACGGTGATGGGTTGGATGAGATTTACCATGTAATTAAGTTAGTTTTGTTAGGGTTTGATCCCTAGTATCCACTATGTTCTGAGATTGATGTTGCTATGACTTTGCTATGCTTAATGCTTGTCACTAGGGCCCGAGTGCCATGATTTCAGATCTGAACCTATTATGTTTTTATGCATATATGTGAGTTATTGATCCTATCTTGCAAATCTATAGTCACCTATTATGTGTTATGATCCGTTAACCCCGAAGTGACAATAATCGTGATACTTACCGGTGATGACCGTAGTTTGAGGAGTTCATGTATTCACTAAGTTTTAATGCTTTGGTCCGGTTCTCTATTAAAAGGAGGCCTTAATATTCCTTAGTTTCCATTAGGACCCCACTGCCACGGGAGGGTAGGACAGAAGATGGCATGCAAGTTCTTTTCTGTGAGCACGTATGACTATATTCGGAATACATGCCTACGTTACATTGACAAACAGGAGCTAGTTCTGTGTCACCCTATGTTATAACTATTACATGAGGAATCGCATCCGACATAATCATCCATCATTGATCCAATGCCTACGAGCTTTTCACATATTGTGCTTTGCTTAGTTATGTTGCCGTTGCCACTGTTACAATTACTACAAAACTGCTACTATTACTTTTGCCATCATTACCGTCACTTCCGTACTGCTTTGCTGCAGATACTAAGTTATCCAGGTGTGGTTGAATTGACAACTCAACTGCTAATACTCGAGAATATTCTTTGGCTCCCCTTGTGTCGAATCAATAAATTTGGGTTGAATACTCTACCCTCGAAAACTATTGCGATTCCCTATACTTGCGGGTTATCAAGACTATTTTCTGGCGCCATTGCCGGGGACCATAGCTCTATTCTTTGAGTCACTTTGGATTTATATCTGATGATCACTATGAAGAACTTGAAAGATCAGAGAACTAAAATTTATCCCTCAACTACAAGGGGAGGTAAGGAACTGCCATCTAGTTCTACACTTGATTCTCCTTCCGTTATGAGTAAACTTGCGACACCTAAACCTGATTCTGCTATTAATTCTGATATGTCGCATGTTATTGATGATGCCACTTCTGCTATGCATGATACTAGTCATTAGGTGAATTTCTTGATGAACAACTTGCTAGGACTAGGGAGAATGAAATTATTGAAACTGATAATATTGATGATAGTGATGATGAAGGTTCTCCCCTTAAATATAAATTGCCTGTTGTTCCTGAGGGTTATGTTATGGATGAAGAAACTGCTAGAGATTTTCTTGCTTGCAATGATAGATCAGATCTTAAGAAATTATCAGCTAAACTGAAACGGAAGACTTTGAATGCTAGAATGAAACATGACCCTACTTTTGCTACTTCACCTATCTTTGTTGCTGATAAAGATTATGAATTCTATGTTGATCTTGGGATTATTACTTTAGTTGAATCTGATCCTTTCTATGGCACTGAATCTGAAACTGTAGTGGCACATCTTACAAAGTTAAATGATATAGCCACCCTGTTTACTAATGATGAGAAATCCTGCTATTATTATATCCTTAAAATATTTCATTTCTCATTAAAGGGTGATGCTAAGACATGGTTTAATTCTCTTGATCCTGGTTGTGTGCGTAGTCCCCAGGATATGATTTACTACTTCTCTGCTAAATATTTCCCTGCTCATAATAAACAAGCTGTCTTGAGGGAAATTTACAATTTTGTGCAAATCGAAGAAGAGAGTCTCCCACAAGCTTGGGGGAGGCTTCTCTGATTACTTAATGCTTTGCCTGATCATCCTCTTAAGAAAAATGAAATACTTGATATCTTCTATAATGGACTAACCGATGCTTCCAAGGACCACCTGGATAGCTGTGCTGGTTGTGTTTTCAGGGACAGGACAGTCGACCAAGCTGAATTGCTATTAAATAATATGTTGGCAAATGAAAATAATTGGGCACCTCCTGAACCAACTCCTAAGCCAACTCCGAAGAAGAGCGGTGTTCTATTTCTCAGTCCCGAAAATATGCAAGAGGCAAAGAAATCTATGAAAGAGAAAGGTATTAAAGCTGAAGATGTTAAAAATTTACCTCCTGTTGAAGAAATTCATGGCCTCAATATACCACCTAAAGAAATACAAGGTCTTGATAACCCAAGGTCTTGATAAACTCTCTTTATAAGGTCTTCTGTTGAAATGATATACCACCTAAATGAAATTTACCTCCTGTTGAAGAAATACAAGGTCTTGATAAACTCTCTTTATAGATAAGATAAAGTTGAAATCCCGTCTACTAAGTTTGCTAGCCAATGCTTAGATGAATTTGATGATTTTTTTGGATAAACAAGCAAATTTCAATGATTATGTTAGTAGACCATTGAAAAATAATGCTTATATGATTGGATGCTTGAGTGATTATATGTCTAGAGTTAAGGGTGAACTTAAACTCACTATTAAACATGTTTCTATGGTCACCACCCAAGCTGAACAAGTACTTAAGGCTCAGAATGAATTGCTTGATGAACTAAATAATAAACATGACTTTGTTGTTAGAGTGGCTACTAGAACTGGTAAAATGACTCAGGAACCTTTGTATCCTGAAGGCCACCCTGATAGAATTGAACAAGATTCTTAGAAAAATAATTTAGATGCTCCTAGTCCTTCTAAAAGGAAGAAAAAGGAAAATCATAGGACTTTGCATGCTTCTAGTGAACCTATAGTAGAAACACCTGAGAATCCTAATGATATTTCTATCTCTGATGCTGAAAGACATTCTGGAGATGAACATGAACCTAATGATAATGCTAATAATAATTTTCATATAGATGCTCAACCTAGCAATAACAACGATGTAGAAATTGAACCTGCTGTTGATCTTCATAACCCACAATCAAGAAATCAACGTTATGATAAGAGAGACTTTGTTGCTAGGAAGCATGGTAGGAAAAGAGAACCATGGGTTCAGAAACCCATGCCTTTTCCTCCTAAACCATCCAAGAAAAAGGATGGTGAGGACTTTGAGCGCTTTGCTGAAATAATTAGACACTACAACAGGACCCCCCCTTTAGCAATGCATTGATGTGTTGTCGTACGTCCATATATGTGTTGCTAAGGTCTACACCAACGGATTACTATGTGTTGTCGTTGGTGGCGTTGCAAGGGTCTACAACAACATATACAAATGCGTTGGTAAACGACATGTAGAAGCGTTGTTAGATAGCAAAGAATAGGGTTAGAGCTTAACAACACCTCATATGCGTTGGTGGCTAACCTACACAATAGGAGTTTCAAATGTCATATTGGAATGGTTTGCATGAACAAATGATGGTATTGCAGATATTGCCATCGAGAGTATTAGATAAATGCCGATAGTGAATAGGAGCGCAATGTAAACAGAAAGTCTCATATATTAAATTGGTTGTGTTGCATTACAGATAACATGATCCAGACATTACAAGATGTGAAACTATCTATTAGTAGCCCCATTCTCAACCTTGCAATCAACTATAATGTTTTGAAACATTGACCCTAAAAATATCATTCTAATCATCTAAATAGTAGTAGCCCCATTCTTGACCTTGAAGTGAACACCCCAGCGATACATCATCAATTTATCTTAGCAATCTGCAAGAACAGAGAAATAAGATGAGTAACTTTAGAGAAAATCAGTTTAATATATCCATAAAATTTCAAAGGAGGAGCGCCATACAAAGGTTGAAATACATGACATTAGTAGCTCTCTACACAGAAAAGGAGAATTAGCCTACATCTAACACTTCCGATAGTTGTCTTTGTTGTCAATTGAGTTAACATAAACCTTAAAAAAGAACATACAGAGTAAGAAGCGAGGTACCTCCCTAAAGAAATATCATGTGCGGACATGCCACCCATGCTTTTGTTTAGTAAAAAATATCTACAATTCTTCAAAAACTTCAAGTGGACGAAAGGCTTCAACAATTTAAAAAACTTTAAGTTCTCATCAATGTGATTTACCAAGACTTTGATTTTATATATAGATGTGACCTAATTACTAATCGGAATACATTTTTTTCAACCTGAGTTTACTAAAGAACATTGCAGACTATAGAACCTATGTCGGTGTACTAAATAAATTTATCAAAAGGAACAAAATGCAGAAGTGGAAACTGCATATACTTGCAACATATGTATCACTAAATAAATTTATCAAAAGGAACAAAATGCAGAAGTGGAAACTGCATATACTTGCAACATATGTATCATCATTCTAGAAAAAAATAACTATAATATACACTAGGGATAGGTTCATCACCATGCAATGAAGTTCAATCACAGACACTTCAAGTCTTAACCCTTTCTTTCAAAACTGAAGAGATTCTGTTTCTCTTAATTTCAGTAGACTGGTTCCCAATACCCAACGCTCATTCAGATAAGAAACTGCATATTAAAACAATGAGCATCTTTGACCAATCAGATGTGGCTGTTCATTGTGAACAACCCTCAGCATGTATTTCTTACTAACAATTATCCAAACATTATATTGTATTAACAGTGAGATGAAATTGGCAACCAACTAAATGATAAATAGGTAACCAATAATACTAACTATCCAGAACTGAATATTTCCATTTTCCAAAAATCTCAGCATTAGTTAGTTCTGTGTCACCATTATTCTCGTACTATCATGCTTGGGATCATGTATTAGTCATGCTTTGATATAGTGTACTAGGAGAAACGAAATTCTCATAACCTGCACAGGGAACCATGAAAAGGAAACATCAGATTTGGCACGGCCGCTACATATGGGTGCATATTTGTTTAGGCATCTTTAGGATAAAAATAGCGAGCTTTGTTTCTAGAGAAGGTGGGATCAGGGATGTTTACAGAAAAGTAAGAAGAAACTAATTTGCCACTCTCAATAACAAGACGTAGGGGCGAGTTTAGGAAAAATAAGGATGTGGGAAGACAGGGTCAGCAACAGGTCTTATTTACCAATTGCAGTGGCTGTTTGTAGGAAAACAAGGACTTTTATGTAGAGTGGCATGCTAGCATCATCACCTGGCAAAGAATTCCAGAATTGCAGAAGGAAAACATATGTGAATAGAAGAGCCCTTGACATGCAATAAACACAAAGCTCCTCTAATTGCAATATGCAAGTCGTGAAGATTTACCTGTTAAGAAAAGGAACAAATACATACACGTTGGCTGAAGCAAAGTCAGTTTTAGAAACTGTCCCGGAAGATGACATTAACGATTAAACAATAAAGGGAAATGTCATGACAAATAGATCCATGTGGGGCTTATTCGTACAGTATTATAGGACGTGTGACATGGAAATGAGTAAGGATTCATAAAACTTTCAAAGAGATATGTTTTCTCTCCTGAAAATAATCATGATTTCAAAGAAATTAGTGCTCGCCTATAACTGATAATTGAAGGAATGTTCTTCCATGACTTGGTCACATGCTAACAGCTAGGTTATCTTTGGAGATACTATCACATCTAACAGGTCTACCATGATCATCCTCACAAAAATATTTATTAATTTTGCACACGCATAGCAGCAAGAAACTTAAAACCTAATGTATATCACAAGAAACAACTATTGAGAAAAGGAGGGTGCAAACATTATGCCTGAATTAACACATACAGATAAGTAGTGAATCACCCAATCACACGTCCGCACAGGTCAAGGTCACATAGGTCGTCGCCGTCATGGCCGGCAAAGATTCTACCATGGAACGATGGCCTTCCACACATAGAACCAGAGAGGTTAAGAGCAGAGAGGGTGAGCACCGTACCGAACCGTGAACGCTGGAGTCAGATGTAGCCTAGGCGAAGCGGCACGGTTGAGACCGAGACGGCAACCCGGCATCCGGAGACGCGGGGTAATGAGCGGGAGCCGCGCATGCGACCCATGGCGACCGGGCTTGCTGCGGGGGCGCGGAGGACGTTGCTGCGGCAAAGCATCAGAGGAGAGCATCGGGGGCGCAGAGGACGTCGCCGTGGTGGAGAATCGGATAACACCAGGGAGGGGGAGCTGGGACGGTGAGCGCACGACGTCGCCACGGCAAGGGATCGGAGGAGAGCACTAATGGGGAGCCTCGCCGGTGAGCTGCAGCGTGGAATTACGCCGGAGCTTACCGGAGTTGGAGGTGGCAGCGGTAGAGATATGGCTCTTGTGCGAGAGAGGCACTACTGAGAAGGGCTATAGATAGGATTGATACTAATGGCGCACCAGCTAAGTAGTGCGCCACTACTATATACTAATGGCACATCGGTTGCTGATGCGCCATTAGTGTGGAAGACACTAATGGCGCACCATACAATCAGTAAGCCACTAGTATTAAAAAAAAAAATTCCATTTTTTCATACATACTAATGGCGCATTAGGACGAAGTGCGCCATTACTGGTTCTAACTAGTAATGGCGCACCGGGCAGACAGTGCGCCATTAGTATATTTTTTTTTTACTTTTTTGCAAAACTACTACTTGGCGCAGTGGTAAAGCTGCTGCCTTGTGACCATGAGGTCATGGGTTCAAGTCCTGGAAACAGCCTCTTACAAAAATGTAGGGAAAGTACCCAAAGTGGTCGGACCCTTCCCTGGACCCTGCGCAAGCGGGAGCTACATGCACCAGGTTGCCCTTTTTTTGCAAAACTACTAATGGCGCACGGACCCACAGTGCACCATTAGTATATATATATATATATATATATATATATATATAGGAAAAATAGATTCTACCACTTAGTGGTAGTTACCTCCACCTTTTAAGCCGTTGGATTCTTTTAGATACGTGCTTCTCTAAACGGGTCGTAGGTGCAAAGGTACTGCCGGTTTCCAGATCCAATCCAATAACATACCAAACTTTCCTACTTTCATGCCTTTATAAATTAAAAAACAACAGTAGATCAATTAATCCCCTCGTTTTCCAATCTACCTCACATGATGCTGCCGTATGCGTGACCACCGCCGCCCCCCCACCATGATGAATCAGGTGTGTTCCACAATCTAATGGGCATGACCTGACCATCCTGCTTTTTCTCCTTTGGATTTGCTATAAACAGCTAGTGCATCTAGGAGAATTTTTTTGACATGGAACACCGACTGGATTGGTCCAATGCATGGATGTTTCAAGGTGTTGATTGATCAAACATGTGAGGTGTGTTGCTAATTGATAATTTATGTCCTTTTTTCGTTTGATACTCTCTTTTTGCAGATTGTCGATTACACACCGGCCTCCATAATGATGTCGTGCACGCCAGCGAGCCGGCGAGGGATCGTGCACGCCGGCGTCCCGAGGTGGAGAAGGTGCCATTGGTTTCCTTTGTAATGACGCCGTGCGGCGGTGCACAGCTTGTGACTGCAACAACATGGGGTGCTGACGAACGGCTGCATACAACCAATGGGCATCTACTTCGACGGTGGCGAGGACGCTAATGTATGACCGCACACTGCGACGACAATGTACGATGGACGGACGGATGCAATATAGTTCCTCGCACAACTCCATGGATGAGAACACGTAGTGACATGCATGGATGGCTGACATCACAGTTTTGCATGAATCGTCTATTTACAAGATATTGTACTTCATACAAAGAATCAGTTAAATGTATAGATAAATATACAAATGTTTTGAATTAAAGGCTGCACATATTTCGCTCTTTTTCTTACAAATGGATTGGCAGACACTGTCCTGTAAATCTTTCTTGCTGGCCGGCCAGCCGGCCACTTATACATACCCTATGATCTATTCTACGTATTTACTTTCTAAGATACTATATACTTCATATTTTCTAAGAATCCATGTCATACTCTCATCTTTGGACACTGAGAATTTTGTACATGCTTCATCTATGCTGGCAGTCCATAACACCTTCTTATGCAATATGTGCTCCATACTCCTTACTCCATACTATTTATTTGAAATACAACATACTCCATTCTCTCTTATTGAATATACTCCATACTATTTATTTTGAATTACAACATACTCCATTCTCTCTTATTGAATATATTCCATACTCCTTACTCCATACTATTTATTTTGAAATACAACATACTCTATTCTCTCTTATTGAATATACTCCATACACTCTTTCAATGATATATACTGATAGAGAAATATGTAAATGAAATCATGCCATGCATGACATACTTCACATACGGATATACGTTCAGTGCGATCCATACACTCCAGACTATATGCTACCCTACCTAAACAAGAAATAATAACACAAAGTTGCATATACTCAGTTTTGTGTATATATTTGAAGATACTCTATTTTCTAGATACTCCATTTTTGGGAGCATGTATACTACTTTTCATTTGGAGATTTTCCATTCTGGAGTATGTATACTCTTATATTTGGAGACACTACATAATCCGTTGTTGTAGTATATATATACCAAATCAAAGAAATACCACATACTCTCATTTCCAAAAACATAGACGCTTTGTATGTACTTTTCTAGTTAAAAATGTGTACATACCCCCACTCCAACGAAGGGACACATGCTCCTATTTGAATAAAGTACACATATATACTTCATGATAAATAGTTATTTTGAAAATAAAAAGGTAAATACGCTGATGCTGATAAGATGGACTCCAGTAGTTAGTTAGGTAACTTCTCATGCATGCTTATCTACTTGGAATCGCTGCAAATAGCCAGCCAAGAATCAGGAAGTGGTTCCCCTATTTCCTAATCAGCCGCACGTACCTCGCCACCTAAAAATCAGGGTCTTACCTTATTAAAAAAACAATATTTTCTCCACCTCTTAATTGGGCTGCTCGTGCGAAGTGGGTTAGCGGGTTTCTGCCCGCGAACAGGTCACAGTAGCACGCCCTTTACGCTGTTGGTTTGGCTCTAAGATGAGGGACACATGGAGGGCATAGAGATAGGAGGTAACTACCACTGCTTGTAGCAAAAATTTGTCCTATATATA
>LT934122.1:697814109-697850385 GCA_900231445.1 Triticum turgidum subsp. durum | reverse complement strand
TCACCAATGGCGCCGGCCAGCAGATGTGCACATGCGCGGGGCGGCGAAACTTAGCGCGCTGTGGGGACTGGAGTGCGAACTAGGGTTCGTGCTTCCGCTAGACACGTATGTGCATATATCGCTTGTGTTTTCTGCCAGGACTCGAGCCTCTAGCAATCCAGTTATCTACACGCTAGAAATAAAAAAAGAAAGAAACGAAGGCTAGATTCTTTGCAATCCAATCATCTGTACCATGTGTTGCTGTGTGTTTCCAGACGTGGCACAACTCACGTATTCATGTGTGCCTAGTCCTTTCCGGCGTCAAGGTAATCTGGCCGGAATCAATCAAACACATCTGGCCGGAAAGTGAAAGTCATAGTAATCAATCTGACGAGCTAATTGATCCGTCTGGGTCCGTCGGGGACGTATTGGGTTTATTATGGTAGCATTTGTCAACTTGATAATTCGACTTCCTGTGTACTTGTATTCTGCCAATCCAAGAAGAATCTCTGGCCTTCTTCTTGTTTTTTTTATTCTGTGCCTTTTTAATTTGTTTTACCTTACCTTTTTGCTAGCCTTCATTAATGAGAACAACTATATGAGTCCAAAGAACGTTCTTACAGAAACATTTGCGAGTTAAGTACAGTAATTTGGTGGCTGACATGTGGAATTTTCATTTACTTCCATGAATTAAATCTGAGTTGTAACTTTTGGTGGCTAATATGTGTGAGGGCTGGGTCTGAACATGCTTCTTGTTGCATTACTTTGTCCCTTTCAGTTTGAGTTAAATAAAAAAGATTTCCTTGGACAGTAAATTGCATTTTTGGCTAACTAAATTGCAGTAATTTAATCAAATCTATCCAGAGAGGGGACCGTGATGATAGAATATAAACATTCATATTCTCGTTTCCTACGATACTTCTAGATGTTCTTCCTCCCTCTGTCTGGATAGATTCTTGAGTAGCAATGCGAAGGGTCATGAAAGTGACATACATTTCAGATCATTGTGTTGCATGGGATAATAGACTCATTGTCCTTGACGGCCATAGTTTTTTCACCATTGGTTTCAATTCATTGGTAGTGCAAAAATCTGATAATTTTCTCAACTGATACAATTTCTCCTACACGGAGGCATTACTGCGGTGGTAGCGGGTAATGGAATTCTCTTTTGGGATCTATGACTTGGTCGAGCAAAAATCCCGCTATTTCTTCTTGAATTGCTCGTACGCGACCCGCTGGTACGAGCTTCTCCCGCACCTCCTTGAACTTCAAAGAAGGAGATCAAATATGCATGTATTAGTTGTGTGTGTATATATACATATTAGATATCGATAATGATGTAAAAATTGTGAATAGTGCTCTGGCAAACGTATCCATTGCTGTCTTTCATATCTGCTCCTTTCGAACACCATCATGCAGATGTTCTCGCAAACGTAGTATGCACATAAATCATTCTCCGGCAACTGCTTCATGCACTTTACGAGAATAGAATTTAATCAGATACTAATTAATCAAGCATGATAATTAATGGTATTGAAACTAGAATTAAAGAGATGGTAGCTAGCAAGTACTACTTAATTAATTATACCTTGGGTCGATACCAATACAACTTTTCTTTCCATTCGCCTGGAACTTATTTCTTCAACTTTTGTCAAGCCCTGTCCGCCGGCAAAGAAAATGAATAAAGGAGTTATTAATTAGTTGATATCAGGAAATGATGAACTAAAGAGGCCGACATATATAGTTCGATAATGATTGAAATTACCTGTTGACTATCCCCTTCAAGATTTCGTACTGCTCGACTGGTTTAAGTAGCGAGTCCAGAACTTTAACTTCTCCATCTTCAACTCGAATGATTAACAAGATCCAATGGAAATTACACGCGCGCACGTTTGCATGTATAAATTAAGCGGACATGTGCATAACACTCATCAACTACCCTAAACCCTATACACTTATTAATTAACATCTAGCTAGTAAGCAAACACATAATTTGTAGTACAAGACAGTGTTACTCACCCGAAGTTATAAGGAAGTATTATATATCGATTGGTATTTAGGCGCTTCAAGAACTCTAGGAAGCTTTTGATTCATCTCGATAGAATTCCTGTGACCATGTCTCTTGATTAACGGTATTTGGGTCAATGAACCCAATGCCATAGCAACCAGCTTTTTTCATTTCATAGATCTTCATTCTGCATAATAGCACAGAAAAGAATATAGTGAGGATAATTACAGGTAATGATCAACAAGCAATACAGCTAGCTTGAGACTTAAATTACAAAAAGAAATCACTTAAAGACAATAGCAACTTACTATAGATTTGTCGAGTGTGTCTTGATTGAATAACTGAAATAGTTCTGTAAACTCAACATACCACTACTAGGAAAATGGCTATAGATGATATGGACACTAATGGCACCAGACATGTGGTGCGCCGTGCGCCATTAGTATATACTAATGGCGCACCATGTGTTGGTGCGCCATTAGTGTCCAAATACTAATGGCGCACCACATCCATGGTGCGCCATTAGTAACAATTTTTTTAATTTTTTTTCAAAACTAGTAATAGCGCACCAGGGCATAGTGCGCCATTACTAATTAAACTAGTAATGGCGCACCACATCCACAGTGCGCCACTAGTAATTTTTTTCAAACTTTTTTTTATTTTTTTTTCAAATTTAGTAATGGCGCACCGTGGGTCTGGTGCGCCATTAGTAGTTAAAACTAGTAATAGCGCACCACACCCACGGTGCACCATTACTAACAATTTTTTTATTTTTCTTTATTTTTTTATTTTTTTTCAAAGTTAGTAATGGCGCACCGTGGGTGTGGTGCGCCATTACTAGTTTAATTAGTAATGGCGCACCACACCAACGGTGCGCCATTAGTAATTTTGACCAAAAATTCCCCCGAATGCACCCCACCTAACCGCCTTTTCAGTTAAAAAAAATAAAATAAAATGATGGAAATGTCAAAAAAATAAAAAAAATAAGTTTCCTATGTGATATGTGGTCTAGTTGTTGGGAAAATTTACAAATATGAATTTCGACTTTATTTGCAAAATCTCTCTAGAATTTGTAAAATGGGCATAACTTTTGCATACTAACTTGGATGAAAAAGTTTTTTATATGAAAAATCATCTACTCGAAAAGTTACATCCAAATTTAACCGGGGGAACCCCGTTAAACATTTTCAAAATCCTCAAAAACCTAACAGAAAAAAGCTGCGGGGCTTTTAAGATCTGGAGGCAAAAAAATTCAAAAAATTTAGTTTCGAATTTTTTTTGGGATTTTTTTTTCAAAATATGATACGTAATATGAACAGAAGTTTGAAATAATTTTTCAAAATTTCATCACACTCATGAACATGAACAAAGTCCTAAACATCAACAAGGCTTAATAGAATTGATATGCTAGATATATCAACAAGTGCCTGTGAAGTGGGCTGGTGCTGGGGTTGGATAGAACTCTGAAATTAAGCGTGCTTGGTCTGGAGTAGTGTGAGGATGGGTGACCTTTCGGGAAGTTTGACCACGGAGTGTGATTTGACCTGAGATTAAGCATATTGACCCAAGATTAAGCCATAGTGACACCAGATTAAGAAAAAAACAAAAAAAATTGAATTTTTTTTTAAAAAAATTGTTACTAATGGCGCACTCCTATGTGGTGCGCCATTACTAAGTGAGATAGTAATGGTGCACCTCTAGGCATACTAATGGCGCACTATACAGGTGCGTCATTAGTATCTGATATACTAATGGCGCACCAGTGGTGCACCATTAGTAAAAAATACTTGTGGCATGGTACTAATGGTGCACCACTAGTGCGCCATTAGTAGGCAAAACTGGTGCGCCATTAGTAGGCCTTTTCCTAGTAGTGTACAGATCATTCTCATGGAAGTAATGATGTGCCTTGACTTTCACCATGAGGGACTCTCAATTGGTAGTCTTGGCAATTTTCATGTACCATTCATGCAATTCATACATTCTCGTTGAGAGGTTCTTGAACTCCTCAGGCTTGACCAAAGGTTCGTCGCGGGCATATTACCGTTTTAGTTCATACTCTGTAAAAGTATCCACGGGCTCGAGCTCTAGGAGTTGTTCTACAGTGCATCCGATCTCTGCAACCTGCCTTCTATGATCGTCAGTTATTACCAGATGATTGGTCGCGCCGGTACTCATGTGTGTTGGTACAATGAGCGGGGGGATAGATTGCACCGCCTGTTCTCTCAGCTGGGGAACAATTTTTCCGCTTTTTTTGGCAGCTGCTTGGCTAGAGCTCGAGCTCGACTCCTTCTTTTGTTGTGCTTGATATGCCTTCCTGATTTTGCGCTCATAGTCTGAGTCAACAGGCTTGGGAGCTGGTGTTTGAGCCATACGAATAAAGTGGTCAATGGCATGCTCAGGCACTTTCTCCTTTGGCGGCGGTGGCAGTTTCGGTCAAAAATGGGCGTCCAATTGTCTCCTGCATTCGGCTTCAATTTCCTCGCTCATATCGTAAGGCCTCTTCGGAAGAGGCGCGAGGCTTGGACCATATTGGAATCTCTTGCCTCCTGTACTTGTACGGCTAGCTGCAATAGTTGCGGCGGCTCTTCAGTTGTTGCTTAGACGACGGAGCCCGCTAAGGCGGCGGAGACGGCTTACGCGGTGCCTGACTTGGAGGAGGAGGCCTGGGCTGACGCTGTGCCGGACATGGAGGAGGAGGAGTGGGATCACGCGGTGCCGGACTTGGAGGAGGAGGAGTGGCCTCACACGTTGGCGGACTTGGAGGAGGAGGAGGAGTCTGCAGAGGCGGTGGCTGACTTTGAGGAGCTGGAGTCGACAGCTTGTTGGGTTCTACGGTAGGGTGCGTCAACTGCAAATTAAAATTCCTACGCGCAGAACATCCAGGAACATGCAAAGGGAGATGGGTCACGGTTCGTTACCACTAGACGCATAGTGCCGTGCAGCGAAAGAAGAGTTGGGGCAGCGCGTCCGTGTGGATCGTCTCCTCCTCGTCCGACCTCCCTCGAACAGCCGGTCGTCCGATCCCACGTACAAGTTCGCCGGAGCGGCGCAAGTGCACCGCCTCTAACGGTATCTGCGCGTGCAGGAGGAACACCGTGCGGCGGACTGCTAGGTCCGATCACACAGTCGGCAACGAGTGGAGGTGGCTATTCGCAACACATGCAAAACCTAGTCGCAGTGCCGAAGCGATGAACCTTATGAGTGTGCCGCACCTCCACTTTATATAGGCGTCTGTCGCAGGCTCAACACTTGGGCCTCGCACGGACCCTAAAGCCCAAAGTCTACTCGGTCACGTTCCTAGTCCAGTTCAGATCACATCCGACCAGTGTCCTATGAACCGACCTCGTAGGTTCCTTCCCTTAAGCGCGCGACCCCTTAGGTTCAAGTCGGCTTGGTCACAGTTCGGATCACCTCTGACCTGCACGGTTGGTAGCGGCCTCTAGCAAGGCGTGCCGACCACCAAGAAGACTGTGAAGCTGGTTAGGCGAACCTATACAACGTGTCACACTTCTGTTCCCTTTGCCACACGATATATGTTGTCGGGCTCAAGGCGAGACTGTCATCCTTATGCTAGCCCGACCTCTTTCTCGTTCCAGTGATGCCGAGCACTATCCGGATTATCTCATAATCCTTGTCGTATGGCCATGCTTATCCTAGTCAGATCACATGAGGGGCCCAGAGTATATCTCTCCTAATCGGAGGGGCAAATCCCATCTTGCTCGACCATGTCTCGCAGCATGGGTCTGGACAAACCCGAAACCTACCTTTGTAACTACCTAGTCACGGAGTAGCGTTTGGTCGGCCCAAAGCAAGTCTGTCACCATCCTGGGTACATGCGTCAGCTCAGGTCTTAGGACATAGAACGTATGTTGTACTAGAGACTCACAGATGACATGTCGCTGCGTCTCATAGTTGGGTCTGTCCGACTCGGACCTTATCTCGAGTCGGATCCGACTACGTCAAATCCGACCAGACCTTTCCAAGTCCATATTATCCGGTTAGGATCCAATGCTCCATGGCTAGTGAGACCAAGCCATCGACCGTGTCATGTGCTAGTCTAGTCGGCTGCGCGTCCCCATAGCCCTTTCGACTAGGGACCTTTTAGGACAGTCATCATACAATGCATAGTCCCACAAACAAGTCACGTACTTGCTAATACACATCATTGATAATGTCCAAGGACTATCTTTATTCATAAACATATAGGAAATATCATCATACATGATTGCCTCTAGGGCATATCTCCAACAGTCTCCCACTTGCACTAGAGTCAATCAAATAGACATCGAATGCCCATAGCTCTAACATGCCCCTCATGCTTGGGTTGTGGAAGTGGCTTAGTCAACGGATCTGCAACATTTGCATCCGTGTGAATTTTGCATATGTCTACATCACCGTTCTTTACGATCTTTCGTATCAGGTGATATTTCCGATCTATGTGTCTGACCTTGTGGTGATTCCTCGGCTCCTTGGCTTGTGCGATGGCACCAGAATTATCACAATAAAGGTCCAGCGGTTTCACCGAGGCTTGGAAAATACCAAGATCATCCAGAAAATGCCGGATCCAAACACCTTCCTTTGCATCTTCACAAGACGCAATGTATTCGGCTTCTGTTGTAGAATCGGCCACCGTATCCTGCTTGGAACTCATTCAGTGCACTGCTCCTCCATTCAGGATGTACACGAATCCAAACTGTGATCGACAATCATCTCTGTCGGTTTGGAAACTAGCATCGACGTAACCCCTTACGACGAGCTCTTCCTCACCTCCATAAACTAGGAATATCTCTTTAGTCCTTTTCAGGTACTTCAAAATAGTCTTTACCGCTACCTAGTGACTCTCACCTGGGTTGGCCTGGTATCTACTTGTTAGGCTTATTGCAAAAGCAACATCAGGCCTTGTACATATCATGGCATACATGATGGATCCGATTGGCGAGTCATACGAAATCCTACTCATCCTGCTTCCCTCATCAGATGTCAAAGGACTCTGAGTCTCGCTTAGCCTTATACCATGTGAGAGTGGCAAGAACCCTTTCTTCGCCTCATTCATGTTGAACCGCTTCAACACTTTATCTATGTACGTGCTCTGGCTTAAGCCGAGCAGCCTCCTCGATCTATCTCTATAGATCTTAATGCCTAAAATATACACTGCCTCACCAAGGTCTTTCATCGAAAACTTGCCATTCAATGATTCCTTGACCGAGTTTAGCATCGAAACATCATTTCCGATCAGTAATATGTCGTCCACATACAAGATCAAAAACACTATCGAGCTCCCACTTAACTTCTTGTATAAACAAGAGTCCTCTTTGCTTTTGATGAAACCGAGACTAGTGACGACCTCATCAAAACGAATGTTCCAACTCTGCGATGCTTGCTTCAACCCAAAAATGGATCTCTTGAGCTTGCATACCTTACTAGTGCTAGTCGGATCGACAAAACCCTCGGGCTCTATCATATACATGTCCTCGGTTAAATTTCCGTCAAGGAAAGCCGTTTTGACATCCATCTGCCATATCTCGTAATCGAAATATACAGCTATAGCTAGTATGATCCTCACCGACTTCAGCATCGCTACCGGCGAGTAAGTCTCATCGTAGTCTATTCCTTGAACTTGTCCATAACCTTTAGCGACAAGCCGTGCTTTGTGGATCTGAACATTTCCATCCACATCAGTTTTCTTCTTAAAGACCCATTTGCAACCAATGGCAGTTACGCCAGGTTGCGGATCAACCAAGTCCCAGACTTGATTCTCATCCATGGACTTTAACTCGGATCTCATGGCCTCCAGCCATGCCTCGGAATCTGGGCTCACCATCGCTTCCGCATATGTGGCCGGCTCATCGCTTTCTAGCAACAATACATCGCGCACTCTGCGCAATCTTTCCGACCTCCGTGGTTCTGGTGCCGCTTCCACTACAGGTTCCCTGACTGACTCCGGTATGATCTCATTGAAGGAAATATGCCCTAGAGGCAATAATAAAGTTATTATTTATTTCCTTATATCATGATAAATGTTTATTATTCATGCTAGAATTGTATTAACCGGAAACGTAATACATGTGTGAATACATAGACAAACAGAGTGTCACTAGTATGCCTCTACTTGACTAGCTCATTAATCAAAGATGGTTATGTTTCCTAACCATAGACATGTGTTGTCATTTGATTAACGGGATCACATCATTAGGAGAATGATGTGATTGACATGACCCATTCCGTTAGCCTAGCACTTGATCGTTTAGTATATGCTATTGCTTTCTTCATGACTTATACATGTTCCTGTAACTATGAGATTATGCAACTCCCGTTTACCGGAGGAACACTTTGGGTGCTACCAAACGTCACAACGTAACTGGGTGATTATAAAGGAGTACTACAGGTGTCTCCAAAGGTACATGTTGGGTTGGCGTATTTCGAGATTAGGTTTTGTCACTCCGATTGTCGGAGAGGTATCTCTGGGCCCTCTCGGTAATGCACATCACTATAAGCCTTGCAAGCAATGTAGCTAATGAGTTAGTTACGGAATGATGCATTACGTAACGAGTAAAGAGACTTGCCGGTAACGAGATTGAACTAGGTATTGGATACCGACGATCGAATCTCGGGCAAGTAACATACCGATGACAAAGGGAACAACGTATGTCGTTATGCGGTTTGACCGATAAAGATCTTCGTAGAATATGTAGGAGCCAATATGAGCATCCAGGTTCCGCTATTGGTTATTGACCGAGAATAGTTCTAGGTCATGTCTACATAGTTCTTGAACCCGTAGGGTCCGCACGCTTAAGGTTTCGATGATAGTTATATTATGAGTTTATGAGTTTTGATGTACCGAAGGAGTTCGAAGTCCCGGATGAGATCGGGGACATGACGAGGAGTCTCAAAATGGTCGAGACGTAAAGATCGATATATTGGACGACTATATTCGGAGTTCGGAAAGGTTCCGAGTGATTCGGGTATTTTTGGAGTACCGGAGAGTTACGGGAATTCGCCGGGGAGTATATGGGCCTTATTGGGCTTTAGGGGAAAGAGAGAGGAGAGGTTGGGCGCCCCCCCAAGGCCTAGTCGGAATTGGACTAGGGGGAGGGGCTGCGCCCCCTCCTTCCTTCTCTTCTCTTCCCCCTTTCCTTGACTCCTACTCCTACTACTTGGAAGGGGGGGAATCCTACTCCCGGTGGGAGTAGGACTCCTCCTTGGTGCGCCCCCTCCTAGGCCGGCCACCCCCTCCCTTGCTCCTTTATATACGGGGGCAGGGGGGCACTCCATGACACACAAGTTGATCTACGGATCGTTCCTTAGCCGTGTGCGGTGCCCCCCTCCACCATATTCCACCTCGGTCATATCGTCGCGGAGTTTAGGTGAAGCCCTGCGCCGGTAGAACATCATCATCGTCACCACGCCGTCGTGCTGACGGAACTCATCCCCGAAGCTTTGCTGGATCGGAGCCCGGGGATCGTCATCGAGCTGAACGTGTGCTGAACTCGGAGGTGCCGTACGTTCGGTACTTGGATCGGTCGGATCGTGAAGACGTACAACTACATCAACCGCGTTGTCATAACTCTTCCGCTTACGGTCTACGAGGGTACGTGGACAACACTCTCCCCTCTCGTTACTATGCCATCACCATGATCTTGCGTGCACGTAGGAATTTTTTTGAAATTACTACGTTCCCCAACAGTGGCATCCGAGCCTAGGTTTCATGCGTTGATGTTATATGCACGAGTAGAACACAAGTGAGTTGTGGGCGATACAAGTCATACTGCTTACCAGCATGTCATACTTTGGTTCGGCGGTATTGTTGGATGAAGCGGCCCGGACCGACATTACGCGTACGCTTACGCGAGACTGGTTCTACCGACGTGCGTTGCAGACAGGTGGCTGGCGGGTGTCTGTTTCTCCAACTTTAGTTGAACCGAGTGTGGCTACGCCCGGTCCTTGCGAAGGTTAAAACATCACTAACTTGACGAACTATCGTTGTGGTTTTGATGCGTAGGTAAGAACGGTTCTTGCTCAGCCCGTAGCAGCCACGTAAAATTTGCAACAACAAAGTAGAGGACGTCTAACTTGTTTTTGCAGGGCATGTTGTGATGTGATATGGTCAAGACGTGATGCTATATTTTATTGTATGAAATGATAATGTTTTGTAACCTAAGTTATCGGCAACTGGCAGGAGCCATATGGTTGTCGCTTTATTGTATGAAATGCAAACGCCCTGTAATTGCTTTACTTTATCACTAAGCGGTAGCGATAGTCGTAGAAGCAATAGATGGCGTAATGACAACGATGCTACGATGGAGATCAAGGTGTCGCGCCGGTGACGATGGTGATCACGACGGTGCTTCGGAGATGGAGATCACAAGCACAAGATGATGATGGCCATATCATATCACTTATATTGATTGCATGTGATGTTTATCCTTTATGCATCTTATCTTGCTTTGATTGACGGTAGCATTTTAAGGTGATCTCTCACTAAATTATCAAGAAGTGTTCTCCCTGAGTATGCACCGTTGCGAAAGATTCTTCGTGCTGAGACAACACGTGATGATCGGGTGTGATAGGCTCTACATTCAAATACAACGGGTGCAAAACAGTTGCACACGCGGAATACTCAGGTTAAACTTGACGAGCCTAGCATATAACAGATATGGCCTCGGAACACGGAGACCGAAAGGTCGAGCGTGAATCATATAGTAGATATGATCAACATATTGATGTTCACCGTTGAAACTACTCCATCTCACGTGATGATCGGACATGGAGTAGTTGATGTGGATCATGTAATCACTTAGAGGATTAGAGGGATGTCTTTCTAAGTGGGAGTTCTTAAGTAATATGATTAATTGAACTTTAATTTATCATGAACTTAGTCCTGGTAGTATTTTGCAAATTATGTTGTAGATCAATAGCTCGCGTTGTTGCTTCCCTATGTTTTTGCTTCCCTATGTGTTTATATATGTTCCTAGAGAAAAATTATGTTGAAAAATGTTAGTAGCAATGATGCGGATTGGATCCGTGATCTGAGGTTTATCCTCATTGCTACACAGAAGAATTATGTCCTTGATGCACCGCTAGGTGACAGACCTATTGCAGGAGCAGATGCAGATGTTATGAACGTTTGGCTAGCTCAATATGATGACTACTTGATAGTTTAGTGCACTATGCTTAACAACTTAGAATCGGGACTTCAAAGACGTTTTGAACGTCATGGACCATATGAGATGTTCCAGGAGTTGAAGTTAATATTTCAAGCAAATACCCGAGTTGAGAGATATGAAGTCTCCAACAAGTTCTATGGCTAAAAGATGGAGGAGAATCGCTCAACTAGTGAGCATGTGCTCAGATTGTCTGGGTACTACAGTCGCTTGAATCAAGTGGGAGTTAATCTTCCAGATAAGATAGTGATTCACATAATTCTCTAGTCACCTTCACCAAGTTTGTAGAACTTTGTGATGAACTATAGTATGCAAGGGATGACGAAAACGATTCCCAAGCTCTTCGTGATGTTGAAATCGACAAAGGTAGAAATCAAGAAAAACATCAAGTGTTGATAGTTAACAAAACCACTAGTTTCAAGAAAAGGGCAAATGGAAGAAGGGGAACTTCAAGAAGAACCGCAAGCAAGTTGCAGCTCAAGTGAAGAAGCCCAAGTCTGGACCTAAGCCTGAGACTGAGTGCTTCTGCTGCAAAGGAACTGGTCACTGGAAGCGGAACTGCCCCATGTATTTGGCGGATAAGAAGGATGGTAAAGTGAACAAAGGTATATTTGATATACATGTTATTGATGTGTACTTTACTAGTGTTTATAGTAGCCCCTGAGTATTTGATACTTGTTCGGTTGCTAAGATTAGTAACTCGAAACAGGAGTTACAGAATAAACAGAGACTAGTTGAGGGTGAAGTAACGATGTGTGTGGGAATTGGTTCCAAAATTGATATGATCATCATCGTACACTCCCTATATTTTTGAGATTTGTGTTGAACCTAAATAATTGTTATTTGGTGTTTGCGTTGAGCATGAATATGATTTGATCATGTTTATTGCGATACGGTTATTCATTTGAAGTTAAAGAATAATTGTTATTTTGTTTACATGAATAAGACCTTCGATGGTTATACACCCAATGAAAATAGTTTGTTGGATCTCGATCGTAGTGATACACATATTCATCATATTGATGCCAAAATATGCAAAGTTAATAATGATAGTGCAACTTATTTGTGGCACTGCCGTTTGTGTCATATCGGTGTAAAGCGCATGAAGAAACTCCATAAAAGATGGATTTTCGGAATCACTTGGTTATGAATCATTTGATGCTTGCGAACCATGCCTTATGGGCAAGATGACTAAAGACTCTGTTCTCCGGAACAATGGAGCGAGCAACTGACTTATTGGAAATAATACATACTGATGTATGCAGTCCGATGAGTGTTAAAGCTCACGGTAAGTATCGTTATTTTCTAACCTTCACAGATGATTTGAGCAGATATGGGTATATCTACTTGATGAAACACAAGCCTGAAACATTTGAAAAGTTCAAAGAATTTCAGAGTGAAGTGGAAAAATTATCGTAACAAGAAAATAAAATTTCTGCGATCTGATCGCGGAGACGAATATTTGAGTTATGAGTTTGGTCTTCAATTAAAATAATGTGGAATAGTTTCACAGCTCACGCCACCTGGAACACCACAACATTATGGTGTGTCCGAACGTCATAACCGCGCTTTATTGGATATGGTGCGATCTATGATGTCTCTTACTGATTTACCATTATCGTTTTGGGGTTATGCATTAGAGTCAGCTGCATTCACGTTAAAAAGGGAACCATATAAATCCATTGAGACGACACCGTATGAACTATGGTTTAGCAAGAAACCAAAGTTGTCATTTCTTAAAGTTTGGGTTGCGATGCTTATGTGAAAAAGTTTCAACATGATAAGCTTGAACCCAAATCGGAAAAGTGCGTCTTCATAGGATACCCAAAATGTTGGGTACACCTTCTATCACAGATCCGAAAGGCAAGACATTCGTTACCAAGAATGGATCCTTTCTAGAGAAGGAGTTTCTCTCGAAAGAAGTGAGTGGGAGGAAAGTAGAACTTGATGAGGTAATTGTACCTTCTCCCTTATTGGAAAGTAGTTTATCACAGAAATCAGTTCCAGTGATTCCTACACCAATTAATGAGGGAGTTAATGATGATGATCATAAAACTTCAGATCAAGTTGCTACCAAACCTCGTAGGTCTTCCAGAGTAAGATCCGCACCAGAGTGGTATGGTAATCATGTTCTGGAAGTCATGTTACTAGACCATGATGAACCTACGAACTATGAGGAAGCGATGATGAGCCCAGATTCCGCAAAATGGCTTGAGGCCATGAAATCTGAGATAGGATCCATGTATAAGAACAAAGTATGGACTTTGGTTGACTTGCCCGATGATCGGCAAGCCATTGAGATTAAATGGATCTTCAAGAGGAAGACGGACGCTGATAGTAGTGTTACTATCTACAAAGCTAGACTTGTCGAATTTTTTTTTTTGACAAAGTTCAAGGTGTTGACTACAATGAGATTTTCTCACCTGTAGCGATGCTTAAGTCTGTTCGAATCATGTTAGCAATTGCCACATTTTATGAAATCTGGCAAATGGATGTCATAACTGCATTCCTTAATAGTTTTCTTAAAAAAGAGTTGTATATGATGCAACCAGAAGGTTTTGTCGATCCTAAAAGTGCTAACAAAATGTGCAAGCTCCAGCGATCCATCTATGGACTGGTGCAAGCATCTCGGAGTTGGAATATATGCTTGATGAGTTGATCAAAGCATATAGTTTTATACAGACTTGCGGTGAAGCATGTATTTACAATAAAGTGAGTGGGAGCACTACCTCCTTTCTGATAAATATATATTGTTGATCAGAAATGATGTAGAATTTTTCTGGAAAGCATAAAGTAGTATTTGAAAGGAGTTCTTTAAAAGAAAGACCTCAATAAAGCTACTTACATATTGAGCATCAAGATCTATTGAGATAGATCAAGAAGCTTGATAAGTTTTTTCAATAAGTACATTTCTTGTCAAGATTTTGAAATAGTTCAAAATGGAACAGTCAAAGAAGGAGTTCTTGCCTGTGTTGCAAGGTGTGAAGTTGAGTAAGACTCAAGACCCGACCATGGCAGAAAACAGAAAGAGAATGAAAAAGTCATTCCCTATGCCTCAGTCATAGGTTCTATAAAGTATGCTATGCTGTGAACCAGACCTATTGTATACCTTGCTCTGAGTTTGGCGGAGGAATACAATTTTGATCTAATAGTAGATCACTGGACAGCGGTTAAGAATATCCTTAGTGAGGACTAAGAAGATGTTTCTCGATTATGGAGGTGATAAAAGAGTTCATTGTAAAAGTTACATCGGTGCAAACTTTTACACTGATCCAGATGACTCTAAGTCTCAATCTGGATACATATTGAAAGTGGGAGCGATTAGCTAGAGTAGCTCCGTACAGAGCATTGTAGACATAGAATATTTTGCAAAATACATACGGCTCTGAATGTGACAGACCCGTTGACTAAGCTTCTCTCACGAGCAAAACATGATCATACCTTAGTACTCTTTGGGTGTTAATCACATAGCGATGTGAGCTAGATTATTGACTCTAGTAAACCTTTTGGGTGTTGGTCACATGACGATGTGAACTATGGGTGTTAATCCCATACAGATGTGAATATTGATGTTGAATCACATGATGATGTGAACTAGATTATTGACTCTAGTGCAAGTGGGAGACTCAAGGAAATATGCCCTAGAGGCAATAATAAAGTTATTATTTATTTCCTTATATCATGATAAATGTTTATTATTCATGCTAGAATTGTATTAACCGGAAACGTAATACATGTGTGAATACATAGACAAACAGAGTGTCACTAGTATGCCTCTACTTGACTAGCTCATTAATCAAAGATGGTTATGTTTCCTAACCATAGACATGTGATGTCATTTGATTAACAGGATCACATCATTAGGAGAATGATGTGATTGACATGACCCATTCCGTTAGCCTAGCACTTGATCGTTTAGTATATGCTATTGCTTTCTTCATGACTTATACATGTTCTTGTAACTATGAGATTATGCAACTCCCATTTACCGGAGGAACACTTTGGGTGCTACCAAACTTCACAACGTAACTGGGTGATTATAAAGGAGTACTACAGGTGTCTCCAAAGGTACATGTTGGGTTGGCGTATTTCAAGATTAGGTTTTGTCACTCTGATTGTCGGAGAGGTATCTCTGGGCCCTCTCGGTAATGCACATCACTATAAGCCTTGCAAGCAATGTAGCTAATGAGTTAGTTACGGAATGATGCATTATGTAACGAGTAAAGAGACTTGCCGGTAACGAGATTGAACTAGGTATTGGATACCGACGATCGAATCTCGGGCAAGTAACATACCGATGACAAAGGGAACAACGTATGTTGTTATGCGGTTTGACCGATAAAGATCTTCATAGAATATGTAGGAGCCAATATGAGCATCCAGGTTCCGCTATTGGTTATTGACCGAGAATAGTTCTAGGTCATGTCTACATAGTTCTTGAACCCATAGGGTCCGCACGCTTAAGGTTTCGATGATAGTTATATTATGAGTTTATGAGTTTTGATGTACCGAAGGAGTTCGGAGTCCCGGATGATATCGGGGACATGACGAGGAGTCTCGAAATGGTCGAGACGTAAAGATCGATATATTGGACGACTATATTCGGAGTTCGGAAAGGTTCCGAGTGATTCGGGTATTTTTCGGAGTACCGGAGAGTTACGGGAATTCGCCGGGGAGTATATGGGCCTTATTGGGCTTTAGGGGAAAGAGAGAGGAGAGGTTGGGCGCCCCCCCAAGGCCTAGTCCGAATTGGACTAGGGGGAGGGGCTGCGCCCCCTCCTTCCTTCTCTTCTCTTCCCCCTTTCCTTGACTCCTACTCCTACTACTTGGAAGGGGGGGAATCCTACTCCGAGCAACAAACACTTTGCTCTCTTCCCGGTTGTAGAAGCTATATCCCAAGGTTTCCTTTGGATATCCCACGAATATGCATTTATCCGACTTGGGTGTAAGCTTGTCTGACATAAGTCGCTGACAAATGCTTCACAACCCCAAATCTTTAGAAAAGACAAACTGGGACTCTTCCCAATCCACATCTCATGTGGTGTCTTGTCTACGGATTTTGATGGTACCCTATTAAGTGTGAAAGCTGCAGTTTCTAGAGCGTATCCCCAGAATGACAATGGTAAATCCGATTTGCTCATCATTGACCGGACCATGTCCAACAAGGTCCTATTCCTCCGTTCCGACACGCCGTTTCTCTGTGGCGTACCAGGAGGTGTGAGCTGAGGTACTATACCTCGACTTTTCAGATGATCATCAAACTCCTGGCTCATGTACTCCTGCCATATTGATTCTCGACCTCGTTCTGAAGCTCTTTGAACTTTTCAAAAATTTCGGACTTGTGCCTCATCAAATAGATATATCCATATCTACTCAAGTCGGCGGTGAAAGTCACGAAGTACTGATAGCCACCTCTGGCAATTGTGCTCATTGGACCACATACATCACTATGTATGAGTTCCAACAACTCGGACACCCTCTCTCAACTCTTTGCGAAAGGAGACTTAGTCATCTTGCCGAGCAAGCATGATTCACATGTCTCGAACGACCCGAAGTCATACGAAGTTAGGAGCCCATCATCATGGAGCTTCTTCATGTGTTTCAGACTAATGTGTCCAAGCCGGCAATGCCAGAAGTATGTCGGATTTATCTCATTAGGCTTATACCTCTTGACATTCACGTTATAGACCGGTTCTTGTTCTAGATTCAATATAAATAGCCCATCAACAATGGGTGCATAGCCGTGGAACATACCATTCAAAAATATCAAACACCCATTGTCCTTTAAATTGAATTCATAACCTTGACTCATCAAACATGAGGCAGAAATAATGTTATGACTAAGTGCAGGAATGTAATAACAATTATTCAATTCCATAATGAATCCAGAAGGAAGCTGGAGCTGCATCATGCCGACCTCCAACGCACCAACTCTTGCTTCGTTGCCGACCCTGATGTCAATCTCCCCTTGTGCCACACGCCTAGTTCTTACCAGCCCCTGCATCGAGTTGCTAGGTATGTCAGCAAGGCAAGTATCTATAACATGTGCAACAACCGATCCGGTATCAAATACCCAAGAGCTACTAGGTATGTCAGCAAGGCAAATATCTATAACATGTGCAACAAGTGTACCTTTGCTTGAAGAAGCATTTCCGGCCTTCTTGCCATGCTCTGCAAGCCACTTGCTACAGTTCCTCTTCTAGTGACCAGTTTCCTTGCACTGAAAGCAAACGGTCTTCGAGTCTGGTCCAGACTTCGGCGCAGCGGCGGAGGTTACCGTCTCCGTGCCCTTTGCCTTAGGCTTTTTCTTGGACCAACTCTTCTTGAACTTAGCCGATTTCTGCACCATCAACACTTGATGCGTGCCTTTCTTAATGTCCTGCTCTGCCACTTTGAGCATCCCATGCAATTCAGTGAGCTTCTTATCCATGCCATGCATATGATAGTTCGAGACGAACATCCCATAGCTGGGCGGAAGAGAACCCAGAACAACATCTGTAGCCAGCTCATCCAAGAGCGGGAAGCCCAAACGATCCAAAGCTTGCACATATCCGATCATCTTGATCACATGCGGGCTCAGTGGATCACCTTCCTTCAGCTTGCAATCCATCAAGGATCGCCTGACGTTGAACCTTTCGGTCCTGGCCTGTCTGAAACATGCTCTTGAGACTCTCGATCATATTGTAATCCTCAACGTTTTCGAAATGTTGTTGCAAATCGGGCTCCATACAAGCCAGCATCAGACAGCTGATCTCCGTTGATTCATCAACGAGTTTCTGGTAGGCATTCTTAGTTGTGGCATTTGCATTATCGACAGGTTCCTCTGGAAGTGTATCCTCTAGAACATGTTCCTTTTTATCATGCTTGAGAACAATTCTCAGATTTCTATACCAGGTGGTAAAGGTTGTTCCATTCAGTTCATCCTTTTCCAGAATTGATTTCAATGCAAAGTTGGGTTGAGCAGGTGGTGCCATTGATCTACAACAGAAAATATGCAATCACTAAGCAACGTGTTTATGTAGAGTAATTGAGGCCTAAACAGAAATACTCCCATGAAGTCAGCATCCCTCCGCAAGCTCTCAGTGATTCAGGATCCGACTAGCGCATGCGACTAGTGAGCTTTAGCATCACTGCTAGCCAACATACCTATCCGGTAAGCAACTCCTTGCTAATCGTATCTCTATACGACTCCTGTCGATCGGGAAGGTATCTTATACCCCGACTCCCAACCTTCTTTGCCACAAGGCCCAAAACCGTTTTGATAGCCTTGTCAAGTTAACCTGATGCAGTGCATGTCCGTGTCCGACACGAACCCTTCAGTTCAAGGACACCCAGCAGCACCTCAATTTTATGAGCCCACTACTAGACGTACTTGACGTGCGAAGGTGCAACATCGGGGATGGCAATTCGCTTGATATTCATGAGGGATCATTCTACCATTCTAACATGCATAGAATCAAAGAAGCATAACAATCACATATAAACATATATTGTGAAATAGTATGGCTCCTTCATGGACGTTCTTCCAAGTCGGTTCCGACTTCGATGACCATCTACGAAGTCCATCTTGTTTGTCACGCCGGGACGCCAAGCCACCAACCTGATCTCTATTATCCAACTACTACAACTAGTAATGAATTTTACATAGAGTCACAAGTCGACACACAGGTCATTATACAATATAATGACAACACTTTGGCTCCTGCCGGCTGACAAACATGACACGCAGGCCATGTATAAATTACACACATGCATCACATACACATGAGCCATACTATTCACATCAAACCTGCAAAACAAAGTTGTGCATAGAATCGCATTCTAGAGGTTTGTGTGTCAGGTACGAAATACACGGCGCTACGCACACGGCGTTTTCGGAAATCACAGATCGCATCTGAACTCCGTGTCAAAATTGCCATCTAGTCCAGTTCTGGCAACACTTTGGCAATTCGCTTGATATTCATGAGGGATCATTCTACCTTCTTTGCCACACGATATATGTTGTCGGGCTCAAGGCGAGACTGTCATCCTTGTGCTAGCCCGACCTCTTTCTCATTCCAGTGATGCCGACCACTGTCCGAATTATCTCATAATCCTTGTCGCATGGCCATGCTTATCCTAGTCAGATCACACGAGGGGCCCAGAGTATATCTTTCCTAATCGGAGGGGCAAATACCATGTTGCTCGACCATGTCTCGCAGCATGGGTCGAGACAAACCCGAAACCTACCTTTGTAACTACCCAGTCACGGAGTAGCGTTTGGTCAGCCTAAAGCAAGTCTGTCACCATCCCGAGTACATGCGTCAGCTCAGGTCTTAGGACATAGAACGTATGTTGTACTAGAGACTCACAGATGACATGTCGTTGCGTCTCATAGTTTGGTCTGTCCGACTCGGACCTTATCTCGACTCGGATCCGACTACGTCAAATCCGAGCAGACCTTTCCAAGTCCATATTATCCGGTTAGCATCCAATGCTCCATGGCTAGTGAGACCAAGCCATCGACCGTGTCATATGCTAGTCTAGTCGGCTGCGCGTCCACACAGCCCTTTCGACTAGGGACCTTTTAGGACAGTCATCATACAATGCATAGTCCCACAAACAAGTCACGTACTTGGTAATACACATCATTGATAATGTCCAAGGACTATCTTTATTCATAAACACATAGGAAATATCATCATACATGATTGCCTCTAGGGCATATCTCCAACACTGCTGACGCGGTGGGGGACTTGGAGGAGGAGCCGGCTAACGCGGTGTCGGTGGCCTTGGAAAGACGATGCAATCCTTTCTCCATAGAATGATACTATGTAATGCCTCTCCCAATGTGCGCTCGTCATTACCTCCAGGAATGTCAAGCTGTAGCCCCCAATATTCTGCCACCACTTCATCAACCGCGAAACGAGCATAGTCAGCTGGAATCGGATTGCGATGGAAGGTTGCTTCAGGGGGATTTGTATCAGCAACGTCGTCTGCCACCTTGATGGATATCTTATTCATTTTGAGGTGTAGCTCACAATTAGTGTTATCAATGATGTCATCCACAGGGTACCTATCCAGCAGTAGTGCCTCATGGCCCGGTGCGGAACCCATGCTGCTTCTCGGCATGGATGGGATGGTGCTATTGAATGGTGGGTCCAATAGTTCCTGCCGCTGCAGCTGAGACCCCCTTCCCTGGCTGATTTCATCGATTTGCTACTGCTCCCTCTAGTATTGGAGTGCCAACTCCGTGTGCGCTGATTCTAGGCCTTCAAGGCGTTCTGCTTCCTGCTTCCTCTTCTCCTCTTCCTCCATCTTCTTTCTCGCACGGCTCCTTCAAGGCGTTCTGCTTCCTGCTGCCTCTGCTTCTCCGCCAGCTTCCTCTTCTCCTCCTCCTCCATCTTCTTTCTATGATTTCATCGATTTGCTACTGCTCCCGCTAGAATTGGAGTGCCAACTCCGCATGCGCTGATTCTAGGCCTTCAAGGAGTCCTGCTTCCTGCTTCCTCTGCTTCTCCTCCAGCTTCCTCTTCTCCTCCTCCTCCATCTTCTTTCTCGCACGGCTTCTGCAAACCCCTCATACCACGGAACAACGCCTTTGCCTCATCTTCTTTCCGGGTGTTCAGGATTTCCCAGGGCTTGCGTAAGCTCGTCGTTCTCTCTATTGGGCATGAACACCCCCGTTCGAGCCTCTTCTATTGCAACCAGTAATTGGAGGTCGGCTCCTTTAAGACTTGCCTTCTTCAAAACCTGGCCTGTCTTTGGGTCCAACGCCCCCCCATGTGCATAGAACCAAGTCCTGCACCTAGGGGGGGGGCAGCTCAATGTAATTGGACTGACCCTTGCATCTAGCATAGCTTGCTTAGCCTTCCCACTTAGGCCAGGCCACCGCATAGCCACCCGGCCCCAGCCTATGGAAATTCTCCTTTTTTGCGGCATTGATCGTGTTTATTATCGACCGTTACTTAGTGCTACCTCTTGAGCACTGCGTTGGATTTCCCCGAAGAGGAGAGGATGATGCAGTAAAGTAGCGTAAGTATTTCCCTCAGTTTTTGAGAACCAAGGTATCAATCCAGTAGGAGATCACGCATGAGTCCCTCATACCTACACAAAACGATAGCTACTCGCAACCAACGCGATTAGGGGTTGTCAATCCCTTCACGGTCACTTACAAGGGTGAGATCTGATAGAGATGATAAATAAATTTTTTGGTATTTTTGATAGAGAGATGCAAAGTAAAAATAAAAAGGCAAAGTAAAAACAAAGCAAGTAATAAAGTAATGGAGATTGATATGATGAGAATAGACCCGGGGGCCATAGGTTTCACTAGTGGCTTCTCTCAAGAGCATAAGTATTCTACGGTGGGTGAACAAATTACTGTTGAGCAATTGACAGAATTGAGCATAATTATGATTATATCTAGGTATGATCATGTGTATAGGCATCACGTCCGAGACAAGTAGATCGAAACGATTCTTCATCTACTACTATTACTCCACTCATCAACCGCTATCCAGCCTGCATCTAGAGTATTAAGTTAAAACAAAGTAACGCCTTAAGCAAGATGACATGATGTAGAATGATAAAATCATGCAATATGATAAAAAACCCATCTTGTTATCCTCGATGGCAACAATACAATACGTGCCTTGCAACCCTTTCTGTCACTGGGTAAGGACACCGCAAGATTGAACCCAAAGCTAAACACTTCTCCCATTGCAAGAACTACCAATCTAGTTGGCCAAACCAAACGGATAATTCGAAGAGACTTGCAAAGATAACTCAATCATACAGAAAAGAATTCAGAGAAGATTCAAATATTATTCATAGATAAGCTGGATCATAAACCCAGAATTCATCGGTCTCAACAAACGCACCACAAAAATAAGATTACATCGAATGGATCTCCACAAGAGAGGGGGAGAACATTGTATTGAGATACAAAAAGAGAGAAGAAGCCATCTAGCTACTAGCTATGGACCCGAAGGTCTGAAGTAAACTACTCACACTTCATCAGAGAGGCTATGGTGTTGATATAGAAGCCCTCTATGGTAGATGCTGTTGGAAATATGCCCTAGAGGCAATAATAAAAGTATTATTATTATATTTCCTTGTTTATGATAATTGTCTTTTATTCATGCTATAATTGTATTATCCGGAAATCGTAATACACGTGTGAATACATAGACCACAATATGTCCCTAGTGAGCCTCTAGTTGACTAGCTCGTTGATCAATAGATAGTCATGGTTTCCTGACTATGGACATTGGATGTCATTGATAACGGGATCACATCATTGGGAGAATGATGTGATGGACAAGACCCAATCCTAAGCATAGCACAAGATCGTGTAGTTCATTTTGCTAGAGCTTTTCCAATGTCAAGTATCTCTTCCTTAGACCATGAGATCGTGTAACTCCCGGATACCGTAGGAGTGCTTTGGGTGTACCAAACGTCACAACGTAACTGGGTGACTATAAAGGTGCATTACAGGTATCTCCGAAAGTGTCTGTTGGGTTGACACGGATCGAGACTGGGATTTGTCACTCCGTATGACGGAGAGGTATCACTGGGCCCACTCGGTAGTGCATCATCATAATGAGCTCAAAGTGACCAAGTGTTTGGTCACGGGATCATGCATTACGGTACGAGTAAAGTGACTTGCCGGTAACGAGATTGAACGAGGTATTGGGATACCGACGATCGAATCTCAGGCAAGTAAAATACCGATTGACAAAGGGAATAGTATACGGGGTTGTCTGAATCCTCGACATCGCGGTTCATCCGATGAAATCATCGAGGAGCATGTGGGAGCCAACATGGGTATCCAGATCCTGCTGTTGGTTATTGCCCGAGAGCCGTCTCGGTCATGTCTACATGTCTCCCGAACCCGTAGGGTCTACACACTTAAGGTTCGGTGACGCTAGGGTTGTATGAATATGAGTATGCAGGAAACCAAAAGTTGTTCGGAGTCCCGGATGAGATCCCGGACATCACGAGGAGTTCCGGAATGGTCTGGAGGTAAAGATTTATATATGGGAAGTCTTATTTTGGTCGCCGGAAAAGTTTCGCGCATTATCGGTATTGTACCGGGAGTGCCGAAAGGGGTCCGGGGGTCCACCGGGGGGGTCCACCTGCCCCGGGGGGCCACATGGGCTGTAGGGGGTGTGCCTTGGCCTATATGGGCCAAGGGCACCAGCCCCAAGAGGCCCATGCGCCAAGGAGACTTGGGGAGGGGAGAGTCCTAAAAGGGGAAGGCACCTCCGAGGTGCCTTGGGGAGGATGGACTCCTCCCCCCCTCTTGGCCGCACCCCTTCCTTGGAGGAAGGGGCAAGGCTGCGCCCTCCCCCCTCTCTTGCACCTATATAAAGGGAGGGGAGGGAGGGGTGGCCGCACCCATAAGCCCTGGCGCCTCCCTCCTCCCCGAAACACCTCCTCCTCCTCCCGTAGTTGCTTAGCGAAGCCCTGCCGGAGTTCTGCTGCATCCACCACCACGCCGTCGTTCTACTGGATCATCATCAACCTCTCCTTCCCCCTTGCTGGATCAAGAAGGAGGAGACGTCATCCGCTCCGTACGTGTGTTGAACGCGGAGGTGCTGTTCGTTCGGCACTAGGTCATCGGTGATCTGAATCACGGCGAGTACGACTCCATCATCCCTGTTCCATTGAACACTTCCGCACACAATCTACAAGTGGTATGTAGATGCAATCACTCTCCCATGGATCGTTGCTAGATGAACTCATAGATGGATCTTGGTGAAACCGTAGGAAAAATTTTAATTTTCTGCAACGTTCCCCAACAGTGGCATCATGAGCTAGGTCTATGCGTAGTTCTCTATTGCACGAGTAGAACACAATTTGTTGTGGGCGTAGATGTTGTCAACTTTCTTGCCGCTACTAGTCTTATCTTGCTTCAGCGGTATTGTGGGATGAAGCGGCCCAGACCGACCTTACACGTACGCTTACGTGAGACTGGTTCCACCGACTGACATGCACTAGTTGCATAAGGTGGCTAGCGGGTGTCTGTCTCTCCCACTTTAGTTGGAGCGGATTCGATGAAAAGGGTCCTTATGAAAGGTAAATAGAAGTTGACAAATCACGTTGTGGCTTTCACGTAGGTAAGAAAACGTTCTTGCTAGAACCCTATTGCAGCCACGTAAAACTTGCAACAACAATTAGAGGACGTCTAACTTGTTTTTGCAGCAAGTGTTTTGTGATGTGATATGGCCAAAGTTGTGATGAATGATGAATGATATATGTGATGTATGAGATCATGTTCTTGTAATAGGAATCACGACTTGCATGTCGATGAGTATGACAACCGGCAGGAGCCATAGGAGTTGTCTTTATTTTTTGTATGACCGGCGTGTCATTGAAGAACGCCATGTAAATTACTTTACTTTATTGCTAAACGCGTTAGCCATAGAAGTAGAAGTAGTTGTTGGCGTGACAACTTCATGAAGACATGATGATGGAGATCATGATGATGGAGATCATGGTGTCATGCCGGTGACAAGATGATCATGGAGCCCCGAAGATGGAGATCAAAGGAGCTATATGATATTGGCCATATCATGTCACTACTATATATAATTGCATGTGATGTTTATTATGTTTATGCATCTTGTTTACTTAGAACGACGGTAGTAAATAAGACGATCCCTCATAACAATTTCAAGAAAGTGTTCTCCCTAACTATGCACCGTTGCTAAAGTTCGTCATTTCGAAGCACCACGTGATGATCGGGTGTGATAGATCCTTATGTTCACATACAACGGGTGTAAGACAGTTTTACACATGCAATACACTTAGGTTAACTTGGCGAGCCTAGCATGTACAGACATGGCCTCAGAACACAAGAGACCGAAAGGTCGAACATGAGTCGTATGGAAGATACGATCAACATGGAGATGTTCACCGACGATGACTAGTCCGTCTCACGTGATGATCGGACACGGCTTAGTCGACTCGGATCATGTATCACTTAGATGACTAGAGGGATGTCAAATCTAAGTGGGAGTTCATTAAATAATTTGATTAGATGAACTTTATTATCATGAACAATAGCCTAAAATCTTTGCAAAATGTCTTGTAGATCAAATGGCCAACGCTAATGTCACCATGAACTTCAACGCATTCCTAGAGAAAACCAAGCTGAAAGATGATGGCAGCAACTATTCGGACTGGGTACGGAACCTGAGGATTATCCTCATAGCTGCCAAGAAACAATATGTCCTAGAAGCACCGCTAGGTGAAGCACCCATCCCAGAGAACCAAATTGTTATGAACGCTTGGCAGTCTCGTGCTGATGATTACTCCCTCATTCAGTGCGGCATGCTTTACAGCTTAGAACCGGGGCTCCAAAAGCGTTTTGAGCGACACAGAGCATATGAGATGTTCGAGGAGCTGAAACTAGTTTTCCAAGCTCATGCCCCGGTCGAGAGATATGAAGTCTCCGACAAGTTCTACAGTTGTAAGATGGAGGAAAATAGTTCTGTCAGTGAGCACATACTCAAAATGTCTGGGTTGCACAACCGCCTGTCCCAGCTGGACATCAACCTCCCGGACGAGGCGGTCATTGACAGAATCCTTCAGTCGCTCCCACCAAGCTACAAGAGCTTTGTGATGAACTACAATATGCAGGGGATGGTGAAAACTATTCCTGAAGTATTTTCAATGCTGAAGTCAGCAGAGGTAGAAATCAAGAAGGAGCATCAAGTGTTGATGGTCAATAAAACCACTAAGTTCAAGAAGGGCAAGGGAAAGAAGAACTTCAAGAAGGACGGCAAGGATGTTGTCGCGCCTGGTAAGCCAGTTGCCAGGAAGAAGTCAGGCAATGGGCCCAAGCCTGAGACTGAGTGCTTTTATTGCAAAGGGAAGGGTCACTGGAAGCGGAACTGCCCCAAATACTTAGCAGACAAGAAGGCCGGCAACACTAAAGGTATATTTGATATACATGTAATTGATGTGTACCTTACCAGTACTCGTAGTAACTCCTGGGTATTTGATACCGGTGCCGTTGCTCATATATGTAACTCACAGCAGGAGCTGTGGAATAAACGGAGACTGGCGAAGGACGAGGTGACGATGCGCGTCGGGAATGGTTCCAAGGTCGATGTGATCGCCGTCGGCACGCTACCTCTACATTTACCTACGGGATTAGTTTTAAACCTCAATAATTGTTATTTAGTGCCAAGTTTGAGCATGAACATTGTATCAGGATCTCGTTTAATACGAGATGGCTACTCATTTAAATCCGAGAATAATGGTTTTTCTATTTATATGAGAGAAATGTTTTATGGTCATGCTCCGATGGTCAATGGTTTATTCTTAATGAATCTCGAACGTAATGTTACACATGTTCATAGTGTGAATACCAAAAGATGTAAAGTTGATAACGATAGTCCCACATACTTGTGGCACTGCCGCCTTGGTCACATTGGTGTCAAACGCATGAAGAAGCTCCATGCTGATGGACTTTTAGAGTCTCTCGATTATGAATCATTTGACACATGCGAACCATGCCTCACGGGCAAGATGACCAAGACTCCGTTCTCCGGAACAATGGAGCGAGCAACCAACTTATTGGAAATTATACATACCGATGTGTGCGGTCCAATGAGTGTTGAGGCTCGCGGAGGATATTGTTATGTTCTCACTCTCACTGATGACTTGAGTAGATATGGGTATGTCTACTTTAATGAAACACAAGTCTAAGACCTTTGAAAAGTTCAAGGAATTTCAGAATGAAGTAGAGAATCAACGTGACCAAAAGATAAAATTCTTACGATCAGATCGTGGAGGAGAATATTTAAGTCACGAATTTGGTACACACTTAAGGAAATGTGGAATCCTTTCACAACTCACGCCGCCTGGAACACCTCAACGTAACGGTGTGTCCGAACGTCGTAATCGCGCTCTATTGGATATGGTGCGATCTATGATGTCTCTTACTGATTTACCGCTATCATTTTGGGGATACGTTTTAGAGACAGCTACATTCACTTTAAATAGGGCTCCGTCTAAATCAGTTGAGACGACACCGTATGAATTATGGTTTGGGAAGAAACCTAAGCTGTCGTTTCTAAAAGTTTGGGGATGCGATGATTATGTCAAGAAACTTCAACCTGAAAAGCTCGAACCCAAGTCGGAAAAATGCGTCTTCATAGGATACCCTAAGGAAACGATTGGGTATACCTTCTACCTTAGATCCGAAGGCAAGATCTTTGTTGCCAAGAACGGATCCTTTCTGGAAAAAGAGTTTCTCTCGAAAGGAGTAAGTGGGAGGAAAGTAGAACTCGATGAAGTACTACCTCTTGAACCGGAAAGTAGTGCAGCTCAGGAAAATGTTCCTGTGGTGCCTACACCGACTGGAGAGGAAATTAATGATGATGATCAAGGTACTTCGGATCAAGTTGCTACTGAACTTCGTAGGTCCAGTAGGACACGTTCCGCACCAGAGTGGTACGGCAACCCTGTCCTGGAAATCATATTGTTAGACAACGGTGAACCTTCGAACTATGAAGAAGCGATGGCGGGCCCAGATTCCAACAAATGGCTTGAAGCCATGCAATCCAAGATAGGATCCATGTATGAAAACAAAGTATGGACTTTGACAGACTTGCCCGATGATCGGCGAGCGATAGAAAACAAATGGATCTTTAAGAAGAAGACGGACGCGGATGGTAATGTTACCATCTATAAAGTTCGACTTGTCGCTAAGGGTTATCGACAAGTTCAAGGGATTGACTAAGATGAGACTTTCTCTCCCGTAGCGAAGGTTAAGTCCGTCCGAATCATGTTAGCAATTGCCGCATACTATGATTATGAGATATGGCAGATGGACGTCAAAACGGCATTCCTTAACGGTTATCTTAAGGAAGAGCTGTATATGATGCAGCCAGAAGGTTTTGTCGATCCTAAGAATGCTAACAAGGTATGCAAGCTCTAGCGATCCATTTATGGGCTGGTGCAAGCATCTCGGAGTTGGAACATTCGCTTTGATGAGATGATCAAAGCGTTTGGGTTTATGCAGACTTATGGAGAAGCCTGCGTTTACAAGAAAGTGAGTGGGAGCTCTGTAGCATTTCTCATATTATATGTAGATGACATACTTTTGATGGGAAATGATATAGAACTTTTGGACAATATTAAGGCCTACTTGAATAAGAGTTATTCAATGAAGGACCTTGGAGAAGCTGCTTACATATTAGGCATCAAAATCTATAGGGATAGATCGAGACGCCTCATAGGTCTTCCACAAAGCACATACCTTGATAAGATTTTGAAGAAGTTCAAAATGGATCAGTCCAAGAAAGGGTTCTTGCCTGTTTTGCAAGGTGTGAAATTGAGCTCGGCTCAATGCCCGACCACGGCAAAAGATAAAGAAGAGATGAGTGCCATCCCCTATGCCTCAGCCATAGGATCTATTATGTATGCCATGCTGTGTACCAGACTTGATGTAAACCTTGCCGTAAGTTTGGTAGGAAGGTACCAAAGTAATCCCGGCAAGGAACACTGGACAGCGGTCAAGAATATCCTGAAGTACCTGAAAAGGACAAAGGACATGTTTCTCGTTTATGGAGGTGACGAAGAGCTCGTCGTAAAGGGTTACGTCTACGCTAGCTTCGACACAGATCTGGATGACTCAAAGTCATAGACCGGATACGTGTATATGTTGAATGGTGGAGCAGTAAGCTGGTGCAGCTGCAAGCAGAGCGTCGTGGCGGGATCTACATGTGAAGCGGAGTACATGGCAGCCTCGGAGGCAGCGCATGAAGCAATTTGGGTGAAGGAGTTTATCACCGACCTAGGAGTCATACCCAATGCGTCGGAGCCGATCAAACTCTTCTGTGACAACACTGGAGCTATTGCACTTGCCAAGGAGCCCAGGTTTCACAAGAAGACCAGACACATCAAGCGTCGCTGTAACTCCATTCGTGAAAATGTTCAAGATGGGGACATAGAAATTTGCAAAGTGCATACGGATCTGAATATCGTAGATCCGTTGACTAAACCTCTTCCGTGAGCAAAACATGATCAACACCAGAACTCTATGGGTGTGCGATTCATCACAACGTAACTAGATTATTGACTCTAGTGCAAGTGGGAGACTGTTGGAAATATGCCCTAGAGGCAATAATAAAAGTATTATTATTATATTTCCTTGTTCATGATAATTGTCCTTTATTCATGCTATAATTGTATTATCCGGAAATCGTAATACACGTGTGAATACATAGACCACAATATGTCCCTAGTGAGCCTCTAGTTGACTAGCTCGTTGATCAATAGATAGTCATGGTTTCCTGACTATGGACATTGGATGTCATTGATAACGGGATCACATCATTGGGAGAATGATGTGATGGACAAGACCCAATCCTAAGCATAGCACAAGATTGTGTTGTTCGTTTTGCTAGAGCTTTTCCAATGTCAAGTATCTCTTCCTTAGACCACGAGATCGTGTAACTCCCGGATACCGTAGGAGTGCTTTGGGTGTACCAAACGTCACAACGTAACTGGGTGACTATAAAGGTGCATTACAGGTATCTTCGAAAGTGTCTGTTGGGTTGACACGGATCGAGACTGGGATTTGTCACTCCGTATGATGGAGAGGTATCACTGGGCCCACTCAGTAGTGCATCATCATAATGAGCTCAAAGTGACCAAGTGTTTGGTCACGGGATCATGCATTACGGTACGAGTAAATTGACTTGCCGGTAACTAGATTGAACGAGGTATTGGGATACCGACGATCGTATCTCGGGCAAGTAAAATACCGATTGACAAAGGGAATAGTATACGGGGTTGTCTGAATCCTCGACATCGTGGTTCATCTGATGAAATCATCGAGGAGCATGTGGGAGCCAACATGGGTATCCAGATCCCGCTGTTGGTTATTGCCCGAGAGCCGTCTCGCTCATGTCTACATGTCTCCCGAACCCGTAGGGTCTACACACTTAAGGTTCGGTGACGCTAGGGTTGTATGAATATGAGTATGCAGCAAACCGAAAGTTGTTCGGAGTCCCGGATGAGATCCCGGACGTCACGAGGAGTTCCGGAATGGTCCGGAGGTAAAGATTTATATATGGGAAGTCTTATTTTGGTCACCGGAAAAGTTTCGCGCGTTATCGGTATTGTACCGGGAGTGCCGAAAGGGGTCCGGGGGTCCACCGGGGGGGGTCCACCTTCCCCGGGGGGCCACATGGACTGTAGGGGGTGTGCCTTGGCCTATATGGGCCAAGGGCACCAGCCCCAAGAGGCCCATGCGCCAAGGAGACTTGGGGAGGGGAGAGTCCTAAAAGGGGAAGGCACCTCCGAGGTGCCTTGGGGAGGATGGACTCCTCCCCCCCTCTTGGCCGCACCCCTTCCTTGGAGGAAGGGGCAAGGCTGCGCCCTCCCCCCTCTCTTGCACCTATATAAAGGGAGGGGAAGGAGGGGTGGCCGCACCCATAAGCCCTGGCGCCTCCCTCCTCCCTGAAACACCTCCTCCTCCTCCCGTAGTTGCTTAGCGAAGCCCTGCCGGAGTTCCGCTGCATCCACCACCACGCCATCGTGCTGCTGGATCATCATCAACCTCTCCTTCCCCCTTGCTGGATCAAGAAGGAGGAGACGTAATCCGCTCCGTACGTGTGTTAAACGCGGAGGTGCTGTCCGTTCGGCACTAGGTCATCGGTGATCTGAATCACGGCGAGTACGACTCCATCATCCCCGTTCCATTGAACGCTTCCGCACGCGATCTACAAGTGGTATGTAGATGCAATCACTCTCCCATGACTCGTTGCTAGATGAACTCATAGATGGATCTTGGTGAAACCGTAGGAAAATTTTTAATTTTCTACAACGTTCCCCAACAGATGCCCCCTCCGACGGAGCTCCGGAACAGGCCCCAAGATGGGATCTCGCGGATACAGAAAGTTGCGGCGGTGGAATTAGGTTTTTGGCTCCGTATTTGATCTGACGGGGGTACGTAGGTATATATAGGAGGAAGGAGTACGTCGAGGGCCCATGAGGCAGGGGGGCAATATGGGGCCCACGAGGCAGGGGGGCGCGCCCAGGGGGGCGCCCTCCACCCTCGTGACCGCCCCAGGGGGTCCAAGTCTCCTGGATCACGTTCGGTGAGAAAATCAAATTCCCGAAGGTTTCATTCCGTTTGGACTCCGTTTGATATTCTGTTTCTTCGAAATACTGAAATAGGAAAAAAAAACAGCAATTCTGGGCTGGGCCTCCGGTTAATAGGTTAGTCCCAAAAATAATATAAAAGTGGAAAATAAAGCCCAATATAGTCCAAAATAGTAGATAAAGTAGCATGGAGCAATCAAAAATTATTGATACGTTGGAGACGTATCACTTAGCTAATTCTGATTCCTTGAATTTCATGAAAGCTGTCCAGTGATCTCTTTGCATCTCAAGTGTTCCCGTGAATTCTGGAGTCTTCTTTCCTCCTTCGACGTACTTGGCCATATAGTTTTCTTGTGGTTGTTGAATGAAACCACCATCTTCCTAAGAGCAACGTTCTTGACTTTCTCCACATCTTCAGTTGTGAAATGATCTGGTACTGTGAAATGTGACATGAGAGATTCTCAAAGCAGTTTTTTTGCTCTATCGTCAACAAAAGTAAGATCTGGACATGGCTTTGCTGGAATTTTTTTCATTCTTCAATGGAGATCGGGAGTTGGTCCTTCACAAGAACTCTGCACTGACGAACGAACTTGTCCGCATTCTTCTTAGGTGCGATAGGTTCGCCATTATCTTTGATGGCATTGATGTTGTACTTTATACCTTCCTTCAACTTTTTGACAGGGCCTCGCACTCTCCTGCTCCCTGCAGACGATTTGCTCGATCCAGAGGGCTGAAAGAAGAAAGATCAATTAAAACGTTATGATCACCAGATGCCTGCTTCTATAAGGATTCCTCGCCGGTATTTGCTATTTCAAGATCATCATCATAGTTCTGGACTTCATCAATTCGGTCGTCTTGATCGAATATCATATCACCCTCCCCGGTATTGTTCAGATATTGGGAGCCGTCATCTTCTTCATTCTGATCATCTGGTCTGCTCGGGTGAGTGTATGAGCTCGAACATAGCCTCTTCTCCTTCTGTACCGGTATTGTCCTCCATAGCTTTTATTTAACTAATACAGAAGAAATATAAAACAATTTAGTACGCATCTCAAATAATAGTAGATAATTGAATAATAGTAGATAATATATAAGCATCTCGAAAGATAAAATTGAATCATAGTAGATAATTAATACGCATCATCGAATATAATCTCGAATTGTCTTGAATATTATCGAATAATATATATAATCTCGAATACATTGTCTCGAATATTATCGAATACATCACTAGCTTGCTAATATAAATTGAATGCTATCGAATTGTCTAGTTCACTCACGGTTCCTGAGGCGCGGGCGGTGGACACCCAAAGAGAAGGAACCATCACAGGATCATAGCTCGGGTGAGATCCCCAAAGAACCTGACGTCCATAGAAGCCATGTAGCGACGGACGTGCTCGTCCTCCTCCCTGACATGACGACTTACCACCTCCGGCTCCCTCCGCACCGAAAATGGCCCACGCGAACACCACCAAAGGAGCTCCGGGTCGACGACAGGACCCGGGGCCGGGTTCCTCACCAAGCGGCGCGCCCCTGAAGGTAGCACCTCCCAGTGCCAGCCCGGCGGAGCCCAGTCCTAGACATGGGTCCTCTGAAGCACGATTTCATCGCGAACGGATCGACGGCGAGTATGCGGGGCAGGCATCATTAACGTCGAGAACAAATACTATATGCAAATGTAACATTTTAAAAAATGATTGGATTGTGATTTCTTATATACAAATTCTATATGCAAATGTAACATAACGGATTCTGTTAACAAATTCTATGTATCTAAAATTCATCTAACATTTTTTAACTAAATGTGACGCCCCCGATTCAATCGTACACTAATCATGCACGCAAATGTGTACAATCAAAATCAGGGACTCACGGGAAGATATCACAACACAACTCTAAAACATAAATAAGTCATACAAGCATCATAATACAAGCCAGGGGCCTCGAGGGCTCGAATACAAGTGCTCGATCATAGACGAGTCAGCGGAAGCAACAATATCTGATTACAGACATAAGTTAAACAAGTTTGCCTTAAGAAGGCTAGCACAAACTGGGATACAGATCGAAAGAGGCGCATGCCTCCTGCCTGGGATCGTCCTAACTACTCCTGGTCGCCGTCAGTGGGCTGCACGTAGTAGTAGGCACCTCCGGTGTAGTAGGGGTCGTCGTCGACGGTGGCGTCTGGCTCCAGGGCTCCAGCATCTGGTTGCGACAACCAGGTAGAAGGGAAAGGGGAAAATAGGGAGAAAAGCAACCGTGAGTACTCATCCAAAGTACTCGCAAGCAAGGAGCTACACTACATATGCATGGGTATATGTGTAAAGGGCCATATCGGTGGACTGAAGTGCAGAATGCCAGAATAAAAGGGGGATAGCTAATCCTGTCGAAGACTACGCTTCTGGCAGCCTCCGTCTTGCAGCATGTAGAAGAGAGTAGATTGAAGTCCTCCAAGTAGCATCTCCAAGTAGCATCTCCAAGTAGCATCTCCAAGTAGCATCTCCAAGTAGCATCTCCAGTCGCATCGCATAGCATAATCCTACCCGGCGATCCTCCTCTCGTCGCCCTGTGGAAAAGTGATCACCGGGTTGTCTGTGGAACTTGCAAGGGTGTATTTTATTAAGTATCCGGTTCTAGTTGTCATAAGGTCAAGGTACAACTCCAAGTCGTCCTGTTACCGAAGATCACGGCTATTCGAATAGATCAACCTCCCTGCAGGGGTGCACCAACTTACCCAACACGCTTGATCCCATTTGGCCGGACACACTTTCCTGGGTCATGCCCGGCCGCGGAAGATCAACACGTCGCAGCCCCACCTAGGCTCAACAAAGAGGTCAGCACGCCGGTCTAAACCTAGGCGCCCAGGGGTCTGGGCCCATCACCCTGAACACACCTGCATGTTGCGAGGGCGGCCGAAAGAAGACCTAGCCTAGTGACGTTCCAGTCCAATTCGGCGCGCGCCGCTCAGTCGCTGACGTCACGAAGTGCTTCGGCTGATACCACGACGCCGAGTGCCCATATCTTTCCCACGTAGTTGGTTAGTGCGTATAGGCTCGCAGCCAACTCAGATCAAATACCAAGATCTCGTTAAGCGTGTTAAATATCCGCGAACGCCGAACAGGGCCAGGCCCACCTCTCTCCTAGGCGGTCTCAACCTGCCCTGTCGCTCCGCTACAAAGATCCACTCGCGGGTGCTCCACCAGCCGACCCGACTTTAGTCTCCACATGTATCATGTATAAGTATATAGTATATACCCGAGATCACCTCCCGAGTGATCACGGCCCGATAGTATAGCACGGCTGACGGACAAGAATGTAGGGCCACAGATGAATATACTAGCATCCTATACTAAGCATATAGGATTGCAGGTAAAGGTAACAACAGTAGTATCAAGGACAGGCTATGCATCATGATAGGTATAATAGAAAGCAGTAACATGCTACACTACTCTAATGCAAGCAGTATAGAGTAGAATAGGCGATATCTGGTGATCAGGGGGGGGGAGCTTGCCTGGTTGCTCAGACAAGGAGGGGTCGTCGGTGATGTAGTCGACCACAGGGGCATCAGCATCGTCACGGGGTCTACCGGAGAGAAGAGGGGGGGGGGAGAAACAGTAAATACATAGCAAGCAAGTGCATAACAGGACAACAAGCAGAGCTAGACGTGTTCTAACGCGGTAGTAGGTGATACCGACGAAGGGGGAAAGCATCCGGGAAAGTATTCCTGGTGTTTCGTGTTTTCGGACAAATGAACCGGAGAAGGAAAGTTGCGTGTTTGATATGTTAGGGGTGTGTGGTGGACGAACGGGCTGCGTATCCGGAATCGTCTCGTCGTTCTGACCAACTTTCATGTTGAAATTATTTTAATCCGAGTTACGGATTAAAAGATATGATTTTCTAAAGATTTCATTAATCTCTGGAGTTTAATTAATTATTTAATTAATTCGAAAATGGATTTATGACATCAGCATGATGTCATGCTGACGTCAGCAGTCAAAAGGGGTTGACTGGGTCAATCTAATGGTAGGACCCGGTTGTCATTATCTAAGACTAGCTAATCAGGTTTAGTTAGTCTAACTAAAATGATTAGGTTTATTAACTACAATTAATTAGGTTAACTAATCAGGATTAATTAAGTTAATTAATTCTTTAATTAATTAATTAATTAATATTTTAATTATTTTAATTATTTATTTATTTACTTCTTTTTTTTTAAAATCCTTTTTTTATTTATTTTTTGTTCTGGGGTGGGGCCAACTTGTCATAGGGCGAATGGCCTTAGCGGCCATGGGTGCTAACAGGCGCTGGGCGCTGGGCGCCGCCCGAATGCAGGGGCGCCGATGTGCGGGCGGTCGCCGTGGGCGACGGCCGGTGGCGGTGTCAGGAGGCGGAGCCGGGAGGGCCACTAGGCGACGTCGTGGCCTCGCGGGGCACCGGCGCGCGGCAGTAGAGGCCGGTGCGGTGCGGCCCGGTGCGAGGCACCACGGCGAGCATGAGTGGGGAGCGCGCGGAGCGGCCAGTGCGAGCGCGCGCACAATGGCGCGGGACGCGACCGGCGCGTGCGGTGGAGGTCAAGGCCGGGCTTGGTCGACGCGGGCGCGCGGCCAGGGCGCGCGTGGGCGATGGCCACCGCGGGGCGCAGGAGCCGAGACGGGGCGGACGGCGCACGGAGAGTACGCAGGACGAGGGAGAAAGGAGGTCGGGGCCTCACCGTGGGTCTGTAGGGCACGGGCAGTGGGGGTCGAGGAGGAGGCGGAGACGGGCGACGCAGGGGAGGGGATCCGGCGAGGAAGCAGTCCGGTGAGGTCTTCGGGTGGCAGCGAAGTCGAGATCCGGCAAGGGAGTCCGAGGAACGGCGGGGTCCAGGGCGACGGTGTCGGGGAGCCGGCCGACGACGGTGCTCGGGGAGCCGATGGGGTTCGATCCGGGCGGCGGCGAGGGGCGCAGGGGGGCCGACGCGGTGGCGTCTGGTGGCCGCGGGGACAGGCGACGCCGGCAAGGCGTGTGGCGGCGATGGCAGGGGGT
>LT934122.1:697800837-697813728 GCA_900231445.1 Triticum turgidum subsp. durum | reverse complement strand
GGGGTGGTTAGGGTTTCGGGGTCTCACCGGTGGGGGGGATAAGGAGAGAGTGGGGAGGGCCTGGTGGTGGCCTAGTGGGGCATGTGGTCAGCTGGGCCGAAGCCCGGGGGGTTTCTCTTCTTCCTTTTTTTTGTTAGTTTTAGGTTTTAGTTGTTCTGTTTTATTTTTATTTATTTTCTTTTCTGTTTTAAATCATTTTAAATTATTTAGACTTTTTCTAAAAATGTGTTTACTGCACTATAATTACCCTGGCCTTTAACTGCACACTCCGAACATTTTAGTTTAACATTTTAAAAACTGTTGTTGTTTGACAATTTTTTTGAATTGGTTTTTCAATTGGTTTGAACTAACGCAAGTTTAGCAACAGTAATCAGAGATGACTTGGCATCATTAGGAGAGTTTTACTGTAGCCTAATCATCCGGGCGTCACACTAAAAGTATAAAAATCTAAAAAAACATGCATCTAACATTTATATATCTAATTGGTCTAACATTTATATAATTAAAAGTATCAAATTCCTTAACTTTTTTCTATATACATATCTAATCATGTAGTGAAAAAAATGTCAAAACTCACCTAACTAACATTGCTATATCTAAAATTCATCTAAAATTTCTAAACTAAAACTATAAATAAACTAAAAAACATTCATCTAACATTTATATATCTAATTCATCTAACATTTCTATAATTAAAAGTATAAAAAACTAAAAAACAGAAAATAAGAAAATATGTGTGTGTGCGTGTGTGTGTGCTCGATCATATGCGAGGGCGGCCATGGCGGCAGGGCTCACAGCGGGGCGTCAGGGGCGGCGACGGTGAAGGCTTGCGAGCTCGAGGGAGGGGCGGCGCACGACCGGGGCGGCGGGCGGCGCGTCGGGGGCGGCAGGCGTAGTGTGACGGGGGGCGGCGTGGGCGGCATGTCGGGTGCGGCGAGGGGCAGGCGGTGCGTCGTTGACGGAGAGTAAAAATAGAGTAAGAACAGAGGGAACTAAAATTTTTTCAAGTGTTGTATATATAGGATGGACCTTTAGTACCGGTTGTATCCACCAACCGGTACTAAAGGTTTGTTTTGGCTAGGCCAGGCGGCGGGAAGGGACCCCCTTTAGTACCGGGTCCTCGCTACAACCGACTAAAGACCCCCTCCCCCCTTTTGTACCGGGTGGAGCCACCAACCGATACTAAAGGTCGTGCACTACCACCCGCGGTGACAAAGTTTAGTCCCACCTCGCTGAGCGAAGTGCAGCCGCACTGGTTTATAAACACAGTCGCGACTGCTCTTTCGAGCTCCTCTCCAAAGTAGGCTTCTGGGCCTAAACTACTGTGCTGCCCTGTGGGCCTACTGGTCTTTGCGGGCCTGCATCTTGGCCCAACTATGGGTTGGGTTTCTCGTCGTATGGAGGCCGTTGTGGCCTAGTAGGGGGGCTTTTTTTTGAGTTATTTATTTCTTTTATTTATAAGTTGTTTTTTGCTTTACTAGCAAAAGTGCCCGTGCGTTGCAACGGGAGAAACAAATTATCACCCCTAGCGCCCCCATCCTCGTTGCCTCTTCTTTTCTTTGTCATCATTGTCGATCATGATGTCCACTACACGCCGAACGTTCCACCTAAACTTGGAACCAATAAAGAATTGCATTACCTGCATGGACAGATAACCGAAGGGTCGCGTTTGAGATCGCGGTCAAATCTAATCTAATGCTTGCGCCTTGTGTTTATGTGATCTAGATTTTACGTCGTAGTAGTTTAGTACCAGTCCGTGAAGGACACAAACAACCACCAAATTCAACTTTAGTTGAAAACCATCAAAACCTTTTTTGCGGATAACACGATCAGCACAAAAAATAGTGGAGGTTGCGAGTTTGATTCGCAAAAGAAAAAACTATTTTTGCCTCATCTCCTAAACGGGGTGGTGGGTTTGATTTGTTGGGCCGGGTCACATGGACAGGTTGGGAGGGCACTGTTTTTCTTATTGGGGGAATGTTGCGCTGGTGAACGGGATAGGGGCCAAGTGGCCCAGGACAAACAATAATATATATGCCCTTGAGTTACATTGGTAGAAACAATTGACATAAATTTTGTGAGGACTGTATGCGCAAACATAATGTTCAATGTGTTATAAATTTGGTGCAAGCTTAGTAAGGATTATAAGTGCAAGGAAAAAAATGCCAGGTTGTCTGTTGCAACGAAAGAGAAAAAAGGCTTAAATTAGTGAGGATCATGTAGGAAAAGAATGGCACTTCCTCTTTATTCGTAAGATAAGATATGAATTAGGGCCCGTGTCATTAAAAAAATCTGTAATTACCATATATTTACTTCCCCTCTCTTTCCTTTCTCCTTCCTTCTTTATTTCTCATGCAACTAGTGTTTATTTTATTTCTTTTTCTTTCATTATATCATCCATGTGACGAATCCCATTTGTCGGCCTATTAATTACTCCTGCGATTACTATGATGTCCACAATAATTACCGTCTATTGCTTTCCTTTGTCTTTCCTTTCTCCTTCCTTTTTTATTTGTCATGCAATGTCTATATGCCCATGAGTTACAACGGTAGAAACAATTGACATAAATTTAGTGAGGACTATCTGCACAAACATAATGTTCAATGTGTTATAAACTTGGTGCAAGCTTAGTAAGGATTATAAGTGCAAGGGAAAAATGTCATGTTGTCTGTTGCAACGAAAGAAAAAAATGGCTTGAATTCGTGAGGATGATGTAGGAAAAGAATGGCACTTCATCTTTATTCGTAAGATAAGATATGAATGAGGGCCCATGTCCTTTAAAAAATCTTTAATTACAGTATATTTACTTCCCCTCCTTTCCTTTCTCCTTCCTTCTTTATTTCTCATGCAATTAGTGTCTATTTTATTTCTTTTTCTTTCCTTATATCATCCATGTGATGAATTCCTTCATTCTTTATTTCTCATGCAATGTCTATTTCCTTTCTTTCCGGCTTCACATAATTGATGTCTCTTTCCTTTCTTTCCGGCTTCACATAATTGAAGTCTATTTCCTTCCTCTCTTTCCTTTCTCCTTCCTTTTTTATTTCTCATATGCAATGTCTATTTCCTTCCTCTCTTTCCTTTCTCCTTCCTTTTTTTCTCATATGCAATGCCTATTTCCTTCCTCTCTCTCCTATTGCTCTGCCCCTCATTTGTTCTGTTAAAGACAAATCTTATTCATGCCATATTCTTTGCTTAATTTCTAAAGCAGCTCCTTGATGCTTGACAACCTAAGAACGTATATAAACTAGTAAAAACTTATGTAAAATGGAAAGGTGGGACTATTTATGAAAATCAACTTCCAGCCTGCTCATTGCCTCATACCGTCTACGCCTCATCATATATTCTTAAATGGCCAGACGACTACGTTAGCGTGCAAATGAGCCTAGCCGGATTGATTTGCTATGTTGCCATACACCTGGTAGACTTGGGATCAAATCCCAGCGCCCACCACTTTTTTCCCTTTTCTAAATTTAATTCAAACTGAAAGCGTGAAATCACGGGAAAAAACGTATTGTGACGGTGAACCCACGGAGTCAATACGTGCTTTATTATTAGGGAAAGATTTAGAGTTTCTTTGTGAACATTTTTGTTTTAGGTAAAAAAATTTATAAACTTGTTATTAGTGCGAATAGTTTTCAAATTTGAATAGTTTAAATTTGAATTATTTGAAATTTGTGTGAATCACTAGTTTGTAAGTAATTTTACTTTAAAAATAGATTTTTCAGTGATTCTTTTTTCTTATGTTTAATATTAGTGTGTTTTATCATTATATTTAATTTGGTAATACTTAGGATATTTAAAAAAATGAAATGCCTTTGTAACAGATGAGTTTTCGTCCGAAACCCTGATACTTCGAAAGAGATTATCCATTTTGTACATGAAGTGCATCCAGTTTTTGCCGTAACCCTCTCAACTTTTTTGCACATGCTATGTGGGTGAAATGATGATACCATGCCAACTTTCAACCTTTTCAGAGTTCATTTGTAGTGCTTTTCAATTTCAGGGTCATTTAGCTCAAAAAATCAGTAAATGCATGACAAATAGCAAATGATGTCAGGGTTGAAAGTTGATGATGTGGCTTTGAATGGTGCATACTGAATGCACAAAAAGTCTGGAGTTGTATTAAGTTAAAAAAATGAATTGCCTTTGTAACGGATGAGTTTTCGTCTGAAACTCTGATACTTCAAAAGAGATTGTCCATTTTGTACACGAAGTGCATCCAGTTTTTGCCGTAACCCTCTCAACTTTTTTGCACATGCTATATGGGTGAAATGCTGATACCATGCCAACTTTCAACCTTTCCAGAATTCATTTGTAGTGCTTTTCAATTTCAATGTCAATTAGCTAAAAAAATCAGTAAATGAGCTGAAAATTAGCAAATGAAGTCAGAAAGGTACACGTTTGTCCGAAGCACAAAAGTACACATTTCAAATGCAAAACACATAAGCACCCTAAAGATTACAGAGATTCCCTACTGTCTTTGGTTGTGAAACTTTTTGTTTGCGTGTATCCCTTTGCGCCGTAACCATGGACAATCTTCATCATTTAACTAGATGCTCGTGTCAATATTCACTATGAAGGGAGCAATTTCATGAAACTTTTCATAATCTTCTGACATGTCTATCTTGTCGTCCACTCCCACGATGTTTCTTTTCCTTGAAAGAACTATGTGGCGCTTTGGCTCACCATATGATGTATTCGCTTCCTTATCTTTTCTTTTTCTCGAGTTGGTAGTCATGTCCTTCACATAGAAAACCTGCGCCACATCATTGGCTAGGATGAATGGTTCGTCTGCGTACGCAAGATTGTTGAGATCCACTGTTGTCATTCCGTACTGCGGGTCTTCCTTTACGCCGCCTCCTGTCATATTGACCCATTTGCACTTTAACAAAGGGACCTTGAAATCACATCCATTGTCAAGTTCCCATATCTCCTCTATGTAACCATAATATGTGTCCTTTCCCCTACAGGTTGCTGCATCAAAGGGGACACCACTGTTTTGGTTGGTGCCCTTTTTATATTGGGCGATCGTGTAAAATGTATTCTCATTTATCTCGTACCCTTTGAAAATAATTATATTTGAATATGGTAACTGGGACAGCAAGTACATGTCATCTTCAATAGCGGCGTCATGCATAACATGTGTCTACAACCAAACGGCGAAAGTCCTCGTTTGTTCACGTGTAATCCAGTCTTCAGACTGCTCCGGGTATTTGTAGCTAAGAATATACTTGTGTTCCTCCATATACGGAGCCACCAAGGTGGAATATTGTAGAATTGTGTAGTGTGCTTCAGTGAGTGTGATAGCCTGGATTTTGCCTTCTCTCTTTTTCCGGACTTTCAGTTGCATTTGCTTTGGATTGGAGTTTTGAATCAATTCAAATGGACTTGAACACTTGGGCCTACCTTTGATTTTCACCCAAGTGACCCATTCACCTCTCACTCACATTTCCTTCTCTGAAAAACTCCTGCAAAAGCCCAATGGGTATTTTTCTTTTATGAAAAATATTCATTTTCCTCCCTGAAAATCACTTCAGAGAAGTATGCTTCAAAGCAAACCCTAGATTTCTTGCTCAAAAAATCCTTAATAAATTCACAAATACTCTTTGAACCCTAGGGCACCTTCCTGAGAAAAAATATTGCATAACTTTTTATAATATTTTTGCTATAGAAAATCATTTCTTTTCTGGAGTGAATGATCACTTTGCACAGCAAGTATATTTTTGCTTGATCTTTTGGGGCTGATTTTTTCTGAGCTTGATTACCCTCCTAAGAGATTGCTAAAACCCAAAGCACAACCCTTAATTCTCAATAGATTTTTCTTAGTAAAGCTTACAAGTTTCTGTCCAGAAACTTGCCAGGAAGATAGCCACTCCCACTGTGCACCTGTAATCCAGCCAAACGTGCAAAACAACTAAAACCACTAAGGCCTAACTTCCAGACATGGTGTTTGGGCTCAGCTCAGCGTGATGTCATAGTTCACGCGGTGACCACGTTCGTCCAAGGGGGTTGGCATGCATCTGACGCGCTCTGCGTTGTGCCAACTCCTCTATTTCGTGCGTGCTCCCTGCCCAATCTGCCACACCTTGCCAAACCGAGCCACCATCTTTGTTTGACCCCCCATAACTGCACCCTAGCGCTCGCCGACGTCGGAGCTGGCCGTAGCGAGCATGGGCATGACGCGACCAAGGCAATAGTGCGCCCGTGCCCCTGTGCTCGTCGAGCGAAGCGCTCATGTGCTCGTCGCCGCTCGTCTACAGCCCCCGCGTGATCTCCGGCGTCTTCCCCCTCTCACTGATGCCATTCGTCGTCGGGCAAAGCTCCAGAGAGCTCCGGCGAACTCTCGATACCCGCCTTGGCCTCGGCTATAAATAGAGCTCCCCCGAGCTCATTTCCCTCCTCACACACACTCAGCACACCTCCACACCCGAGTAGGAAGCCGCAGCCAGTCCGGGCTGGCCCCTGGCTGCCGTCCCCGCCCCGAGCTTGCCTGCGAACCCCGTCCTCTGCCCCCTCCCGCTCCAGAGCTGCTCGAGCTCAACTGACCACTCCAGCGTGTTCATGGTGGTCCACTGGTGCGTGCTGGTGCTGTTGAAGCTGCTGGACTGGCCCTGCATCGCCGGAACCGCCATCTCCAACAAGCTCCGCCCACTGCCGCCGCTGGAGAGCTTCGTTCTGACCCCGTCCGACCACCTCTAGCCACGCTACGGGTACGGGCAGGTGTGCCTTAATATCCTCTACAACCCTGTCCCTCTAGATCTCGTCGCTGGGTACTCCTCGCCAGATAAAGCGTCGTCTCCGCGGCGTCCACCTCTGTTTCTCTCTCTCCCCCTCCGACCTGGTAGCTGGGGCCCGCTGTCAGCCACTCAGGCCGCACCCGAAGCGGTATGTGTGGTGGTGCCTTGGCGTTTTACGCCTTCGACGTCACCCCCCCCGGTTTTTTCTTTTTAATTCAAATTTAGTTCAAATTTGACCAGAACTTTGACTAGATGTAACTTTTATTCTACAAGTCCAAGTGAGTTAATTCTTTTTGCATTCTGTTCTTACTGGAAAATCCTAGCAGCACACCCAAGATGTGATCTTGCTGCCTAGAATTTCTGGTAATTTTCAGAAGTGTTCTTAATATTTTCTTTTTGTCATTTGCTTTATTTTCAAAAGTGAGTTTGTCATGACCATAATAATATGAGCATCGATATTATTTCTCCTATATTCATAATGAAATTTATTTGATAAATGCCCACTAAAAGTGATGAGTAGAAATAGCCAGTAAGAAAGGACCAGAAATGTTGAAAGTCGAGTTTGTTCAAGTAGAACTTTCAATAAGGTTGATCTGTTATTGTTAAGTGATATATGATGCATGATACATGGTTGCATGAGCATTGCATATTGTGACTCGAGCATTTTTTTTTCAAGTTAAACGTGATGATAATTGAACTTGAACTTAAAGTTGGTCGGGTCATGGTGCCACTGAATCTGGCTGACAAGTGCAACCACATTTGCCTTAGTATGTGGAGGTCGTTAGTCGTTCCGTTGTCATGCCTCTTGTCGGTGCGTCCAACAACGGAAGGTTATGGGCGTGCATTACCCTGGCCCGATAAGCAGACATAATCTTCTGGACCTGTTGTTGTTATGGTACCTTGTCCCCGTTTGGGACTGTTTATTTGAAACGATCCCAGTGGGGAGTTGGTCGAAGTGGCCGTAAGAGTGTCATGGCAATGGGAGAATTTTGTTGGAATTCTGTTGGTCCACCCGAATGGGAGTGCGAGGCCATGGGTTCCGTGGTGTGGGTAAAGTGCGCTACCTCTGCAGAGTGTATTAATTCTTACTTGTATGTTTATGTAGATAGTTGTATACTTTTCTTACTTTTATTATTGCTTCTTATTATTTAGTGTGATGGTTTTGGTATCCGCCCCCGTCGGCCCTTGTCCTGTCTATGATTCGGATGTGGTATATATTATGTTTATAACTATTTGGCTCATTTATTGTTTATCACAATTATGCCGACCAACGTGACATAGATTTTATTTATCTAGGAGGTATGTGAAGAGGAAATTCCAACCGACCCTATTGTCAAGAGCTTAAATTTAGTTGAATAAGAAAACAATTTCTTGAAGGAAAAACTAAAAAAATTGAGGAGGAGAAGATGATATTGGAGTTGCATGTTGCAGATGTCATCGATGATCAATTGTTACCTTGGTATCATTATGCCGTTGGATCAATTGTTACCTTGGTTGCGATTATGATCGCATTTGTTTTTGCATTGAAATGTTTTACATAGTTTCAATGTATGGCTTAATTAATTAGATGCTCTGGAGAGCTATATGTTGTTAGATGAGAACTATGTATGTACTTTGGTTTTAATGTGAAATGATGAACTTCTATTAATTTGGTCACTTAATTATCTATTCGTGATGTTCTGTAATGGTTTTTGACACACTTATTATATATAATGCACACAGATGAACCGGTAATGGATGTATTGTGACAAACACACCCCCGAGTACATTAAGGGCGTGCATGATTTTCTCGAAGTGGCTGAGGCAAACAAGCAGAATGGTTTTATGTGTTGTCCATGCCCTGTATGTGGGAATACGAAGTCTTACTCTGACTCGAAAATCATTCACACCCACCTGCTCTATAAGGGTTTCATGCCACACTATAATGTTTGGACCAAGCACGGAGAAATACGGGTTATGATGGAAGACATCGAAGAAGAAGAGGACGATGAGAACTATGTGCCCCCTGAATACGGTGATGCTGCAATGGGGGAAGCTGTTGAAGATCAAGAGGAACCAGACGATGTGCCCGATGATGATCTCCGCCGGGTCATTGTTGATGCAAGGAGTCAGTGTGAAAGTCAAAAGGAGAAGGTGAAGTTTGATCGCATGCTAAAGGATCACAAAAAAGGTTTGTACCCCAATTGCAAAGATGGCAACACAAAGCTCGGTACCGTACTGGAATTGCTGCAATGGAAGGCAGAGAATGATGTGCCTGACAAAGGATTTGAGAAGCTACTTACAATATTGAAGAAGAAGCTTCCAAAGGATAACGAATTTCCCGACAGTACGTATGCAACAAAGAAGGTTGTTTGCCCTCTAGAATTGGAGGTGCAGAAGATACATGCATGCCCTAATGACTGCATCCTGTACCGTGCTGCATACGAGGATTTGAACGCATGCCCGATATGCGGTGCATTGCGGTATAAGATCATACGAGATGACCCTGGTGATGTTGACGGCGAGCGCTCCCGGAAGAGGGTTCCTACCAAGGTGATGTGGTATGCTCCTATAATACCACAGTTGAAACGCCTGTTTAAAAAACAAAGAGCATGCCAAGTCGATGCGATGGCACAAAGATGGCCGTAAGAAAGACGGGAAGTTGAGAGCACCCGCTAACGGGTCGCAGTGGAGAAAAATCGAGAGAAAGTACTGGGATGAGTTTGCAGGTGACGCAAGGAATGTATGGTTTGGTTTAAGCGCGGATGGCATTAATCCTTTCGGGGAGCAGACCAGCAATCATAGCACCTGGCTCGTGACTCTATGTATCTATAACCTTCCTCCTTGGTTATGCATGAAGCGGAAGTTCATTATGATGCCAGTTCTCATAGAAGGCCCTAAGCAACCCGGCAACGACATTGATGAGTACCTAAGGCCATTAGTTGAAGAACTTTTACAGCTGTGGATTGGAAAAGGTGTACGTGTGTGGGATGAGCACAAACAGGAGGAATTTGACCTCCATGCGTTTCTGTTTGTCACCATCAATGATTGGCCTGCTCTCAGTAGCCTTTCATGATAGACAAACAAGGGATACCACACATGCACGCATTGTTTAGATGACACCCAAAGTATATACTTGGACAAATGTAGGAAGAATGTTTACCTGGGGCATCGTCGATTCCTTCTGACCAACCATCAATGTCAAAAGAAAAGCAAGCACTTCAAAGGCGAGGTAGATCACCGGAAGAAGCCCGCCATGCGTACCGGTGATCACGTACTTGGTATGGTCAATGATTTAAAAGTAATCTTCGGAAAGGGTCACGGCGGACTATCCTGTTCCGAGTGACGCTGCGGGACATGCACCCATGTGGAAGAAGAAATGTATATTTTGGGACCTATCCAACTGGAAAGACCTAGAGGTCCGCTCTTCGATCGACGTGATGCATGTGACAAAGAACCTTTGCGTGAACCTGCTTGGCTTCTTTGGCGTGTATGGGAAGACAAAAGATACAATGGAGGTATGGGAGGACCTGCAACATTTGCACGAAAAAGACAGCTTGCCTCCAAAGCAGTATGAAGGTCCTGCCTGCTACGCTCTTACCAAAGAAGAGAAGGAAATCTTCTTTGAATGGCTGCTCAGTATGAAGGTCCCGTCTGGCTTCTCGTCGAATATAAAGGGAATAATAAATATGCCAGACTAAAAGTTCCAGAACCTAAAGTATCATGACTGCCATGCGATTATGACACAACTGCTTCCAGTTGCATTGAGGGGGCTTCTACCGAAAAACGTTCGATTAGCCATTGTGAAGCTATGTTCATTCCTCAATGCAATCTCTCAAAAGGTGATCGATCCAGAAATCCTACCAAGGTTAAGGAGTGATGTGGCGCAATGTCTTGTCAGTTTCGAGCTGGTATTCCCACCATCTTTCTTCAATATCATGACACACGTCCTAGTTCATCTAGTCAACGAGATTGTCATTCTGGGCCCTGTATTTCTACACAATATGTTCCCCTTTGAGAGGTTCATGGGAGTCCTAAAGAAATATGTCCGTAACCGCGCTAGGCCAGAAGGAAGCATCTCCATGGGCCATCAAACAGAGGATGTCATTGGGTTTTGTGTCGACTTGATTCCTGACCTTAAGAAGATAGGCCTCCCTCAATCGCGGTATGAGGGGAGACTGTGTGGAAAAGGCACGCTAGGAGGGGACTCAATGGTATGTAGGGACGGGCATTCTTGGTCTCAAGCACACTACATGGTTCTACAGAATTCTACCTTGGTGACCCCGTATGTCGATGAACACAAGAACATTCTGCACTCCAAACACCCGGACCAGTGTGAGGACTGGATTACATGTAAACACATCAGGAGTTTCGGCAGTTGGTTCCAAAGACGTCTCAGGTGTGACAACACTGTTTCCGATGACCTATACTCATTGGCGAGGGAACCATCTTCGACTGTAATGACCTACAAAGGGTACGAGATAAATGTGAATACATTTTAAACAATCGCCCAAGATCAAAAGATCACCAACCAAAACAGTGGTGTCCGCTTTGATGCATCAACCATTAGGGGAAAGGACACATATTATGGTTACATAGTGGACATATGGGAACTTGACTATGGAAATGATATTAACGTCCCTTTGTTTAAGTGCAAATGGGTCAATCTGTTAGGAGGCGAGGTACACGTAGACCCACAGTACGGAATGACATTAGTGGATCTGAACAATCTGTGGTACACAGAAGAGCCATTCGTCCTAGCCAATGATGTGGCGCAGGTTTTCTATGTGAAGGACATGTACCAAACCAAGAAAAAGAAAATATAAGGAAGCAGATACATCATACGATGAGCCAAAGCGCCGCATAGTTCTTTCAGGAAAAAGAGACATCTTGGGATTGGAGGGCAAGACAGACGTCTCTGAAGATTATGAAAAGTTTCATGAAATTCTTCCCTTCAAAGTCAAGGCTGACCCAAGCATCCTGTTAAACGATGAAGATTATCCATGGTTACGGCGCAATAAGCAAAGAACAAAAGAGAAGAAAAAGTGAAGACTTTCTATCAACAACTATTATGATGATGCCTTTGATGTAGAATATCACTGCAGTTACATTTGAACAATTGAAATCCCTTTGTAACACATGAGTTTTCGTCCGAAACCTTGATACTTCCAAAGAGATTGTCTGTTTTGTATCCAGTTTTTGTCGTAACCCTCTCATCTTTTTAGCACATGCTATATGGGTGAAATGATGATACCATGCCAACTTTCAACCTTTTTAGAGTTCATTTGTAGTGCTTTTCAATTTAAGGGTCATTTAGCTCAAATAATGAACTAATACCAAAAAGAATGAACTAATAGCAAAAAGAATGAAGTAAAAGCAAAAATAATGAACTAATAGCAAAAAAAATGAACTAAATTAATCAATTAAAATATTCTGTTATGATCAACTAAAACAAAACTATAATATCCTTCGATAGCAAAAAGAATCTGACTAAAAAGCTTTTATAAAACTCCAATAGCAAAAGGAATCAACTCAAAAACTTTTATAAACCTCTAGTATTGTTGAAACTAAAATTATATAAAAAATTTGTTAGAAACTGAAATAACAAAATCTGTTTTTGAATATAATGATAAAAAACAGTAATATTAAATAGCAGGAAAAAATCACTCAAAAATCTATGTTTGTAGTAAAGTTATTCAAAAACTAGTGATTCACACAAATTTTAAAAATTCAAATTTAAACTATTCAAATTTGAAAAAAATGGCACTAACAAGAAGTTTATATTTTCTATTACCTAAAAGCAAAAGGAACTAAAAAATAAAGCACAAAACAAAAAAAATGCAAAAAACAGAAAAAAAACCTGGGAAAAATAAAAAAAATGCCACCTACTGGACCACCACGACCTGAATACGACTAGAAACCCTACCATGGGCCAGGATTCAGGCGCGCAGAAGGCCAAGTAGGCCCATCAGACATAGTTGTGGCAATTAGGCCCATAATCCTGCAATAGAGAGGAGCTTGAGAGGGGTGCGGCAGTGGGGCTTATAAACCACTGCCCGCCCCTCTCAACTAGCGAGGTGGGACTAAAGTTTTGGCCACGGGCAGTACGAGGCCTTTGGTCCCGGATGGTGGCACCAACCGGGACTAAAGGGGTGCATTGGTACTGGTTGG
>LT934122.1:697728268-697800269 GCA_900231445.1 Triticum turgidum subsp. durum | reverse complement strand
CCCGGTTGGTGCCACCAACCGGTACCAAAGGCCTCTGCTTCCCGCCCTTCGGACTGCTGAAAAGAGACCTTTGGTCCCGGTTGGTGGCACCAACCGGGACTAAAGGTGGCCTTTGGTACCGGTTTTTGCCACGAACCGGGACGAATCCTCTGTGTATATAAGCAGGACTTGTGAAATTTTTGTTCCAGTTCCTCATTTTCCCGCCGCCAACGCTACCCTCTGCCCCGTCGCACCGTCGCCGTCGACCGTGCCCGCCGTCGCCGCCCCGCACCACTTCTCGACTTCGCGCCTCGACATCGTCCTCTTTGCCGACCTCGAGCCCGCCGTCCTCATCGCTGACGCGCCCACGGTCGCGTCGTCACCGCCGCCAACGCCCTCGCCCGCGCCGCGCGTTGTCCTCGTCACCGACCTCTGCCCCGACGCGGCCCTGCCCGCCCCGACGCACCCCTGCCCGCCACCGACGCCCACGGCCCCACCGTGCGCCCCCTGCCCCAACGCCTCCCTCTATGAGCACCGCTCCGCCCCTGCCCCCGCCACCATCGCCTCGTTGTGTTTTTTATATATGAGTTTTCATATATGTATGTATTTTCATATGTATGTATGTATTTGTAGATGTTTTTAGATGTTCATATATGTATGTATGTATGTATTTTTTAGATATATGTAGTTTTTAGATGTATTTTTGTATGCATGTATGTACAGTTTATATATATGGAAAAGAGGAAGAAGGAAGAAAAAGAAGGAGAGGAAAAATGGGAATAAGAAGAGGAAGAAGGAGGAGAAGAAGAGAAGAAGAAGAAGAGAGGAAGAAGAGGAGAGAAAAATAAGAAGAGGAAGAAGAAGGAAAAAAAGAGGAGAAGAAGAAGGAATAGAGGAGGAGAAGAAAAATAGAAATTTCTATTTTTCTTCTCCTCTATTCCTTCTTCTTCTCCTCTTTTTTTTCTTCTTTTTTTCTTCTATTTTTTATTCTTCTTCTCCTCTATTTCTTCTTCTTCTCCATTTTATCGGGAACGAGGGTGTCGAGGATCGCTGAGGGGTCAACGATCAGAAACTAGGCTAGATGCACTACTAGGAAAAGGGCTATAGATGATATGGACATTAATGGCGCACCAAACATGTGGTGCGCCATTAGTATATACTAATGCCGCACCATGTGTTGGTGCGCCATTAGTGTCCAAATACTAATGGCGCACCACATCCACGGTGCGCCATTAGTAACAAAAAAAATTTTAATTTTTTTTTCAAAACTAGTAATGGCGCACCAGGGGATAGTGCGCCATTACTAGTTAAACTAGTAATGCCGCACCACATCCACAGTGTGCCACTAGTAATGTTTTTTCAATTTTTTTTTCAAACTTTTATTTATTTATTTTTTCAAAGTTAGTAATGGCGCACCGTGGGTTTGGTGCGCCATTAATAGTTAAAACTAGTAATGACGCACCACACCCACGGTGCGGCATTACTAAATTTTTTTCTATTTTTTTTCAAAGTTAGTAACGGTGCACCGTGGGTGTGGTGCACCATTACTAGTTAAACTAGTAATGGCGCACCACACCAGCGGTGCGCCATTAGTAATTTTGACCCAAAATTCTACCGAATGCATCCCCCTGGACCGCCTTTTCAGTAAAAAAATAAAAGAAAATGATGGAAATGTCAAAAAATAAAAAAATAAGTTTCTCATGTGATGTGTGGTCTAGTTGTTGAGAAAATTTACAAATATGAAGTTCGACTTTATTTGCAAAATCTCTCTAGAATTTGTAAAATGGGCATAACTTTTGCATACTAACTCGGATGAAAAAGTTTTTTATATGAAAAATCATCTACTCAAAAAGTTACATCCAAATTTAACTAGGGGAACATTTTCAAAATCATCAAAAACCTTACAGTAAAAAAGTTAGGGGCTTTCAAGATCTAGAGGCAAAAAAATTCAAAAATTTCAAACTTACTAGTGGCGCACCATTTGCTAGGTGCGCCACTAGTAACAGAAAAAAAATAGTTTCGAATTTTTTTTCGGCAATTTTTTTCCAAAATATGATACGTAATATGATCGGAAGTTTGAAATAATTTTTTAAAATTTCATCACACTCATAAACATGAAAAAGTCCTAAACATTCACAAGGTTTAATAAGATTGATATGCTAGATATATCAAGAAGTGCCAATGAAGTGAGCTGGTGCTGGGGTTGGATAGAACTCTGAAGTTAAGCGTGCTTGGGCTCGAGTAGTGTGAGGATGGGTGACCTTTCGGGAAGTTTGACCATGCAGTGTGATTTGACCTGAGATTAACCATATTGACCCGAGATTAAGCCATAGTGACTCGAGGTTAAGAAAAAAAATTAAAAAAATTGAAAAAAAATTAGAGAAAAACATTTGAAAAAAATTTGTTACTAATGGCGCACTCCTATGTGGTGCGCCATTAGTATACCAGATACTAATGGCGCACCAGTAGTGCGCCATTAGTAGGCAAAACTGGTGCGCCATTAGTAGGCCTTTTCCTAGTAGTGAGGGTCGCGACGGTCACAGAGGGGTCAAGGGTCATCGAGGCCGGTCGAGGGTCAAGGGTTTGAGGGTTGAGGGTTCGAGGGTTCTAGGGTTTCTAGGGTCAAGGATCACCGAGGGGCCGATAGGTTGCCTAGTGTCAAAGTATTGAAGAAATCCATGGCTTCATCATTAGCCGGAAGCAACCGGCTAATGAAGTTCTCCAAAGTTATTCTGGAACGGAGTTTCAGATAGGATAATCCGCCATTTGGTACAAATTTTAGCACAAGTCTTCTAACTAGCGATATTCGGAAGGCTCTTGTTGTACTTTGTACCAAAAAGCGAATTATCATATCTGGGATTCCGTTCCAAAATAACTTTGGAGAGCTTCGTACCATCATGCGCCTGTTACTTTCGCCTAATGATGAATACATGATTTTTTTTGAATCCTTTGACACTACACAAATGTTGGACAATCATGAGAGAGGCGGTCGATATACCCCCTGATGGGGTCATGTATCTAGGGTAGGGTCACAGACCTGATCTAAGTACCCTGCCCAAGGACACCCTTGGAAGAGGTCACCTTCCAGTCGACCAACGAGGGACTCACTCGACTGACTTGAAGGACTCGACCACGAAGACTCACTCGACCACCAGAAGGTCAAGAGGCACTCTGCACTGCAACGGCCTGTAATTAAGTAGACTTTATGATAGTAAAGACACTTTATGTGGGGCGTTACCAGTAACGCCCCGGACTTAACTCACCTTAAACCCTCTCCTACGTGGGCTGGCTGGGGTCCTAGCGCACTCTATATAAGCCACCCCCCTCCACAGGTAGAGGGGTTCGGCACCCTGTAACTCATATACTCATAATCCACTCGACCGCCTCCGGGCTCCGAGACGTAGGGCTTTTACTTATTCCGAGAAGGGCCTGAACTCGTACATCTCTTGTGTTTATAACCTGTCCATCGCTAGGACCTTGCCTCTCCATACCTACCCCCCACTCTATGTCAGGCTTAGAACCACGACAATTGGCGCCCACCGTGGGGCAGGTGTTTTAGCAATTTTGTGGAGAAGTTGCGTTTCTTCCGAGTACATTCATCATGGTGGCTGCTGGAGTTTTGGTCGAGGGTCGAGAGATCCGTCTCGGCGCTCTCACCTTCATCGCCGACGACTCCGCCTGGCTCCAGGAGACTCCACTCGACGTTGATGCGCTCCCCGTCCGCGGTGCGACGCATTTTCGCGCATGTGTCCGCCGCGTTCTGCTGCGACAACCGTCGACCCCGTATCGGTCGACTCCCCCATCGGCCACCCTCCCGGTCTTCCGCCAGCGCAAGCGCTCGGGCCGGTCGAGGCTTCAGCGGTGGGTGAGGCACGCGGTGGCTCGCCAGTCGGCCACCACCCAAGTTGCGGCAATCGAGCCCGACGAATCCCTCTACGGCCTGTTCGATCTGTCGACTGACTCCATAGAGACTGCATCCGAGTGTGATAGCAGTGATCCAGCGGCGGAAGTCCTGATGGTCGACGGGCCTCGCAGTCCCCCCGGCTTCGCCCGTGATGGTGGGGCAGGCGACGGAGGTGACCCCGCACGAGACCACGAAGAGTACCAGCCCGAGCCACTCGACTCTCTGCAAAGAGAGGAACTTCGCCGCAGGAACGTGGATGCCCTGCGTACTCCCATCGCAGGAGAAACCCCCGAGGCTCACGCCTTGGAGGAGGCACGTTTGGCCAACTTGGCCGAACGCACTCGACTGGAGAATCTTCAGCGAGCACTCGACGAGCGCGCGTGGCAACGAGTTCCCGACACCAATCGACGTCAACTCTTCCCGCCGACTCAGGTATATCGAACCCCAATCCAGAATTTAGCAGCTGTGACCCGTATAGCAGAGTCTATCCAGCCTTCTCAGTCGGAAGCTGGCAGAGGCTTGATGCAGATCAGGGATCTGCTCCGGGCAGCAGGAGATCAGAATTCGGCCGTGTCGCAATCGCGCAACAGAATTCACAGTCGATCCGTCGCTGCGAATACGGTTCAGTCGGCTCACAGCCCCAGATCGCCTCCGCGGCGTGAAGGGCGCGAGAATCGGCGAGACCAATATGGTGACCGACTCAACCGAGATGATAGGCGTCGAGTGCCCAATTCCCCTCCGAGGGGTGGGTCTTACACTCCTCGGCAGCAAGATGACAAGCGTCAGCCCAGTACGGGGCGAAGAGTTCCAGTCGACCCCCGAGAACCAGGCTTCGACGCGCGGTCCATTATCGTGCAAGGTTTGGTCGACCGGAACAGAGCCCATCGAGGTGGACTCGACAGAGATGCGCCCACAAGCAGTCGAGTGCATGTTTCTGGTCCTGAATGTTTCAGCAGAGCTATCAGAGCCGCAGTTATCCCTCCCAATTTCAGGTTGGCAACAGGAGTCAGCAAGTTCACTGGTGAGTGTAAGCCTGAAACTTGGCTTGAGGACTACCGAGTGGCAGTTCAGATTGGTGGTGGGAACGACGAGGTGGCCATGAAGCATTTGCCTCTCATGCTGGAAGGTTCTGCCAGAGCATGGTTGACTCAATTACCTCCTAGCAGCATTTACACTTGGGAAGATCTGTCCCGAGTGTTCATCAGGACGTTTGAAGGAACTTGCAAGCGACCAGCTGGACTGACAGAGTTGCAAGTCTGCGTGCAGAAGACCAATGAGACTCTCAGAGAGTATATTCAGAGATGGATCACTTTGCACCATACTGTGGAGAATGTGTCTGATCATCAGGCAGTCTGCGCCTTCAAGGATGGTGTCAAGAACAGAGAATTGAGTTTGAAGTTTGGTCGAACCGGTGACATGACCTTGAGTCGGATGATGGAGATTGCTACCAAGTACGCCAACGGCGAAGAAGAAGACCGACTCCGAAGCGGCAAGCATAAGCCGAGTCAGTCGGAAAAAGGAAACACCAGTCGGAAACAGAAGCGGAAGGCTGAACCGGCAGCTCCTGGAGAGGCTCTGGCCGTGACTCAGGGAAAATTAAGGGGAAACCAAAAGGATCCTGGAACCCTAAGAAGGTGAAGGATAAAGAAGGGAACGATGTGATGGATATGCCGTGTCACATCCACACGAAGAAAGACGAAGAGGGGAATATCATCTACCCGAAGCATACCACTCGCCAATGTCGACTCCTGATCCAGCAGTTTCAAGGTAAACAGTCTAAGGAAAAGGAGAAGGAGTCAGACAAGGCCGGAGATAAGGAGGATAGTGAGGAATGATATCCGCATATCAACTCCACTCTGATGATCTTTGCTGATGTGGAAAGCAAGAGTCGATTGAAAGTCATTAACCGAGAGGTAAACATGGTTGCCCCAGCAAAAGCAAATTATCTGAAATGGTCCCAAATACCCATCACATTCGACCAATCTGATCACCCGACTCATATTGCCACCCCTGGGAGGCAAGCTTTGGTGGTCGATCCAGTTGTCGAAGGCACTCGACTGACAAAAGTGCTGATGGACGGTGGTAGCGGGCTGAATTTGCTGTATGCAGACACACTGAAAGGAATAGGCATTCCGATGTCCCGACTGAGCACCAGTAACATGAGCTTTCATGGAGTTATACCAGGGAAGAAAGCCGAGTCACTCGGCCAAATAGCTCTGGACGTGGTGTTTGGTGATTCGAAGCATTTTCGCAAAGAAAAGTTGACGTTTGAGGTCATGGATTTTCAGAGTGCATATCATGCCATTTTGGGGAGACCAGCTTACGCACGGTTCATGGCTCGACCATGTTACGTGTACCTCAAGTTAAAGATGCCCGGCCCCAAAGGAGTGATCACTGTCACCGGTGATCGGAAAAAGGCAGAAGAGTGCTTTCAGAAGGGCTCAAAGATTGCCGATTCCCAGGTGACAGCGGTCGAATTCGAAGAATACAAGCAAAATGCAGATCCGAGTGATTTGCTGCGATCCAAGAAACCCGCCACAGAGTCTGCATTTCAGTCGTCCGGTGAGACGAAGCCTGTTCACATTCACCCGACTGACCCCGATGCAGCTCCGACCCACATCTCCACAATACTCGACCCGAAATAGGAAGAAGCGCTCATCCAGTTCCTCCGTGAGAACTGGGACATTTTTGCATGGAAGCCCGCTGACATGGCAGGTGTTCCCAGGGGACTGGCTGAGCATCGCCTAAGAGTCGACTCATCTGTAAAACCAGTCAAAGAGCATCTTTGGCGGTCCGCCGTCCAGAAGAGAAAGGCCATTGGTGAGGAAGTGGCTCGACTATTGGCGGCAGGATTTATCCGAGAGATATACCACTCCGAGTGGCTCGCTAATGTCGTCATGGTTCCTAAGAAGGACAAATCACTCCGAATGTGCATTGATTTCAAGCACATCAACCGGGCCTGCCCGAAAGATCATTTTCCTCTCCCCCGCATAGATCAAATTGTTGACTCGACCGCGGGATGCGAGAGATTATCTTTCCTAGATGCCTATTCCGGGTACCACCAGATCCGTCTGTACGGACCCGACGAGGTAAAAACAGCTTTCATCACTCCGTTCGGGTGCTTCTGCTATATCACCATGCCGTTCGGCCTCAAGAATGCTGGAGCCACATTTATGCGAATGATTCAGAAGTGTCTACTCACTCAGATCAGTCGGAATGTGGAAGCGTATATGGATGATATCGTCGTCAAGTCACGAAAAGGTTCCGCCCTGCTCGCTGACCTCGCCGAAACATTTGCCAACCTCAGAAGGTATGATATCAAGCTCAATCCATCAAAGTGCACATTCGGAGTTCCTGGTGGCAAGTTACTCGGTTTTCTCGTTTCCGAACGAGGAATCGACGCTAATCCAGAGACGATTGGCGCTATTCTTCGAATGAAACGCCCTGTGCGAGTGCACGATGTCCAGAAGCTTACTGGATGCTTGGCCGCATTAAGTCGATTCATCTCACGACTCGGTGAAAAGGCTTTGCCTCTTTACCGACTGATGAAGAAGGCAGACAAGTTCGAGTGGACTCCAGAAGCTGATGCAGCGTTTGCCGAGCTAAAAGCTCTGCTCTCCACCCAGCCGGTGCTTGCTGCTCCAATCAGCAAAGAGCCTCTGTTGCTCTATATCGCAGCCACAGGACAAGTCGTTAGTACTGTGCTTACGGTCGAGCGGGAAGAAGAAGGAAAAGCTCTCAAAGTTCAGCGCCCAGTGTATTATTTCTCTGAAGTCTTGACTCCATCCAAGCAGAGATATCCTCATTATCAGAAGCTTGTGTATGGAATATACATGACCACAAAGAAGGTTGCTCATTATTTCTCTGATCATTCCATCACAGTCGTCAGCGACGCTCCACTATCAGAGATTTTGCACAACAGAGATGCAACTGGTCGAGTGGCTAAATGGGCGATTGAACTTCTTCCCCTTGATATCAAGTTCGAGGCAAAGAAAGCCATTAAGTCCCAGGCAATAGCAGATTTCCTCGCCGAGTGGATTGAACAGCAGCAGCCGACTGAAGTTCACTCGGAGCATTGGACCATGTTCTTTGATGGCTCTAAGATGTTGAATGGTTCTGGTGCTGGGGTTGTCCTGGTTTCCCCCAGAGGAGATAAGCTCAGATATGTGCTCCAGATTCACTTTGATTCCTCCAACAATGAGGCAGAATATGAGGCCCTCTTATATGGGTTGCGCATGGCCATTTCACTCGGCGTCCGTCGCCTGATGGTCTATGGCGACTCGGATTTAGTGGTCAACCAAGTGATGAAGGAGTGGGACGTAAGAAGCCCAGCCATGACTGGATACTGCAGTGCAGTGAGGAAGCTGGAAAAGAAGTTCGAGGGGTTGGAGCTCCATCATATACCCCGACTGAAAAATCAAGCAGCTGATGATCTAGCAAAGATAGGTTCCAAGAGAGAAGCCATTCTGAGTGGTGTGTTCTTGGAGCATATACACACTCCGTCAGTCAAAGAAGATCCTTTCACCGAAGAAGCTCCACAGCCCAAGAGTGCCACAGACCCGACTGAGGTTGAAGTCCCAGCGGTGGTCAACTTGATCATGGAGGTCTTGGTGGTCGTTCCCGACTGGACAGTTCCATATATTGCGTATATCCTGAGAAAAGAGCTCCCGGAGGATGAGGAAGAGGCTCGACAGATCGTCCGTCGATCTAAGGCCTTTACCGTAATCAAAGGACAGTTATACAGAGAAAGCGCGACTGGAGTTGGTCAGAAGTGCATAACGCCGGAAGAAGGTCGACTCATCCTCAATGATATCCACTCGGGGACCTGTGGTCATTATGCGTCCTCTCGGACCATCGTGGCCAAAGCATACCGAGCCGGATTTTACTGGCCAAAGGCGAATGAGATGGCAAAGGAGATAGTGGATAAATGCGAGGGATGTCAGTTCTACTCGAATATGTCGCACAAGCCTGCATCAGCCCTGAAGACCATTCCACTCGTCTGGCCTTTCGCCGTATGGGGGTTGGACATGGTCGGTCCTTTGAGAACAGGGCGAAGCGGCTTCACGCATGTACTGGTGGCAGTCGACAAGTTCACCAAGTGGATTGAGGCTAAACCAATCAAGAACCTTGACGCCGGTACTGCTGTTAGCTTCATCAGGGAACTAATATTCAGATATGGAGTCCCGCACAACATCATTACGGATAATGCGTTGAACTTTGACTCGGAAGAATTCAGAGATTTCTGTAACTCTCAAGGCACACGGGTCGACTACGCTCCAGTCGCCCATCCGCAGTCGAATGGACAAGCAGAGCGAGCCAATGGCCTGATTCTCAAGGGATTGAAACCCCGACTGATGCGTGATCTCAAGCATGCAGCTGGAGCTTGGGTCGACGAACTTCCCTCAGTGCTTTGGGGACTGCGGACCACACCTAATCGGTCGACCGGAAGAACTCCATTCTTCTTGGTCTACGGAGCTGAAGCAGTCTTGCCGCGTGATCTCCTCCACAATGCTCCTCGAGTTGAAATCTACAACGAAGCAGAAGCTGAACAAACGCGGCAGGACGCAGTCGACCTTTTAGAGGAAGAAAGGGAGATGGCTCTGATCAGGTCGACCATCTACCAACAAGATTTGCGTCATTTCCACGCCAGAAATGTGAGAGGTCGAGCCTTCCAGGAAGGAGATTTGGTTCTCCGAGTGGATCAGCACAAACCACACAAGCTTGCTCCTTCTTGGGAAGGTCCCTTCATCGTCACCAAGGTTCTCCACAACGGGGCGTACCGTCTTTACAACGTCGAGCATAATATCGACGAGCCCCGAGCTTGGAACGCGGAACTACTCCGCCCATTTTACACTTAAGTTTTATCACTCGGATGAGTTGCAATAAAGTACTTCTGTAGTTCATGGACCTCAAAATAATAGTGTCATTGTTCCTCCATAATTTTTGTCACTTTTTATTCCAATAAAATTTCCCCTCAGTGGGTGACTTAGCCACGAATCCGTTTCGCCTAAGTTTGTAAAAAATCCTACCGAGTGGTGAGCCAGACTCCCACTCGGCGGCTTAGCTGCGAATCCGTTTTCGCCTAAGTTATCAAAATCCTACCGAGTGGTAAGCCAGACTTCCACTCGGGGACTTAGCTGCAGTCCAAGTACTCGCCTAAGTTATCAAAATACTACCGAGTGGTAAGCCAGACTTCCACTCGGAGGCTTAGCTGGAGTCCAAGTACTCGCCTAAGTTATCAAAATCCTACCGAGTGGTAAGCCAGACTTCCACTCGGGGGCTTAGCTGCAGCCCAGTGCTCGCCTAAGTTGTCAAAAATCCTACCGAGTGAAGAGCAAACCTCTCACTCGGAGGCTTAGCTGCAGCCCAGTGCTCGCCTAAGTTATAAAAATCCTTCCGAGTGAAGAGCAAACCTCTCACTCGGGGGCTTAGCTGCAGCCCGGTGCTCGCCTAAGTTATCGAAATCCTACCGAGTGAAGAGCAAACCTCTCACTCGGAGGCTTAGCTGCAGCCCAGTGCTCGCCTAAGTTATAAAAATCCTTCCGAGTGAAGAGCAAACCTCTCACTCGGGGGCTTAGCTGCAGCCCGGTGCTCGCCTAAGTTATCAAAATCCTACCGAGTGAAGAGCAAACCTCTCACTCGGGGGCTTAGCTGCAGTCTAAGTACTCGCCTAAGTTATAAAAATCCTACTGAGTGGTAAGCCAGACTTCCACTCGGAGGCTTAGCCGCAGCCCAGTGCTCGCCTAAGTGGACTAAGGAATAAGTCGATTGCAGTAAAGGCGCCCTGCTTTGAACCTGCAAAAGACATTTCAAGCCAAAAGCAATCATATTCAAGCACCAAATTCAAGTTCAAATCGATATCTAAAGGAACCGAAAGTGCTCAGGCGCTAAGCCCGTTAAGGTTTATCAGTTACAATTCCACTCGGCATACCGAGGCAAATTTAAAGAAGTTTTTTACCCCTCCTGTGGAGGGCTGGAAGGTGCAACGAACTCATCAAGATCAATTCCGTCTGCGATCCGAGTGGCAGCTACAAGGAAAGTTTCCATAAAGGACCTGAAGTCGTGTTTCTTGGTGTTGGCCACCCGGAGGGCCGCCAGCTTCTCTTCTCGCGCATCTTTGCAGTGGACTCGGGCCAGACACAGAGCAACATCTGCACCGCACCGAGCCGAGGACTTCTTCCATTCCTGCACTCGACCAGGGATCGTGTTCAAGCGAGCCATCACCGACTCAAGGTCATTCTGAAGTGTCTCCCCGGGCCAGAGCGTCGAGTCGATGCGAGATGTGGCGACCTTCAGCCTTGCGAGATAGTCCACGGCAGCTGCAACACGGGACTCCAGTCGGAAGACATTCATGGCAACTTCGTCGTTCATCGGAGAATTGACGGGGTCGAGGTTTGGCTCCAGCCGGCTAGTTTCTTCTTCAAAGTTCTGGAAAAATTCTGCAAGGACGATCACTGAGTCAAGGTGATGGTCGAATGGAAAAACCACGATTGGAAATGATTGCCGAGCATAGAGGTTTACCTTCTAGCATAAGAAACAGCTTCTTGGCAGGACCACTCAGGAAGGCCTCCAGATCATTCTTCTTCCCAGTCAACGTACTGACTTGGTCGGCCAGGGCAGCTTTATCAGTTTTCAGTCGACTGACCTCCTTGTTGGCGATCCCAAGAGCAGCTTTCAGATTGGTATTGTCTTGTTCAAGCTTGGTGACTGAACTAACTTCTCGTCAGCAGGCTTGATCTTCTCAGCTAGTTCAAGGTATTTCTTCTGTTGGGCCTCCCTCACCTTACCTGCAAGTTACAGCAAGATCAGATTTTGAAACAAACAAGGGGAAAAGCAGTTGTCAAGGTCTCACCAAACATACCTTCGGTCTCCTCCTTTGCCTTCGTCAGTTTCTCCTGAACCAGCTTCAAGCTCAGCTCGAGTTGAGTGTGCTTGTTTTCCAGCTCAGAGTAGCGAGCCACAAGATCACAGGAGTTCTACGAAGAACCAATCGACTAGATGTCAAATATAATTCACTTCCGAGTGAAAAAGGGAAAAATCACACGTTTCTAAGACTATAGCCGAATACAAGCATTCGACCGTAGTCTCGGGGACTACACCCAGTGGGTGCACTCAGCGTGCCCCCACTAATCCTATCGAAGATAGAGTCGACCAGTCGACCTCAAAAAAAAAGGGAGAGATGTGTTCTTTAAGACTGTAATCGACTGCAAGCAGTCGACCACAGTCTCGGGGACTACACCCAGTGGGTGCACTCAGCGTGCCCCCACCGGTTTTGCGAAATCCAATCGACATAGTCGAATGACGGAAAGATTGAAATTATAAAGCCTAAGGCCGACTGCCAGCAGTCGACCTTAGCCTTGGGGACTACACCCAGTGGGTGCACTCAGCGTGCCCCCACTAATCCTATTGAAGACAGAGTCGACCAGTCGATCGGTTTTCGAAATTCAGTCGACATGGTCGAATGACAGAAAGACTGAAATTATAAAGCCTAAGACCGACTGTCAGCAGTCGACCTTAGCCTTGGGGACTACACCCAGCGGGTGCACTCAGCGTGCCCCCGCTAACACAGAGTTTAAATCGACACACCCAGTGGGTGACCATTTAAAATTCTGGAAAGGAAAAGTTTTTTTGGTAGCATGTCCTAACAGAACAAACGGTGGTCGACTGACCTGAACATTGCTTTGGAGGGCAGAACTGGCGTCGTAAGCTGCCTGGCTCGCATCCCGGATGGTCTTCAGCTGCTCCATCATGATTCCTGCCTGGCGTATCGCCTCCTTCGCCGCGCCAGCTTGGTCCTCTGGGACGTGGTGCGTCGTGAAGAGGGAGGGTTGCGGGGCACTCGTCAGTGGATCTGCGAAGGACACGGTGTGTCGAGTGGTGTTCTCCTCCTCCGCAATCAGAGCCTCAGGCGCCGTCACATCTTGAGGCACCCTGCTGGCGGACGCTTTCCTACTCCTTCTGCGCTTCAGCGGTTCCTCATCCTGATCATCATCAGGGAGAGTGATAACAACATTGGGTGGAGCTACAGAAAAGAATCAGAGTCAGAGATCATGAGTCAGTCGACTAAAAATGGCGTTAAGTGTATAGTACCTGGTTTTGAGGTTGCTGCGTCCTCCATCTCATGGTCATCAGCCCGGGCTGAGGTCTCAGAAGTAGCAGCACTGCAACTCCAAAGAATCAGTCGACTAACTTCAGCGCCAACCAGAGACAAAGTTCACTCAAAATAAGAAGTTTTAAGTAGCATGTTTACCCTGATATGATGGGGATAGACACCTTCATCTTCGGCAGGAGCTTGGTCGGCTTTGACGGAGCCGCCCTGGGCTGCTTTGGCGCCTTTTCAGTCGGCACCGGAGAAGTGGTCCGAGGGCGCTTGGTCGACTGTGCAGCGGTCGCAACCCCCTTGCCACGTTCAGTCGAAGGGTCGTGGACAAGCTTCGACCGCCTTTCCGAGCGCGGTGGCACGACCTCCTCCTCCTCTTCTTCCTCGTCTTCAGCGTCATCTTCATCACCGTCATCATCGTCATCGTCGTCATCATCCTCAGCAACATCCGAGTCCCACTCCTCCTCCTCCTGGCTCTCGCCCCCACTCGCCTCACCCTCCTCAGTCGGAGCCTGTCCTCCATTGGGCATCGAGTACAGCTCGGTGAGGGCCTGATAGACATCAAGACAAAGATCAATCGACCAATTGGCAGAATAAACAGAAATGAATATGACGAGAACACAATGGGAAGTAGGGCAGGCGTACCTTGTCTGGATCGCTGTTGAAGTCGAGTGGGGGAATCCTTCTGGCTTCGCGAGGATTATCTTTGTTCCCAGTAACAGCGGCCATCCATCTTTCCAGAGTGACATCGTCGACTGCTTCTGGATGGACCCGAGTCACATCCTCAGTCCCGCAGTACAACCACATGCAATGGCTCCGGTACTGGAGAGGCTGGATTCGGCGCCTAAGGAAAACCTCCAGGAGATCCATACCTGTCACTCCCTCCCGGACCAACTGAATTACGCGCTCCACCTGCATCTTCACGTTAGCTTTCTCCTCCGGAATCAACTTCAGAGAGGAGGGCTTGTTCACTCGGTCCATGGTAAATTGAGGAAGTCCACTCGACTGCCCCGGCGTCGACTCATCCTGGCAGTAGAACCAGGTCGACTGCCAGCCCCTGACCGACTCGGGAAATGTCATGGCTGGGAAGGTGCTCTTATTCCTCACCTTGATCCCCAGGCCCCCACACATTTGGACGACTCGGGTTTTTTCGTCGCCTGGGCTCGCCTTCTTCACGGTCTGGGAGCGACACGTGAATATATGCTTGAACAAGCCCCAGTGCGGTCGACAGCCCAGAAAACTCTCGCACATGGACACGAACGCGGCAAGATAGGCGATAGAATTTGGGGTAAAGTGGTGGAGCTGCACTCCAAAGAAGTTCAAGAAACCACGGAAGAAAATACTCGGCGGCAAAGAAAATCCCCGATCGACATGGGTGGCCAGGAGCACGCACTCACCCTCTTCTGGCTGGGGCTGCCACTCCCTCCCCGGAAGCCTCGCAGCTCCATGAGGGATCAGGCCCTCGTTGGCCATGTCGAGGAGATCTTTCTCCGTGATGGTCGACTGGATCCAATCTCCTTGGACCCAGCCCTTCGACAGGAGGGATCTAAACGAAGACCCGCCGCGGCTGGTGGATCTCCCCTTTGCCTTCTCCGTCGCAGACGCCTTCTTCGCGCGTTCCAGCGCCGCCGTCTTCTCCTTGGCCATGGTTGCCGGCGAGACGCGCGAGGAGAGGTTGGACGGAGGCGAGAGCGAGCGCGTCAGGCGGAGACGAAGGGAGCAGAGAAAGAGAATGCACATGCACTGTACCAAAAACCCTCACCGGGCGCATTTATAAGGTCCCTTCCGAGTGGATGACAGGTGGGCCCGGTCGATCTAATCATATCCAGGAACAGTTATGCAGACGGGATACATGGCGAAGAAAGCAGCGCGGAGATCGAGGCGTCTATGTTCCGTCCCATCCGAACGCCGCGGTCCGCTCCGCTTCGCGCGCTTCCCCAAATTTCGCATCCCGCAGAATCCGTGAACGGCAGACCAGTCTGTCAGACGCGGGGTTTCCTGTGATCCGTCACTCGGAAATCGTCAAAGCCCGAAAGATCACTCGACGAAAGAATAGAATGGATTGAGTCGATTGAAGACAAGTTGCTCATTATCAACGAAGAGATTCTTTGGTCCAGAACAACACACGACCAGTGCGCAAAAGTTAATCGAAAACAACATCAACTCCTTCCTCACTCGAAGCCTCAATCCATTCGGGGGCTAATGATGGGGTCATGTATCTAGGGTAGGGTCACAGACCTGATCTAAGTACCCTGCCCAAGGACACCCTTGGAAGAGGTCACCTTCCAGTCGACCAACGAGGGACTCACTCGACTGACTTGAAGGACTCGACCACGAAGACTCACTCGACCACCAGAAGGTCAAGAGGCACTCTGCACTGCAACGGCCTGTAATTAAGTAGACTTTATGATAGTAAAGACACTTTATGTGGGGCGTTACCAGTAACGCCCCGGACTTAACTCACCTTAAACCCTCTCCTACGTGGGCTGGCTGGGGTCCTGGCGCACTCTATATAAGCCACCCCCCTCCACAGGTAGAGGGGTTCGGCATCCTGTAACTCATATACTCATAATCCACTCGACCGCCTCCGGGCTCCGAGACGTAGGGCTTTTACTTCTTCCGAGAAGGGCCTGAACTCGTACATCTCTTGTGTTTACAACCTCTCCATAGCTAGGACCTTGCCTCTCCATACCTACCCCCCACTCTACTGTCAGGCTTAGAACCACGACACCCCCTCTCCGATAACTTCGACAAGAGGGGGGGTCGATATATATACCCCCTCCCCGATAACATTTTTTTCTATGCATATGTCGTCGTTGTCGATATACCCCCTCCCCGATAACTTTGTTATATCCATCTATCATGTTTGTATATTAATTGCCATGTTGTAATATTTGCAGAAACTATGGATCATCAAAGAGACTTCGGTCAAGAAGAGATACTGGGGCACATAATCCGTGACGGAGGTGATGTAGTCGCGTAGTTTCTTAACGACATCGAAGAAGGTCTGCAAGGAGAGGAAGCAGGCTGCGTTGATCAAACAATGGAGGAGGGTCATGATCGTGATGGTGGCTCCGGCGACCGTGATGACGGCTTCGGTGACCGAACGGAGTCGGGATCAGCTGTTGCAAAGTCTGGCAAGGTATATATATATTATGCATTAATTGTTTTGGTATGTACATATATTAACTCTTCTTTCTTATTTTATATAGCCCTCCGGATCAAGCAAAACTTCAGTAAAGAAACGAGGCCCGAAGAAAAAGTTGTGTCAGGATGAAAGGTTCACGATCACAGAAATCGCACGCGATGGCCAACCGATTAAACCCCTCCGGACCAAGGAAGCATTTACTGCTCAGTGCGGGGTTCTTGTTAGGGACGTGATCCTGATCAGCATCGGGCTATGGAATGAGCCTAAGAAGGAAGAGCTTCTTCAAGTTTCTTTTGTCGAAGATAGATAGAAAGTAGATCTTTGGAAAGCGCTGAAGGTAAATTTCACCCTACCGGAAGAGGAGATCCGGAGAATCCAGTTATAGAGCCATTTATCAAGTCCTATGCTCTCAAGAAGATGGCAAATCTATTCAGGAGGTGGAAGAATGAGTTGAAAACAACTTATGTCGACCAAGACAAGACTCCAGAATTCACCGGTCGATTTGAGAAGATAAGAGATCACTGGCCCACATTTGTGGCAAACAAGACATCGAAGAGGAGTAACAAGATGTCAGCGACTAACAAGATAAATGCTGCAAAGAAGGAGCATTACGATCGCATGGGGTCAGGTGGCTACCTCAATGCCCGGCTGTTGTGGGACAAGGGTGAGCAGGACCTGATTGCTAAAGGGGTAGAACCAGAGACATCGCATTGGCCAAACCGTTGTAGGACCTGGTTCTTCTGGGATGGTGGAACATTGGACCCTGAAACAGGGAAGTGCTGCTGGACGGACGAGCAATGTGCAACACCCATCATGAAGCTTCGGAAAGCAATCAACGAAGTGCGGGAAGGGAAGTGATACGTCTCCAACGTATCTATAATTTTTTATTGTTCCATGCTATTATATTACCTGTTTTGGATGTTTATGGGCTTTAATTTACACTTTTATATCATTTTTGGGACTAACCTACTAAATGGAGGCCCAGCCCCTATTGCTGTTTTTTTGCCTATTTCAGTGTTTCAAAGAAAAGGAATATCAAGTGGAGTCCAAACGGAATGAAACCTTCGGGAGCGTGATTTTTGGAACAAACGTGATCCAAAGGACTTGGAGTGCAAGTCAAGAAGCAATCGAGGAAGCCACGAGGGTGGAGGGCGCCCCCCCTACTGGGCATGCCCCCCTATCTCGTGGGCCCCTCGGGGGTCCACCGACGTACTTCTTCCTCCTATATATACCCATATACCCCGAAACCATCAAGGGAGCCACCGAACACCTATTTCCACCACCGTAACCTTCTGTATCCGCAAGATCCCATCTTGGAGCCGTCGCCGGAACTCTGCTGGAGGGGGAATCCACCATGGAGGGGCTCTACATCAACTCCAAGGCCTCTCCGATAAGTTGTGAGTAGTTTACCACAGACCTTCGGGTCCATAGTTATTAGCTAGATGGCTTCTTCTCTCTCTTTGAATATCAATACCATGTTCTCCTCCTCTTCTTGGAGATCTATTCGATGTAACTCTTTTTGCGGTGTGTTTGTCGAGATCCGATGAATTGTGGCTTTATGATCAAGTTTATCTATGAGAAATATTTGAATCTCCTCTGAATTCTTTTATGTATGATTGAGTTATCTTTGCAAGTCTCTTCGAATTATCGGTTTGGTTTGGCCTACTAGATTGATCTTTCTTGCCATGGGAGAAGTGCTTAGCTTTGGGTTCAATCTTGCGGTGTCCTTTCCCAGTAACAGCAGGGGCAGCAAGGCACGTATTGTATTGTTGCCATCAAGGATAAAAAGATGGGGTTTATATCATATTGCTTGAGTTTATCCCTCTACATCATGTCATCTTTCTTAAGGCGTTACTCTGTTCTTATGAACTTAATACTCTAGATGCATGTTGGATAACGGTCGATGTGTGGAGTAATAGTAGTAGATGCAGGCAGGAGTCGGTTTACTTGTCATGGACGTGATGCCTATATAATTATTCGCTTAAATAATCTCATAGTTATTCACTTTTCTATCAATTGCTCGAGAGTAATTTGTTCACCCACCGTAATACTTATGCTATCTTGAGAGAAGCCACTAGTGAAACCTATGGCCCCCGGGTCTATCTTTTATCATATAAGCTTTCAATCTACTTTTATTTGCATCTTTACTTTTCCAATATATATCAAAAAATACCAAAAATATATTTATCTTATCATATTATCTCTATCAGATCTCACGTTCGCAAGTGGCCGTGAAGGGATTGACAACCCCTTTATCGCGTTGGTTGCGAGTTCTTTGTTTGTTTTGTGTAGGTGCGTGGGACTTCTGAGGAGCCTCCTACTGGATTGATACCTTGGTTCTCAAAAACTTAGAGAAATACTTACGCTACTGTGCTGCATCATCCTTTCCTCTTCAAGGAAAACCAACGCAAGCTCAAGACGTAGCAAGAAGGATTTCTGGCGCCGTTACTAGGGAGGTCTTCGCTCAAGTCAAGACATACCAAGTACCCATCAAAAACTCATCTCCCTCGAATTTACATTATTTTTCATTTGCCTGTTGTTTTCCTCTCCCCCACTTCACCCTTCCCGTTTTATTCGCCCTCTCTTTCCCAATCTTCTCTCTTTTCCGCTTGCCTTCTTCTTCCTCTCTCTTTCGCTTGCCTTTTTCTGTTTGCTTGTGTGTTGGATTACTTGTCGCCATGGCGCAAGATAATACCAAATTGTGTGATTTCTCCAATACCAATAATAATGATTTCCTTAGTACTCCGGTTGCTCCTCTTAATGATGTTGAGTCTTGTGAAATCAATGCTGCTTTGCTGAATCTTGTTATGAAAGATCAATTTTCCGGCCTTCCTAGTTAAGATGCCGCTACCCATCTAAACAACTTTGTTAATTTGTGTGAGATGCAAATGAAAAAAGATATGGATAATGATATGGTTAAATTGAAGTTATTTTCATTTTCACTTAGAGATCGTGCTAAAGTTTGGTTTTCGTCTTTGCCTAAAAATAGTATTGATTCTTGGAACAAGTGCAAAGATGCTTTTATCTCTAAGTATTTTCCTCCCGCTAAGATCATCTCCCTTAGGAACGATATTATGAATCTCAAACCAATTTGATCATGAGCATGTTGCCCAATCTTGGGAAAGAATGAAATTGATGATTCGCAATTGCCCTACTCATGGTTTGAATTTATGGATGATCATACAAAATTTTTATGCCGGATTGAATTTTGCTTCTAGAAATCTTTTAGATTCGACCACCGGAGGCACGTTTATGGAAATCACCTTAGGAGAAGCTACAAAACTCCTTGATAATAGGATGGCTAATTATTCTCAATGGCACATCAAACGATCTACTAGTAAAAAAATGCATGCTATAGAAGAAATTAATGTTTTGAGTGGAAAGATGGATGAACTTATGAGATTGTTTGCTTCTAAGAGTGCTTCTATTGATCCCAATGATATTCCTTTGTCTACTTTGATTGAGAACAATAATGAATCTATGGATGTAAATTTTGTTGGTAGGAATAATTTTGGCAACAATGCCTATAGAGGAAACTTTAATCCTAGACCATTCCCTAGTAATTCCTCTAATAATTATGGAAATTCCTACAATATTTCCTATGGAAATTTTAATAAGATGCCCTCTGATTTTCAAAATAGTGTGAAAGAATTTATGATCTCTCAAAAGAATTTTAATGCTTTGTTTGAAGACAAATTGCTTAAAGTTGATGATTTGGCTAGGAACGTAGATAGACTTTCGCTTGATGTTGATTCTTTGAAACTTAGATCTACTCCTCCTAAGCATGATATCAATGAGTCTCTCAAAGCTATGAGAAGTTCTATTGACGAATGCAAAGAAAGAACCGCTAGATTGCGTGCTAAGAAAGATTGCTTTGTTAAAGCGTGTTCTTCTAGTTTCCATCAAAATAATGATGAAGATCTTAAAGTTATTGATGTGTCCCCTATTAGATCTTTGTTTTGAAATATGAATCTTGATAATAATGGGAGTGGAGATGAGTCAACTTTAGTTAAAAGGCGTCCCAATAATTTGGTATTTTTAGATGTTGATGCTAAATTTGGTAAAAGTGGGATTGGAGAGGTCAAGACTTTAAATAGCATTGAACCCACTATCTTGGATTTCGAGGAATTTAATTATGATAATTGCTATTTAGTTGATTGTATTTCCTTGTTGCAATCCTTGTTGAATTCTCCTCATGCTTATAGTCAAAATAAAGCCTTTACCAAACATATTGTTGATGCCTTGATGCAATATTTTGATGAAAAACTTAATTTGGAAGTTTCTATACCTAGAAAACTTAATGATGAGTGGGAACCTACTATAAAGATAAAAATTAAAGATTATGAGTGTTTTGCTTTATGTTATTTGGGTGCTAGTGTCTCCACAATTCTGAAAACTTTATGCGATATTCTAGGTTTCCATGATCTTGATGATTGCTCTTTGAATTTGCACCTTGCGGATTCCACCATTCAAAAGCAAATGGGAAGAATCAATGATGTCCTAATTGTTGCAAATAGAAATTTGGTGCCCGCGGATTTTATTGTTCTTGATATAGATTGCAATCTTTCTTGTTCTATTATTCTTGGTAGACCTTTCCTTAGAACTATTGGCGCGATTATTGATATGAAGGAAGGGAATATTAGATTCCAATTTCCATTAAGGAAAGACATGGAGCACTTTCCAAGAAAGAAAATTAAATTATCTTACGAATCTATCATGCGAGCTACTTATGAATCAAGTGTCAAAGATGGCACTACTTAGATCTATCTTCGCTTTTATGCCTAGCTAGGGGCGTTAAACGATAGCGCTAGTTGGGAGGTAACCCAATATTATTTGTGTTTTTTTTGCTCCTGTTTAGTAATAAATCTTTCATATACTTTCTGTTTAGATGTGTTTTCATGTTTTATTTAGTGTTTGTGCCAAGTAGAACCTATAGGATAACCTATGGTATGAGTTAATTTGATTCTGCTGAAAAACAGAAACTTTGCGCTCACGAGAAAAAATTCAATTAATCACAGAAACGTGATCTTACGCTGATTCTATTTGCTGTAGATCAATAACCAAATTTCCTAGGACGTACTATTTTTGTAGGATTTTTGGAGTTCCAGAAGTAACCAAAGGTTACAAATTGCTACAGACTGTTCTGTTTTCGACAGATTCTGCCTTTCGTGCGTTGTTTGCTTATTTTGATGCATCTACGGCTAGTATGTAAGGGTATGAACCATAGAGAACTTGGAATACATTAGGTTTAACACCAATATAAATAAAGAATGAGTTCATTACAGTAACTTATCGGGTGGTTTTTGTTTCTTGCACTAACGGAGCTTATGAGATTTCCTGTTGAGTTTTGTGTTGTGAAGTTTTCAAGTTTTGGGTAAAGATTTGATGGACTATGGAATAAGGAGTGGCAAGAGCCTAAGCTCGGGGATGCCCATGGCACTCCAAGATATTCAAGAATAACCAAAAGCCTAAGCTTGGGGATGCCCCGGGAAGGCATCCCCACTTTCGTCTTCGTTCATTGGTAACTTTACTTGGAGCTATGTTTTTATTCGCCACATGATATGTGTTTTGCTTGGAGCATCGTGTATGATATTAGTCTTGCTTTTTAGTTTACCACAATCATCCTTGCTGTAGACACCTTTTGGGAGAAGCCCACTTGATTGGAATTTATTAGAATACTCTATGTGCTTCACTTATATCTTTTGAGCTAGATAATTTTTGCTCTAGTGCTTCACTTATATCTTTTAGAGCATGGCGGTGGATTAATTTTGAAGAAATTGTTAATATCTCATGCTTCACTTATATTATTTTGAGAGTCTCTTAGAACAGCATGGTGAGAACCTGCAAGTATACGGGATAGTTGTAGTCTCTTTCGATAAGTAAGAGTGTCGAACCCAACGAGGAGCTAAAGGTAGAACAAATACTCTCTCAAGTCCTATCGGCCACTGATACGACTCTACGCACGCTTGATGTTCGCTTTACCTAGAACAAGTATGAAACTAGAAGTACTTTGTAGGTGTTGTTTGATAGGTTTGGAAGATAATAAAGAACACGTAAATATAAACTAGGGGCTGTTTAGATAAAGATGCAATAAAGTAAGTATTATTAAAGAGCTTTTTGTTATGAGAAAGTTATTTGTCCCTAGGCAATCGATAACTAGACCGGTAATCACTATTGCAATTCTATTTGAGGGAGAGGCATAACCTAACATACTTTCTCTACTTGGATCACATGCACTTAAGATTCATTGAGGTAAAACCCAACCATAGCATTAAAGTATCAAGTCCCCTTTATCCCATACGCAAACAACCTACTTACTCGGGTCTGTGCTTCTGTTCACTCACACCACCCACCATAAGCAAATCATAAACATATTGCAAACCCTATAGCGGGAATCCCTCACGCTTGCGCGACACATAGAGCACCATAGGACAACACCAATAATAAAACATGCAACTCATACCAATCATGATCATCAATTAACCCATAGGACAAAACGGGTCTACTCAAACATCATAGGATAGCCATACATCTGTGACACCCCAAAAATTTGGCCTTGTTTTATTAGAATAAAATTTTGTCAGGATTTAAAAACTTTGAAATTTTGAGCTCCATTTTGATTTTTCTTTAAAATCATTTCCTTCCCTGTTATTATGAGTTTTTCCCCAGAGAGAAAACTTTTCAAAAATGTTGTTGGACTTGTTTAACCTCTCAAGAAAAACTTTCCTTTTAATCAGTGTGACTAATTAAATGATTAAGTTGCTGGATCTTTATTTTCTTGAAAATGGTTTTTCAAGGTTAAATGGCCATATTTGAACTACAACCATTTGTTTAATTCACTTAAAATTCCCACAAAAATTTGGAGATGTCATGTGATGTTTTTAAATCACTTTTATGCAAAAATATATTTCATTCATGAAATATTTTGAACTCTGCACTCACTTTTTTCTTCTCTGGTCCAGAGTGCATTTTGCACTACAACCTATTTAAATATTTCTTTAAAACTTCTACCAAAATTAAGGGAGGTCAGTAGGAGCCTATGATTCCACCTTGTGCAAAAATCCAGGGTTATTCCTTGAAAATATTGAGTGAATCAACCTCTTTTCCATTCTGGCCCAGCCTTGTGATTTCTACTGCAACCCTATTTATTTTTGCTCCAATGATCTTGTGTTTTCTCCTACTTATAGACAGCCCTACCAAACCTCTAAATCCAGGAGCATGCACCCATTGGATTAATTTTGGTTCATGAAATAATGTCATTTATTTCCTGTCCAGAATTGAAGTTTTGTAAAACTTGCACTAACAAGTTTCTGCTTTTGACTAACTAGCCTCACCACTCTCTCTTGCATCTAAGGAGATCTTGATCTGGAGATTTGGGCCACCCCAAGAGTTGCTTAGAAGCCTTTAACATTTTGTCAAACACCTGGTGTGCATGGCCAGATTTGACATGATTTTGTCTTTGCATTGTGACCTTGCACCTCTGATCAAACCAGCTTGTCCACTGATTCCCTTGCGAGCCCAAACCTAGACCTGCTAACTCCCAGCCTCAACCAAGTGCTCTGGAGTGCCCTGGCATTTCATCAAACACCTTCTATGCGTGCACTGGACGCGCCCAGAGCGCGCAAATTGCAGCCACGCGGCCGAGCCGACACGCTGGCCCCCCTGGCCTTGGCCCACATGGCAGCATCACACCACGCGCGCCCCTTCTCTCAGCTACGCGCCAAGCCGCCCCTCGCCGCGCCCGGCAGGCCAAGCACTAGCCGCTGCCGCCGCCCGACAGCCCTCCGCCGTGCAGCGCCGCCCAAGCCACCCCGGCTCGCCAGCTCGCCCCTGGAGCAGTGCAGTCTCGTCCACTAGCTCCTGTCGTCATCCCCAGCCACGCCACGTTGCCCTGCAAGCTACAGCGAGGCGGTTCGCTGGAGAACTTATCCGGCCGCCGCGGGACCGACCTCGACGAGCTATAAAAGGAGGCCCCCGAGCCACCCCGGGCACACAGGAAGCCTTAGAATACTCCCCTAGTCCTCCCATGGCAGCCAATCGACTCGGGGAGGGTCTTCTTCCCCATCTCCGGCAACGGCAGCCGCCACCACTGCCCCGGCCAATTCGGCACCACCAGGGCCTCCCGCTCTCCATTCTCTCCACCAAGAAACCCCTCATTCGCCCGTAAACCATTCCCACTACTCGATTTTGATCGAGGACCACCATAGCCCCAAAACCACTCTGCTCCCGAAGCTCTCCGTCCGCCGCGAAGCTCACCGCCGACGACCCCGTCCACTCCCGAGGCCGTAACACCCACCGGCGGGAACGCCTCGACCCCCTGAACCCGTGGATGACTTCGGTTTCTCGAACGGAGCCGCCAATCGCCGGCGGCGATCGCCGGAGTCCCGCCTCCGCTCGGGATAGAGAAAGAGGAGGGAGAAGACGGGTCAAACCTGACCAGTGGGCCCTCTGGACCCACTGTCAGCGACCCCGTGTCTGTCCACGTGGTTAAGTGGAGGCGTAAAGCCTCAAAGTACGCCTTCTCTGTACCGAAAGCGTAATCTCGTCTGAATCGTTTTCTTTTCTGTTTTAATTTAAATAACAGATTTGACCACATCTTTGACTGCCTATAACTTTTTAAATATAAGTCCAAATGAGTTGATTCTTTTTCCTACCTTCTCCAAATTTGATCTAGTTTATTTTAAGATTTATTTGAAAAAATTTCAAACAACTTTTGGTTCTGTTTTTGAAATGTGTGTTAATTCAAATATTTTTTAAAATAGGATTTTTGGGAGAGAGAAGAAACTTTCAAAAGTTTTGGAGTGCACCCTGCCTTTCCGCACATTGAAGGCAAGCATTCTGAACCCGGCATAATATTTTTGGTGTGATCGTTGATACATTTATAGTACCACCGCATTTCGAAGGACTTGTTATTTCATGTGATATAATCATATGCATGGGTGCATGTTGTTGATTTCCATGCTGTTCGAAATGGACTCACTTGTGATGATAATCACCCTCATATGCCTTGCATGCATACCGGAAGGAACCCGGGAAAACCTCTGCCTTGGGTAGGCATGAGTTTGTCGCCGGTCTCCATCGAGACGGTTATGTCTGGTATGGCATGGTAAAGTGATATGAGAGGTGACTCTGTTGGATGAAATATATTCGTCATGCTAATCATGCAGGGAATACTTGAACCTCCTGAGTCGACCGTAGATCGAGTCTTGTTCCAGTAACCCCCATACTTGTTTCGTACTACCACTCGTCTCTACAGCAAGTAGAGTATGGTTCAGTAAGTTGTCAACCTCTTTCCAGCACACACCGTACAGAGAGGCCATGGTGGAAGATACCGGTTGTAGCTGGTAGGCAGGCCACCTGGTCCGGCGGCATGGGTGTTTCCGGTTGGGACCGAGAGGGGAGGCCACCCCTTAGAGCGCGCGATATAAATTTGATCCCATGCTACGCGAGGTTGTAGCCTCCCCACTTAGAGTTTGCTTAACAGGTGTCGTGGGTGATTCCAGACACGTGTGAGATAAGCAGGTGTGTGCAAGTTAGGTGTGTTTTCAAAAAAAAAGACCGTAGACGGAATTAGTCCTGCTGGACTAAAGAAATCCGTTACTCGTGGGTAAAGAGTACACCCTCTGCAGAGAATAAACCTATTCGAATAGCCGTGTCCATGGTTAAGTATTACAGTCTGGGATGGGTCAGGTGTCGGTCTTAGCGTCGGTCTTCGGAGGTGAAACGGTTAACCAGAAATGGAATTACTGCTTGTGACTTGTGATAACTATGATTATTATTATTGTTGACTAACCCGTGATAACATTGTTATCATCAAGTATCTCTGGGACGGTCGCTAAGACGCCCGACTGTGGCATTTCTTTTAAAGCCCTTTATGTGGTGTCGCTCAGACGCCCGACTATGGCATTTCTTTTAAAACCCTTTATGTGGCGTCGCTAAGACGCCCGACTGTGGCATTTCTTTTAAAGCCCTTTATGTGGCGTCGCCCAGACGCCCGACTGTGGCATTTCTTTTAAAGCCCTTTATGTGGCGTCGCCCAGACGCCCTACTGTGGCATTTCTTTTATAGCCCTTTATGTGGTGTCGCTCAGACGCCCGACTGTGGCATTTCTTTTAAAGCCCTTTATGTGGCGTCGCTAAGACGCCCGACTGTGGCATTGCTTGTTATTTATTTCATAAATTTTTTTATACTACTATGTTATTGCAAATTTATAAATAACTTGCTTGCACGCATCCGAGATTTACTTATCTTTTGTGACTGACGTCATGAGCATAAAAATATTTTTAGTACATCATTGTTATATTATACCTGTGTTCATAATGTTTGCGAGTACATTCAAAGTACTCACTGGCTTGTCCCTGGCTATTGTCTTGGCCAGATTTTGATTGCGCGGAGAGGAGCGACGCGATGCCAGCTCCGGAACCCACTCAATAGAGATAGCAGCCTCGCGAAGATAGGAATTAACCTGGTCAGCTGTTCCCGTGGGAAATGGAGTCCCATAGACACTGATGTTTCACAACCCGCTTCCGCCACCAACCACTAGAAACCATTTGTTGTACTCACAGGCCAGAATGGTCTTGTACTGCATATTTTGTATTTTGCTTGGAATTTCTTTATCAAGTTGGAGCCTCATCAGCTAACAGTAATCCTGGGGCTGATGAGCACGACGGTCTTTTCTGGAAATTTATTACCCGGAAAACCCGGTCGTGACAGACTTGGTATCAGAGCTAGGCTGACCATTGGCTAATCCTATCTTAGCCAGGTCAATAAACTTAGGCAAACCAACCCACCAGACCTTAACCAAACCCCAACCAAGCTTCTCGTGCAAGATAGCCACACAGTGACCCCGACACCTTTTGGCAGTCGGTGCCCAACCTATCAACCGAACCTGTCACTCATGCGCCATTGACCGGCCCCTAAATAGTCCTTTCTCACAAGCGTGCGAAGGAAGATTCCGTCCCCTTTTTTCTATAAAAAGGGCACGCTAGTCCCAAACCAGCACAGCACAGCCGCTACCCCAAACCGAACCACAATGCCTGGACCTATAGTGCACAACGAAACCACAGCAACCAACCTTGGAGGTTTTGTGACCATCCTCGCAAACCTCACCCATCGTGCCTACGCGTTAGAAGAGCCACCAGAGTATGTTGTGTATCAAGGACCCATGAGCGGTGAAGACCGCCAATTCTGGGCCACTGTGCACATTTACGGTAGGAGTCTAGCACCCGAGCGCCCCTACCGGTTCACCGGAAGAATACCTTCCTTTGAGCCACAAGCCATCCAGCTAGCCGCTCGAGAGGCTATAGTTCATCTCAGGCACTTGTCGCCCAGAGTTAACTGTCGCTCGTTCCACTACTATCCCAGACGTGAAAGGTATGGTAGACCACCCCAAGTTGCCAATGGAGATCACGAGACGGACCCCGCATTATTGCACCTAGTGCGCAATGTAAGTGCACTAGAGGCACTGTTCGACCAGATCACTATTGATCTAATCGCTGCTCGTGGAGAGCTGGTTCGTCGAGCCTCGGCGAGAGAAGAAAACGAGCCCAACACCGACAACCCAGTCGTGCTGTTTGGACAACCGATCGAGACCCCGAGATCTACCCCAGCCATCGGCCAAGGTGCTGCGATAACCCCAGAAGTGCTTCGTCGCATTTTGGGAGCACACTCCAACGGGGTTGTGGCCAACAATCCCCGCAATGGTCATTCTCACTACCCCGACCCTGCAGTTCCTCCGCCATCTCCGACTAATCCCGGCAGAGAGACACATGGAGAAGCCTCGACATCCACCAGGCACGCCCGTTTAGACATAAACGAGGTAGACTAAGCCGTATGAGTAGCACCAAGTTTCAATGTATCCTCGCTTTGTAATCATGCGACCGCGTATATTAACGCAGCATGTCTTTATGCCTCTGTTTTAATAGTAGCCTTGCATATTTAGTCAGCGCATAGCTGCATATTTTTTTCCGGGCACAACTACCAAAACCAACCCGACGACAACCGCAGTAACACGTCTCTTTATGAGATATGTGTATCTCTGACACTGACCTGACCTTGGAGCTAAGCTGGCAAATTTTTACCTTTCACCACGGTAAAACGACCCGGCTCCATTGCTATATAAAGGCCACCTTGTGACCTTACCCAGCAACCCTCACTTTGTGCACAACACTCACGCTTTTTCCTGTCATGCCGAACCCCAGCATTCATCTGAGAACCCCAGATGCAACCCCAGGTAGCTTTGTCAAATTATTGTGGGATTTTACCCGCAGTACCATGGGTTCTACCCAGCCACCCCAGTATGAGCTGTTCAAATCAAGGATCACCCCATCCACCTCGGAATATTGGGCAGCAGTACACATTCCTCCTGTAGACCCCAACCAAGATCCAACGGAAGTTTCCTTCATGGGGAAATCTATGCCAACCCCACACTTGGCCATAGAAGCTGCTGCGAAAGAAGCGATTGCTCGTCTTCGATCCGCAGTACCCTATGCCCGCGAACGAGGATATTATTACTTTCCGAGTCGTGCAGCACTCGGAGAAGTAACATCTTTTCCCTGTGGGCGTATTGAGAGAGACCCAGTTCTGGCCAACCTTATCCAGTACATCATTGCTCAAGAGCATTTGAACCAGCGAGTGATGGATTATCTCCAGAGCCTTGCAGATTTAAATCCTCAGATTGCCATCGGCAGACCACTCAGACCCGACCCGGAGAGACGCATACATCGACTGGTCAATCCACTGCCTCCGATTGAGGAAGAATGTATTCCTTTACCAGAGACATTTTATCAGGACCCCGTCCAGTTACCGTTTTCATTTTAGACGTTGCTACTGTATTTGTTCTTGGCAGCATTTATTTATGTGTGTGACTTATGCGTAATACCCTGAGTTTGTACGACAAGTCAATTATTTGGCTTTTGCTAATGGGTATAGTTTTTGCTGTGGTGTATGCTCTTCTAAATTAAATGTTTTTCCCTCGCAAAATCCTGGAGTGAGATTTCTTTTCCCTGAATTGCTACACCTGCCACTTCACGGCATGGATTAATTAATTTCACACAGCACCACGCAGCAGACTCATTCGGACACATACACTGTTTGCAAAACTTTGCAACGGTGTTACATCCAGCTAATCACCCCCTAACAACAGTTAGCACCCGGCACACCCCATCTACTCCTCATGATCACCACCACCGCGGAGAGCCAACACCCGAGCCGCAGCATCGCGATACTCGTCGAAGATCATCGCGCACAGGAGCACAGAGAGCCCCAGCAACGTCGCCAGCCCTCCGCATATCAGGATCACAAACCAGTCCGGCATCACCTCCGCCATTAGAGCCTCGACCGAGCTTCTGTAAGCAGTAATGGAGAAAGAAGGAGGAGGAGAAGTGAGTCCAGGTGTGAGGAAGAAGAGAGAGGCACCCCGGCCGTTTTATAACTCGAGCTCGATGTATGGTGGGCGAAGTCCACCAACACCGCTCGTCGCCAACCGCCGGTGTTCGGAGTCGAATCTGCAAGCAGTGCCGACAGCACGCTGGCCCGCGAGGTGAGTGCACGCTGCACCAGCAGCTAGCACACCGCGCACTACCACGGTACAGCCTAGATGCCCTACACACTAGGCGTCGCCGGTGGAGAAAGCGCGCGGGAGAGAGGAGGAAGAAAGGGCCAGAGGGAGAAGAAGAGGAGACTGACAGTGGACCCCGGGTCCACCTGTCAGCCAGAGAGAGCACTGTGCTCTCGGGTACGACCAGCGTATATCTAAATTTAGGAGTTATCCTAAATTTATATCCAGCGTAGAAATCACCCGTTTTTGTCCCGAACCGTAGACTTTTCCGCGCAGCCCCAGTTTTTCACACTGTGGTTTTTCACCACTTATTGCCCTCTCACTATAGCTGCATCTTTATTGCGTAATTATTTTTTTTCACCGCTTTTGACAAATCTCGAGGACGAGATTTTTCTTAAGTGGGTTAGTATTGTGACACCCCAAAAATTTGGCCTTGTTTTATTAGAATAAAATTTTGTCAGGATTTAAAAACTTTGAAATTTTGAGCTCCATTTTGATTTTTTTTAAAATCATTTCCTTCCCTGTTATTATGAGTTTTTCCCCAGAGAGAAAACTTTTCAAAAATGTTGTTGGACTTGTTTAACCTCTCAAGAAAAACTTTCCTTTTAATCAGTGTGACTAATTAAATAATTAAGTTGCTGGATCTTTAGTTTCTTGAAAATGGTTTTTCAAGGTTAAATGGCCATATTTGAACTACAACCATTTGTTTAATTCACTTAAAATTCCCACAAAAATTTGGAGATGTCATGTGATGTTTTTAAATCACTTTTATGCAAAAATATATTTCATTCATGAAATATTTTGAACTCTGCACTCATTTTTTTCTTCTCTGGTCCAGAGTGCATTTTGCACTACAACCTATTTAAATATTTCTTTAAAACTTCTACCAAAATTAAGGGAGGTCAGTAGGAGCCTATGATTCCACCTTGTGCAAAAATCCAGGGTTATTCTTTGAAAATATTGAGTGAATCAACCTCTTTTCCATTCTGGCCCAGCCTTGTGATTTCTACTGCAACCCTATTTATTTTTGCTCCAATGATCTTGTGTTTTCTCCTACTTATAGACAGCCCTACCAAACCTCTAAATCCAGGAGCATGCACCCATTGGATTAATTTTGGTTCATGAAATAATGTCATTTATTTCCTGTCCAGAATTGAAGTTTTGTAAAACTTGCACTAACAAGTTTCTGCTTTTGACTAACTAGCCTCACCACTCTCTCTTGCATCTAAGGAGATCTTGATCTGGAGATTTGGGCCACCCCAAGAGTTGCTTAGAAGCCTTTAACATTTTGTCAAACACCTGGTGTGCATGGCCAGATTTGACATGATTTTGTCTTTGCATTGTGACCTTGCACCTCTGATCAAACCAGCTTGTCCACTGATTCCCTTGCGAGCCCAAACCTAGACCTGCTAACTCCCAGCCTCAACCAAGCGCTCTAGAGTGCCCTGGCATTTCATCAAACACCTTCTGTGCGTGCACTGGACGCGCCCAGAGCGCGCAAATTGTAGCCACGCGGCCGAGCCGACATGCTGGCCCCCCTGGCCTTGGCCCACACTGTAGCATCACGCCACGCGCTCCCCTTCTCTCAGCTACGCGCAAAGCCGCCCCTCGCCGCGCCCGGCAGGCCAAGCACTAGCCGCCACCGCCGCCCGACAGCCCTGCGCCGTGCAGCGCCGCCCAAGCCAGCCCGGCTCGCCAGCTCGCCCCTGGAGCAGTGCACTCTCGTCCACTGGCTCCTGCCGTCATCCCCAGCCACGCCATGTTGCCCTGCAAGCTACAGCGAGGCGGTTCGCCGGAGAACTTATCCGGCCACCGCGGAACCGACCTCGACGAGCTATAAAAGGAGGCCCCCGAGCCACCCCGGGCACACAGGAAGCCTTAGAATACTCCCCTAGTCCTCCCATGGCAGCCAATCGACTCGGGGAGGGTCTTCTTCCCCATCTCCGGCAACGGCAGCCGCCACCACTGCCCCGGCCAATTCGGCACCACCAGGGCCTCCCGCTCTCCATTCTCTCCACCAAGAAACCCCTCATTCCCCCGTAAACCATTCCCACTACTCGATTTTGATCGAGGACCACCGTAGCCCCAAAACCACTCTGCTCCCGAAGCTCTCCGTCCGCCGCGAAGCTCACCGCCGACGACCCCGTCCACTCCCGAGGCCATAACACCCACCGGCGGGACCGCCTCGACTCCTTGAACCCGTGGATGACTTCGGTTTCTCGAACGGAGCCGCCAATCGCCGGTGGCGATCGCCGGAGTCCCGCCTCCGCTCGGGATAGAGAAAGAGGAGGGAGAAGACGGGTCAAACCTAACCAGTGGGCCCTCTGGACCCACTGTCAGCGACCCCGTGTCTGTCCACGTGGTTAAGTGGAGGCGTAAAGCCTCAAAGTACGCCTTCTCTGTACCGAAAGCGTAATCTCGTCTGAATCGTTTTCTTTTCTGTTTTAATTTAAATAACAGATTTGACCACATCTTTGACTGGCTATAACTTTTTAAATATAAGTCCAAATGAGTTGATTCTTTTTCCTACCTTCCTCAAATTTGATCTAGTTTATTTTAAGATTTATTTGAAAATTTTTCAAACAACTTTTGGTTCTGTTTTTGAAATGTTTGTTAATTCAAATACTTTTTAAAATAGGATTTTTGGGAGAGAGAAGAAACTTTCAAAAGTTTTGGAGTGCACCCTGCCTTTCTGCACATTGAAGGCAAGCATTCTGAACTCGGCATAATATTTTTGGTGTGATCGTTGATACATTTATAGTACCACCGCATTTCGAAGGACTTGTTATTTCATGTGATATAATCATATGCATGGGTGCATGTTGTTGATTTCCATGCTGTTGGAAATGGACTCACTTGTGATGATAATCACCCTCATATGCCTTGCATGCATACCGGCAGGAACCCGGGAAAACCTCTGCCTTGGGTAGGCATGAGTTTGTCGCCGGTCTCCGTCGAGACGGTTATGTCTGGTATGGCATGGTAAGGTGATATGAGAGGTGACTCTGTTGGATGAAATATATATGTCATGCTAATCATGCAGGGAATACTTGAACCTCCTGAGTCGACCGTAGATCGAGTCTTGTTCCAGTAACCCTCATACTTGTTTCGTACTACCACTCGTCTCTACAGCAAGTAGAGTACGGTTCAGTAAGTTGTCAACCTCTTTCCAGCACACACCGTACAGAGAGGCCATGGTGGAAGATACCGGTTGTAGCTGGTAGGCAGGCCACCTGGTCCGGGGGCATGGGTGTTTCCGGTTGGGACCGAGAGGGGAGGCCACCCCTTAGAGCGCGCGATATAAATTTGATCCCATGCTACGCGAGGTTGTAGCCTCCCCACTTAGAGTTTGCTTAACAGGTGTCGTGGGTGATTCCACACACGTGTGAGATAAGCTGGTGTGTGCAAGTTAGGTGTGTTTTCAACAAAAAGACCGTAGACGGAATTAGTCCTGCTGGACTAAAGAAATCCGTTACTCGTGGGTAAAGAGTACACCCTCTGCAGAGAATAAACCTATTCGAATAGCCGTGTCCATGGTTAAGTATTACAGTCTGGGATGGGTCAGGTGTCGGTCTTAGCGTCGGTCTTCGGAGGTGAAACGGTTAACCAGAAATGGAATTACTGCTTGTGACTTGTGATAACTATGATTATTATTATTGTTGACTAACCCGTGATAACATTGTTATCATCAAGTATCTCTGGGACGGTTCTACCTCCGGGATATTCATTATGATTGTTTCTTTTAAAGTCCTTTATGTGGTGTCGCTAAGACGCCCGACTGTGGTATTTCTTTTAAAGCCCTTTATGTGGTGTCGCTCAGACGCCCGACTGTGGCATTTCTTTTAAAGCCCTTTATGTGGCGTCGCTAAGACGCCCGACTGTGGCATTTCTTTTAAAGCACTTTATGTGGCGTCGCCCAGACGCCCGACTGTGGCATTTCTTTTAAAGCCCTTTATGTGGCGTCGCCCAGACGCCCTACTGTGGCATTTCTTTTATAGCCCTTTATGTGGTGTCGCTCAGACGCCCGACTGTGGCATTTCTTTTAAAGCCCTTTATGTGGCGTCGCTAAGACGCCCGACTGTGGCATTGCTTGTTATTTATTTCATAATTTTTTTTATACTACTATGTTATTGCAAATTTATAAATAACTTGCTTGCACGCATCCGAGATTTACTTATCTTTTGTGACTGACGTCATGAGCATAAAAATATTTTTAGTACATCATTGTTATATTATACCTGTGTTCATAATGTTTGCGAGTACATTCAAAGTACTCACTGGCTTGTCCCTGGCTATTGTCTTGGCCAGATTTTGATTGCACGGAGAGGAGCGACGCGATGCCAGCTCCGGAACCCACTCAATGGAGATAGTAGCCTCGCGAAGATAGGAATTAACCTGGTCAGTTGTTCCCGTGGGAAATGGAGTCCCATAGACACTGATGTTTCACAACCCGCTTCCGCCACCAACCACTAGAAACCATTTATTGTACTCACAGGCCAGAATGGTCTTGTACTGCATATTTTGTATTTTGCTTGGAATTTCTTTATCAAGTTGGAGCCTCATCAGCTAACAGTAATCCTGGGGCTGATGAGCACGACGGTCTTTTCTGGAAATTTATTACCCGGAAAACCCGGTCGTGACAACATCATTGGGAGATAATATATAGCGTTGAGCACCATGTTTAAGTAGAGATTACAGTGGGTAAGAGAGAGGTTACACCGCTGCATAGAGGGGGGAAGAGTTGGTGATGAAGGCGGTGAAGTTGTTACTGAAGATCGCGGTGATGATGATAGCCTCCGGCAGCGCTCCGGCGCCACCGGAAGCAAGGGGGAGAGAGCCCCCCTACTTCTTATTCTTCCTTGACCTTCTCCCTAGATGGGAGAAGGGTTTCCCCTCTGGTCCTTGGCTCCCATGGTGTGGGAGGGGCGAGAGCCCCTCCGAGATTGGATCTATCTCTCTGTTTCTATGTTCTCAGATTCTGCCCCTTCACCGTTTCTTTTATATCCGGAGATCCGTAAGTCCGAATGGGGTGAATCTTTCGCCCAGATTTTTCTCATAAAATTAGTTTTCTTGCGGCAAAAGAAGAGTGTCAACCTCCTTACGGGTGGCCCAGGAGAGTGTCAGGCGTGCCCAGGGGGGTGGGCGCGCCCCCCTGTCTCGTGGCCACCTCAAACACTGTTTCGTGTTGATTCTTCCTCCGAAAAATCCCAAATATTCCAAAATAATTCTCCATCCGTTTTTATCCCATTTGGATTCCGTTTGATATTGGGTTTCTGCGAAATATAAAACATGCAACAAACATGAACTGGCACGGGGCACTGGATCAATATGTTAGTCCCAAAAATAGTATAAAAAGTTGCCAAAAGTATATGCAAGTTGAAGAATATTGGCATGGAACAATCAAAAATTATAGATACGGCAGAGACATATCACATGGTATTTGCTATGGTTATAAAATTGGTCCTAGAATGGTAGGCATCCAAGTTGGGTATAATAAAAACTATCATAGAAGTGAATTGGATGCTATGATCAACTTGATACTTAATAATTGTTTTGAGATATGGAGGTAGTGATATTAGAGTCATGCTAGTTGGGTGATCATGAATTTAAAAATGCTTGTGTTGAAGTTAGCAAGTCCCATAGCATGCACGTGAAGGAAATATGCCCTGGAGGCAATAATAAAGTTATTATTTATTTCCTTATATCATGATAAATGTTTATTATTCATGCTAGAATTGTATTAACAGGAAACATAATACATGTGTGAATACATAGACAAACATAGTGTCACTAGTATGCCTCTACTTGACTAGCTCGTTAATTAAAGATGGTTATGTTTCCTAACCATAGACATGAGTTGTTATTTGATTAACGGGATCACATCATTAGAAGAATGATGTGATTGACTTGACCCATTCCGTTAGCTTAGCACTTGATCGTTTAGTATGTTGTTATAGCTTTCTTCATGACTTATACATGTTCCTATAACTATGAGATTATGCAACTCCCGTTTACCGGAGGAACACTTTGTGTGCTACCAAACATCACAACGTAACTGGGTGATTATAAAGGTGCTCTATAGGTGTCTCCGAAGGTACTTGTTCGGTTGGCGTATTTCGAGATTAGGATTTGTCACTCCGATTGTCGGAGAGGTATCTCTGGGCCCACTCGGTAATGCAAGCATTGTAACTAATGAGTTAGTTACAGGATGATGTATTACAGAACGAGTAAAGAGACTTGCCGGTAACGAGATTGAACTAGGTATTGAGATACCGATGATCAAATCTCGGGCAAGTAACATACCGATGACAAAGGGAACAATGTATGTTGTTATGCGGTTTGACCGATAAAGATCTTCGTAGAATATGTGGGAGCCAATATGAGCATCCAGGTTCCTCTATTGGTTATTGACCGGAGACGTGTCTCGATCATGTCTACATATTCTCGAACCCGTAGGGTCCGCACGCTTAAAGTTCGATGACGGTTATATTATGAGTTTATGTGTTTTGATGTAACGAAGGTAGTTCGGAGTCCCGGATGAGATCGGGGACATGACGAGGAGTCTCGAAATGGTCGAGACATAAAGATCGATATATTGGACGACTATATTCGGACTTCATAAAGGTTCCGAGTGATTCGGGTATTTTTCGGAGTACCGGGGAGTTACGGGAATTCGCCGGGGAGTATATGGGCCTTATTGGGCCATACGGGAATAGAGGAGAGAGGCCAAATTGGACAAGGGGTGCAGCCCCCTTTTCCTTTTCCCTCCCCCCTCCTTCCTTCTCTCCTACTCCTACTAGGAAAGGAGGAGTCCTACTCCCGGTGGGAGTAGGACTCCCCCCTTGGCGCGCCCTCCTCCTTGGCCTGCCGCCTCCCCCCTAGCTCCTTTATATACGGGGGCAGGGGGGCACCCCAGAGACACAACAATTGATCCCTTGGATCTCTTAGCCGTTTGCGGTGCCCCCCTCCACCACAGTCCACCTCGATAATATCATAGCGGTGCTTAGGCAAAGCCCTACGTCGGTAGAACATCATCATCGTCATCATGTCGTCGTGCTGACGGAACTCTCCCTCGACACTCGGCTGGATCGGAGTTTGAGGGACGTCATTGAGCTTTACGTGTGCAAGAACTCGGAGGTGTCGTGCTTTCGGTGCTTGATCGGTCGGGCCGTGAAGACGTACGACTACATCAACCGCATTGTGCTAACGCTTCCACTTTCGGTCTACGAGGGTACGTGGACACACTCTCCTCTCTCGTTGCTATGCATCACCATGATCTTGCGTGTGCGTAGGAATTTTTTTGAAATTACTACGATTCCCAACAGTGGCATCCGAGCCTAGCTTTTATGCGTTGATGTTATATGCATGAGTAGAACACAAGTGAGTTCTGGGCGATACAAGTCATACTACTTACCAGCATGTCATACTTTGGTTCGGCGGTATTGTTGGATGAAGCGGCCCGGACCGACATTACACGTACGCTTACGCGAGACTGGTTCTACCGACGTGCTTTGCACATAGGTGGCTGGCGGGTGTCAGTTTCTCCAACTTTAGTTGAACCAAGTGTGGCTATGCCCGGTCCTTGAGAAGGTTAAAACAGCACTAACTTGACGAACTATCATTGCGGTTTTGATGCGTAGGTAAGAACGGTTCTTGCTCAGCCCATAGCAGCCACGTAATACTTGCAACAACAAAGTAGAGGACGTCAAACTTGTTTTTGCAGGGCATGTTGTGATGTGATATGGTCAAGACGTGATGAGATATAAGTTGTTGTATGAGATGATCATGTTTTGTTGAAGTTATCAACAACTGGCAGAAGCCTTATGGTTGTCTCTTTATTGCATAAGATGCAAGCGCCAAATAACTGCTTTACTTTATTGCTATGCGATAGCAATAGTTGCAAGAGCAATAGTTGGCGAGACGACCATGTGACGACACATTGATACAGATCAAGATGATGGAGGCCGAGGGAGTCCTGGACTAGGGGGTGTCCGGATAGCCGAACTATCATCTTTGGCCGGACTCCTGGACTATGAAGATACAAGATTGAAGACTCCGTCCCGTGTCCGGATAGGACTTTCCTTGGCGTGGAAGGCAAGCTTGGCGATACGGATATGTAGATTTCCTACCATTGTAACCGACTCTGTGTAACCCTAACCCTATTCAGTGTCTATATAAACCGAAGGGTTTTAGTCCATAGGACGAACAACAATCATACCATAGGCTAGCTTCTAGGGTTTAGCCTCTCTGATCTCGTGGTAGATCTACTCTTGTACTACCCATATCATCAATATTAACCAAGCAGGAGTAGGGTATTACCTCCATCGAGAGGGCCCGAACCTGGGTAAAAACATCGTGTCCCTTGTCTCCTGTTACCATCCGCCTAGACGCATAGTTTGGGACCCCCTACCCGAGATCCGCCGGTTTTGACACCGACATTGGTGCTTTCATTGAGAGTTCCTCCGTGCCGTCACCGTCAGGAAGGATGCCTCATCCCGTCTTTAAAGACGACATTATCGCCAAAGGAGCCTTGGCCGTCGGCCAGACTCTTCGGCTAGGTGGTTTCCTTATGACCACCAGTTCGGCCGCCGCGCCGACGATGGCTTCTCGGGTCATCGAAACCAATCTTCGTGTTAACTCGGAACTTGCCGAGCAGCTAGATCCGATCGAGCTCTCCTCCGTGAACGAGCTCTTGGATCGCATCGCCGCCCTGGGAGTCGCCACTGACTACGATCAGATCGGGCCCAAAACCGATGTGAGAGAGATTAACTCTCCCCAGGCTACCCACCATGTTGCAGTGGTAGAGGAACAATACGGCGACTTTTCTTCTATCTTAAGGACTAGCTACGTCCGGATTCCCGACCCCTCCATGCCGGATTCCCGCGGAGGGACGGATGTCGATCAAATCCTGAACTTAAAGTCAGGCGGCGGGTTGGATTCATTGGATAACATCCAAAAACCCAAACTTCCAAGTTCGGAAACTTCTCGGCCCCTGAGTCTTAGAATGGACGGGGTTCCGGATCTAGTTCCACCCACCCACCCAAACATTAGCTATCTATCCCAAATTCGGCAAGAACCCGCTGAAACAGTACATTATTACTGAGCCAGATTCCTCCTGGTTATGGATAGGATAAAGGACTGCCGAGAGGAGGACGCAATCTCATTCTTCTGCAATAATTGCACGGACGAAGGAATCCTAAACGCCATAAGTCGTCGTGAAATTACACGCTTTGCTGACTTGGTGACCATAGTACAAAAGTACTGTGCGATGGAGAGTGCTTGGAAAACCGAAAGTAAATTTTGGGATAATCCGGCCCCGAACACAGCCCTAGTCCGAAATAAAGGGGTGCATCATAACGAACCACCTAGGTTAAATACCAAAAAATAAAACCCCCCTAAAGGGCATGGAACCGTACTGGAGGGATGGCTCAACGGACCCTGCAAAATTCATAGCACAGAGGATGCCACTCCAACTCATAGCCTTCGAGCATGTTGGATACTACGGTAGGTGGCCAAAAGTGGCGAAGAGCTTCTAGCTTCAGAATCCCAGCCCAACAATACCAGTACGGTATTAACAGTCTTCGAGACTTTCGCATCAAATAACATGCGGAAGCGAACACTCCACAACCTTGCCGAAGTCTACCAAGTAGCAACAATAAATCCATGGAGTGACACGGCTATTACCTTTAATGCCAGTGACGAACCCAAATTCCGAACAGCCCGAGCACCAGCCGCATTGGTCCTTAGTCCAATAGTGGACGACTTTCGCCTTACTAAGGTACTCATGGATGGCGGCAGCGGATTAAACCTCATCTATGAGGAAACCCTCCGAAAAATGGAAATAGACTGGAACCGCATTGAGCGAAGGAGCACAACCTTCAGAGGAATAATCCCTAGCCGGGAAGCATGCTACACAGGAAAAATCACATTGGACGTAGTGTTCGGCTCACCGGACAATTACAGGTCTGAGGATGTCACATTTCAAGTGGCCCCGTTCAGCAGCGGATATCACGCTCTATTAGGGCGAGAGGCATTCACAATTTTTCAAGCTATACCCCATTATGGGTACACGAAGCTTAAAATGCCCGGACCTAGCGGAATCATCACTCTCGCTAGTGATCCGAACATAGCACTCCGCGCCGAAAACAAGACAGCCACACTAGCCCTCGAGGCACTATCCGAAGCCCTAGCGGCCGAGGAACTCACTGTGATGAGCTCATGAACAGGGACGATGTGATACTTGATAAAAGATCCAAGTCCACCTCTTTTAAACCAGCGAATGAAGTAGTCAAATTCCAAGTCCACCCAATGGACCCTGCAAAGACGGCCTCCATTGGGGCACAATTAAACCCTGATGTAGACGCTGCACTACGAGAATTTCTACGAGAAAACTGGGACATTTTTGCCTGGCACCCTTTAGACATGCCAGGAATCCCACGTCGGCTGGCCGAGCACAGCCTAAATATCCTAAAAGGATTTAAGCCAGTCAAGCCGGCTCTTCGGCGTTTTTCCGAACCCAAGAGACAGGCCATGGGAGAGGAGCTAGCAAAACTTCTGGAAGCCGGATTCATCAGAGATATAAAATATCCGGACTGGCTAGCAAATCTGGTGATGGTACCAAAGAAGGACAAATCCTGGCACCTATGTGTTGATTTCAAAGACCTTAATAAGGCTTGCCCAAAGGATCCCTTCCCCCTCCCTCGCATTGATCAAATTATCGACGCCACGGCAGGACACGATTCATTGTGCTTCCTCGACGCATACTTCGGCTACCACCAAATTAAGATGGCGGAGCCAGACCAAGCTGCAACGGCATTCATCACTCCATACGGCCTATTCTGCTTCAACACAATGCCCTTCGGGCTCAAAAACGCTGGCGCAACATATCAGCGCATGATTCAAACATGTCTGGCAAATCAGATCGGCAAAACAGTGGAGGCATATGTAGATGACGTGGTCATCAAATCCAAGCATGTCGAAACTCTAGTAGACGACTTGAGGCTCACATTCGACAATCTCAAAAAATATGACATTAAGCTTAATCCGGAAAAATGCGTCTTCGATGTTCCAGCCGGAAAGCTCTTGGGCTTCATTGTGTCCAGTAGAGGAATTGAAGCAAACCCAGCCAAGATCGGAGCTCTGTCACAATTGGATATTCCAAAAGACCTCAAACAAATACAAAAATTGACTGGATGCGTAGCGACTCTAAGCCGCTTTATTTCCCGTTTGGGAGAAAAGGCGTTACCCCTTTACCGCCTCCTCCGGCGCACCGAACACTTCGAGTGGACGGATGCCGCCACGGCCGGACTCGAAGAAATAAAAGCCATATTGGCAAAAAATCCGGTCCTGGCCGCGCCCAACATGGCTGAACCAATGCTATTATATATCGCCGCAACACATCAAGTTGTTAGCGCGGTGCTCCTCATCGAACGAGAAACGGACGGACACAGGTTCCCTCTTCAAAAACCAGTTTACTATGTGTCCACTGTCCTAACTCCATGCAGGTCCCGGTACCCACATTATCAAAAGATAGCATACGCGGTGTTCATGGCATCCCGGAAGCTGCGACACTACTTTCAAGAGTGTTCGATTACAGTAGCCTCCGAAGTACCTCTTAACGACATTATAAACAACCGCGACGTGACGGGCCAGATTGCCAAATGGGCCATCGAGCTCCTCCCATTCGACATAACCTATAAGCCACGACGAGCTATTAAGTCACAAGTGTTGGCCGATTTCGTTGCCGAATGGACCGAAGCCGAACTCCCTAAAGAGCACGACGCATATTTCAATTGGATCATGCACTTCGACGGCTCCAAAATGTTGGCCGGCCTGGGGGCTGGCATCGTCCTGACGTCCCCAACCGGGGACACAGTCCAATACGTCCTTCAGATAATGTACACGGACTCCAACAACGCAGCCGAATACGAGGCCCTTCTGCGCGGCCTCCGGATGGCAGTCTCCATGGGCATTAAACGCCTAGAGGTGCGCGGGGATTCATACCTCGCGATATCTCAAATTAACGGAGACTTTGATGCCAAAGATCCAAAAATGGCAGCGTACCGCAACGTGGTCCTAAAAATGTCAGCACGGTTCGAAGGGCTCGAATTTCATCATATAGCCCTGAATAACAACCAGGCGGCGGATGTATTGGCACGCATCGGCGCAAAACGCGATGCCGTCCCGCCCAACATCTTCTTGGAACGGCTGTTCAAGCCATCCGTACTATGGGAAGGGGAGTCCGGAAATAACAATCAGTACCCAACCGCACTGCCTGACACCGAACACTCTGACACAATCGGAGGCTCTGCCAACGAGATAACACCCTCTGCCCATGAAATAATGGCGGTTATTGCCCCGTGGATGGAGCCATTCCTAGCCTACCTAACTAGGCAGGAACTCCCCGAAGACCAAAATGAGGCTCGCTGCATAGTACGGCGATCGAAATCCTATAAAGTCCATGAGGGAGAGCTCTATAAGAAAAGCACAACAGGAGTCCTTCAAAGGTGTATCTCCGAAGAGGAAGGGCGAAACCTCCTGGCTGAAATTCATGCCGGACTGGGTGGGCACCACGCCGCAGCCCGAGCCCTTGTAGGCAAGGCCTTCCGTACAGGATTTTATTGGCCGACGGCCCGGGCAGATGCGCAGGATTTAGTCCAATGATGCGTCGGTTGCCAGCTTTTTGCTAACCAAAGCCACATGCCACCCACCGCCCTCAAAACTATACCCATCACCTGGCCGTTTGCGGTCTGGGTGCTTGACATGGTTGGACCCCTTAAGGGAGGAACCCACAAGCAAAAATACCTATTGGTCATGGTGGATAAATTCACCAAATGGATAGAGGCCAAGCCTGTTAAAACGGCCGAATCCGGACCGGTGATAGACTTCATATCAGGGGTAGTGCACCGTTATGGCGTCCCCCACAGTATCATCACTGATAACGGCACCAACTGCACAGCCGATGAGGTCAAACTATGGTGCAAAAACATGGGCATCAAGCTCGATTACGCCTCAGTCTATCACCCTCAAACTAACGGTCAAGTCGAGCGGGCAAACGATCTAATCATGAGCGGCATTAAACCCAGACTAGTGCGGTCCCTTAAGGAATCTAACACGCACTGGGTAGAGGAGCTCGACTCCGTACTCTGGGGGCTGCGAACCACGCCGAATCGCACTACCAGATTCACACCATTTTTTATGGTGTAGGGCGTAGAGGCAGTTTTGCCCTGCGACAGAATTCATGACTCACCTCGCGTGCGCATGTATGAAGAAAGAGAAGCCGAACTCGATCGGCAGGACAGTCTGGATGCCTTGGAGGAGGAGCGCGACGTGGCAAAAGCTCGTTCCGCATTTTATCAACAGCAGGCTCGAAGATATCAAAGCAGAGAAGTACGGGCCAAAGCTTACAACGTTGGCGAATTAGTTCTACGCCTGCCGGACAAGAAAAAGGACAAACTCAAGCCCAAATGGGAAGGTCCCTTCATCATCGACCAGGTCCTGACCGGCGGGGCATACCGTCTGCGAAACGCATCGGATAACCGACTCGAGCCAAACCCATGGAACGCAGCCCGTCTACGAAGATTCTACCCCTAGCGCCGGACTCTGAGTTCGTCTCCTTCCTCCGTCCAAAATTTATACTTTAGCTGTCTTTTATTTCTCTCCTTCCTCCTCCTTCTTCTTGAAGCCTTTAGAGGCCCTCTTGCGTTTTGTTTGCACATACTTGACGCGCCACCCGCGCTCATTATACCTGGGGGCTTCTTTAACAGAAGCTTATTTATACGGGCTTTATGCCCAACACATGTGTCAAACTTCCGCATGTACCTTTTACTCACCATCATATGCATCGATATGACGTAAGTTTTGGCCAAGCTGGGTTGCCTGGCTCCTGTGCTTACCCCTACGTTCCCGATTGTTCGGCTAGGCGGTAAAGGGAGCACCTCTGCGATTGTTACTGCCGGGTCAGCCGGATGTGTACCTCAGACTGGGTGAAGCCGAAAGCTAGCGTTCTTAAGGGAATATTCGGTCGGTGAACTGAAAGATGATTTTTAACTATTTATCCATCTGCCCCCAGATGATTTTCCGCTTTCTTAGCAGTTTGGACATGCACTTTAGGGCATGCCTCCCAAGGAAAGGAACCCTTAACGGAACTATTCTCCCTGGAAGATGTTTCTTACTATCCATGTAATATAACATAACTAGTTGGGCACTTGTCTGATACAGCAATAATGACCCCTACGCCTTGTCTCCATGCATGCCCCGGTTCTTACATAACCGCGAGGGTATTCGAACACACTCCGCACTATTGGGTCCCGAGGTCGAAGCGAAAAGGTCCGCTATGACAAACGATCTACAATCCGGCTAGAAGACATTTTTCATGTCATATTAAATTACATAGTCAACTCGACTAATTGTATTCCTCCTCAATGCCATCTAATAGGCTGTCTAATTTACAATCTTGCTGGGAATACTTGGCGGCCAATTCTACTTGGCCGTACACTAAGCTTACAGGGATCTCCTTCCCATCAGGCCCCACAGGGGTCCGACCTCGGCCATGTGGTTTGGGCCAGCCTTCGTGTACCGCGTCTTTACCATGGCCCAGGCCTCCCTGGCGCCTTGATGGCAGGCCGATATCTTCCATAGTCGGAAGCACCGCCGTGATCCTTGAAGCCGCTCTGCCAGCTCCCCAATGCCTTCGGGCAGGGAGATAGATGGCCACAAGGCCTGGGCGACGCCTTTCATCACCTGCCGAACTCGTTCGTGCAGCTGATGCAGTTCGGGAAGAAGATCACCCGAAGAACTGGGCATCTCCTCCTCAGGATGACCTGTGAGCAAACCTACATACATGTTTATGTTAGTCGCCTTCCTCGCCGAACTCTTTCAAAGTTCGTTTAAGCACTTCCTGAAAATGCCGCGACGAAGCCGTCGATTCTCCTTTACGGAGTCAGACAACTGGGCATGAACATCCTTTAGTTCCTCACCCAGTTGGGTGTTGGCATCTTGGACGTTATTTTTCTCCTGCCGCACCCTCGTAAGCACACTCTCGCCAGCCTTTAGCTGGCGCAGGAGCTGTTGCTTGTCCGGATCAATCCCGGCGCTATCTGCACTGTTAATGTCAGATTTATGCACACGCTGCACTTTGCGAAACTACTTCTACTTTGAAGGGCACATATTACCAGAGGGAGTCTTCATGGCTTCCCCGGTCGCGGCCAGTGCGGCCTCAAGTTGGGCCTTGCACTCTTCAAGCTCCTGGGACAAACGAGTATTCTTTTCGGTAAGAACCTGCATTCCAAATGATCTTTAAATCAGTTATCCTAACTATTTTAAGTCTCGGGGGCTACTGACATATATAACTGTCAAAATTCCTTACCCGTATGTCTTTCACATACTGCTCCGTGGCTCTGGCTAGTCCATCTTGAGCGGCACGGAGGTGCGCTTCTCCCGAATTAAAGTCGTCCAACGCCCCTTGGGAGAAACATGCGTCACGTAGAATAGTCCGGCGGCGCCTATGATTCATGGCGCTCTCCACCTCCGACTTGGTGGCGGACAGTCTGTCGGCATCCTCCGTTGGAGGAGCATCCGACGCATGCCTCATGTTTGTACCCCCTTTCGGACTCGACTTTTGAGCCTGGCTGGCGGAGGTCCGATTGGCAACTTCTCCGGACTCAGTCCGGCGAGCGCTCTTTTTCCTGAAAAAACCACGAGCGTCAGTGTGCCTCCCAGGAACCTCTCCTTAAAACACGATGGCACATCATACCGTTGTGGCGACGTCTTGAGTCGTACCGCACTTCTTTTCCGCCTGCTGGGCCGAGCTGCCCCTTGTTGGACGGCCGCGGCAGGCCCAACTTCCCGTTCTGAAGGCACCCCCTATGAAACACCATCAAATACGTGGTGATTAGAAGTAAAGTACGGGTGGTTCATGGTATCTGGACTTCGGTCACGGTTACCTAGGAGGCCGGAAATAGTCCGGGGTAGTCGGCCGTAATGGCAACCAAAGCATTGTCGATGCTAAGTTGATGGAACGCCCCGTCGATCAGCTCCACGTTTATATCCGAGTCCTCTTCGGAGGCCGGATCGAGGGACCGTTCCGGATCCTCGGGTTGTGGAGGCGGGCTGTGTATCTTCTCCACGGCCCGGCGCAGTTCCTGCGGAGAAACCATGAAATGAGATATTTAACCACGGGAACATGGATCGGACAGGCCACAAAGATATTCGCTTACCCAACTTCGAGGATTATTCGAAGAAAACCCGTTCAGTGGATTGACGTGGAGAAAATCCTCCTCTTCTCCTTTGTACATGGTGGACAAGGTCTTCACCAGTTCGGTGACCGATCCCGGCCCTTTGCGTCCATGGCGGGTGGCATCATCCTCCCCGTTGAAATCGCACATGGGGTGGCCCCTATATTGGAGCGGCTGAACTCCCCTCATAATGCAGAGTGCCATGACTCCAATCATGGTCAATCCGGCATGAGCCAGCAATCTTATTCGGCTCATCAAGTAAAGGATGTCCCGGTCATTTTCCCTCTGGGGCCTCCGCGGGCGCCAGCTTAGGCGCTTCTTTAGAGGAGCATTGCTAAACTCTGGAAGGCCAATCCGAACAGGATCCGGCAGTGGGACGTCCTCCATGTAAAATCATTCCAAGGGCCAGTCCTCGGACGCCTTCTTCGGGGTTCCGGATAAGTATCCGGTCTCGGCGATGCGCCATAATTCGGCTCCGCCCACTTGATATATTGACCCTTCGTGAGAACGAGGCACAAGGCAGAACAATCTCTTCCACAGAGCGAAATGGGCCTCAACACCCAGAAACAGCTCGCAAAGGGCCACAAAGCCCGCTATATGCAAGATGGAGGCAGGCGTAAGGTTGTGCAGCTGGAGGCCGTAGAACTCCAGAAGCCCCCAGAGAAACGGATGGATTTGAAATCCGAGTCCTCTCATTAGGTAAGAGAAGAAGCATACCCGCTCTCCCTTAGAGGGATCGGGGACGCTCTCCGCCTGCTTCCTGCCCTTATAAGTGGCGAGTCCGGAACGCACCGGAACCAGGAAGGCCGGGGGAAGGAACCCCTTGGTTTGGAGCACCACCAATTCGCTGTGCGGGATTGAGCATCTCCCCCAATCTTCGGGCTGAGGGCTGGGAGCGCGAGAGGAGGAGCGGCATCGACTGTCCATGGTGGTGTGGATTTTTTGTCAAAGGCGCTCTGATGAAGGCTCGCGCAGGGAGGATGGTGCGATCCGGATCTGGATCCCCGTCTCTTTTATATACGGCTCATTTGCACAGCAAGGGGGGTAAATGTAAAGATAACCTGACTTTTCACATTCATTCGACACGTGGAAGATGGCCATTATTGGGCCTGGAAGCCGAGAAGCGTCATATTCACAAGGAAGCCAGACACTGTTCAACACAGGATTCGGAGGGGAACCCGCCTTGCAATGCCGAAGATAATCAACACGTCGGACTTATCATCATTGAAGCCTGGTTCGGGGGCTACTGAGGGAGTCCTGGACTAGGGGGTGTCCGGATAGCCGAACTATCATCTTTGGAAGACTCGTGGACTATGAAGATACAAGATTGAAGACTCCGTCCCGTGTCCAGATAGGACTTTCCTTGGCGTGGAAGGCAAGCTTGGCGATACGAATATGTAGATTTCCTACCATTCTAACCGACTCTGTGTAACCCTAACCCTATTCGGTGTCTATATAAACCGAAGGGTTTTAGTCCGTAGGACGAACAACAATCATACCATAGGCTAGCTTCTAGGGTTTAGCCTCTCTGATCTCGTGGTAGATCTACTCTTGTACTACCCATATCATCAATATTAATCAAGCAGGAGTAGGGTATTAACTCCATCGAGAGGGCCCAAACCTGGGTAAAAATATCGTGTCCCTTGTCTCCTATTACCATCCGCCTAGACGCACAGTTCGGGACCCCCTACCCGACATCCGCCGGTTTTGACACCGACAGAGACCATGGTGTCATGCCGGTGACGATGGAGATCATGACGATGCTTTGGAGATGGAGATCAAAGGCACAAGATGATGATGGCCATATCATGTCACATATTTTTGATTGCATATGATGTTTATCTTTTATACATCTTATTTTGTTTTGATTGACGGTAGCACTATAAGATGATTTCTCACTAAATTTTTAAGATAAAAGTGTTCTCCCTGAGTATGCACCGTTGCCAAAGTTCGTCGTGCCCAGACACCACGTGATGATCGGGTGTGATAAGCTCTACGTCCATCTACAACAGGTGCAAGCCAGTTTTGCACACGCGGAATACTCAAGTTAAACTTGACGAGCCTAGCATATGCAGATATGGCCTCGGAACATTGGAGACCGAAAGGTCGAGCGTGAACCATATAGTAGATATGATCAACATAGTGATGTTCACCATTGAAAACTACTCCATCTCACGTGATGATCGGTTATGGTTTAGTTGATTTGGATCACGTGATCACTTAGACGATTAGAGGGATGTCTATCTAAGTGGGAGTTCTTAAGTAATATGATTAATTGAACTTAAATTTATCATGAATTTAGTCCTGGTAGTATTTCGAAAATTATGTTGTAGATCAATAGCTCGCATTGTTGTTTTCATATGTTAATTTTGATATGTTCCTAGAGAAAACTGTGTTGAAAGATGTTAGTAGCAATGATGCGGATTGGATCTGTGATCTAAGGATTGTCCTCATTGCTGCATAGAAGAATTATGTCCTTGATGCACCGCTAGGTGACAGACCTATTGCAGGAGCAGATGCAAACGTTATGAACGTTTGGCTAGCTCAATATGATGACTACTTGATAGTTTAGTGCACCATGCTTAACGGCTTAGAATCGGGACTTCAAAGACGTTTTTGAACGTCATGGACCATATGAGATGTTCTAGCAGTTGAAGTTAATATTTCAAGCAAATACCTGAGTTGAGAGATATGAAGTCTCCAACAAGTTCTATAGCTAAAAGATGGAGGAGAATTGCTCAACTAGTGAGCATGTGTTCAGATTGTCTGGGTACTACAATCGCTTGAATCAAGTGGGTGTTAATCTTCCAGATAAGATAATGATTAGCAGAGTTCTCTAGTCACCATCACCAAGTTACTGGAACTTCATGATGAACTATAGTATGCAAGGGATGACGAAAACGATTCCCGAGCTCTTCGTGATATTGAAATCGACGAAGGTAGAAATCAAGAAAGAGCATCAGGTGTTGATGATTGACAAGACCACTAGTTTCAAGAAAAGGGCAAAGGGAAAGAAAGGGAACTTCAAGTAGAATGACAAGAAAGTTGTCACTCCCGCGAAGAAGCCCAAAGCTGGACCAAAGCCTGAAACTGAGTGCTTACACTGCAAAGGAAATGGTCACTGGAAGCAGAAATGCCCTGAATATTTGGTGGATAAGAAGGATGGCAAAGTGAACAAGGGTATATTTGATATACAGATTATTGATGTGCACCTTACTAGTGTTTATAGTAGCCCCTGAGTATTTGATACTTGTTCGGTTGCTAAAAATTAGTAACTCGAAACAGGAGTTACAGAATAAACAGAGACTAGTTGAGGGTGAAGTGACGATGTGTGTTGGAAGTGGTTCCAAGATTGATATGATCATCATCGCACACTCCCTATACTTTCGGGATTAGTGTTAAACCTAAATAAATGTTATTTGGCGTGTGCGTTAAGCATGAATATGATTTGATCATGTTTATTGCAAAACGGTTATTCATTTAAAGTCAGAGAATAATTGTTGTTCTATTTACATGAATAAAACCTTCAATGGTCATACACCCAATGAAAATAGTTTGTTGGATCTCGATCGTAGTGATACACATATTCATAATATTGATGCCAAAAGAAGCAAAGTTGATAATGATAGTGCAACATATTTGTGGCACTACCGTTTGGGTTATATCGGTGTAAAGCGCATGAAGAAACTCCATAAAAATGGCCTTTTGGAATCACTTGATTATGAATCATTTGATGCTTGCAAACCGTGCCTTATGGGCAAGATGACTAAAACTCCCTTCTCCGGAACAATGGAATGAGCTACTAACGTATTGGAAATAATACATACCGATGTATGCGATCCAAAGAGTGTTGATGGTCGTGGCAAGTATCATTATTTTCTGACCTTCACAGATGATTTGAGCAGATCTGGTTATATCTACTTAATGAAGCACAAGTCTGAAACATTTGAAAAGTTCAAAGAATTTCAGAGTGAAGTGGAGAATCATTCTAACAAGAAAATAAAGTTTCTACGATCTGATCGTGGAGGAGAATATTTGAGTTACGAGTTTGGCCTTCATATAAAACAATGTGGAATAGTTTCACAGCTCACGCCACATGGAACACCACAGCGTAATGGTGTGTCCGAACGTCATAACCGCACTTTATTGGATATTGTGCGATCTATGATGTATCTTACCGATTTACCACTATCGTTTTGGGGTTATGCATTAGAGACAGTTGCATTCATTTTAAATAGGGCACCATCAAAATCCGTTTGAGAAGACGCCTTATGAACTGTGGTTTGGCAAGAAACCAAAGTTGTCGTTTCTTAAAGTTTGTGACTGCGATGCTTATGTGAAAAAGTTTCAACCAGATAAGCTCCAACCCAAATCGGAGAAATGCGTCTTCATAGATCCGAAGGCAAGTCATTCATTGCTAAGAATGGATCCTTTCTAGAGAAGGAGTTTCTCTCGAAAGAAGTGAGTGGGAGGAAAGTAGAACTTGATGAGGTAATTGTACCTTCTCCCTTATTGGAAAGTAGTTCATCACAGAAATCTGTTCCTCTGACTACTACACCGATTAGTGAGGAAGTTAATGATGATGATCATGAAACTTCGGATCAAGTTACTACCGAACCTCGTACGTCAACCAGAGTAAGATCTGCATCAGAGTGGTATGGTAATTCTGTTCTGGAGGTCATGTTACTTGACCATGGCGAACCTACGAACTATGAGGAAGCGATGATGAGCCCAGATTCCGCAAAATGGCTTAAGGCTATGAATCTGAGATGGGATCCATGTATGAGAACAAAGTGTGGATATTCATGTATGAGAACAAAGCGATGATCGGCAAGCCATATTGTATAAATGGATATTCAAGAGGAAGACAGACGCTGATAGTAGTGTTACTATCTACAAAGCTCAACTTGTCGCAAAAAGGTTTTTCGACAAGTTCAAGGTGTTGAATACGATGAGATTTTCTCACTCGTATCGATGCTTAAGTCTGTCTGAATCATGTTAGCAATTGCCACATTTTATGAAGTTTGACAAATGGATGTCAAAACTACATTCCTTAATAGATTTCTTAAAGACGAGTTGTATATGATGCAACCAGAAGGTTTTGCCAATCCTAAAGGTGGTAACAAAATATGCAAGCTCCAGCGATCCATCTATGGACTGGTGCAAGCATCTCGGAGTTGGAATATACGCTTTGATAAGTTGATCAAAGCATATGGTTTTATACAGACTTTTTGAAAGGCCTGTATTTACAAGAAAGTGAGTGGGAGCACTACAGCCTCTCTGATAAGAATATGTGAATGACATATTGTTCATCAGAAATAATGTAGAATTTTCTGGAAAGCATAAAGGAGTATTGGAAAGGATTTTTTTCAATGAAAGACCTCGGTGAAGCTGCTTACATATTGGGAATCAAGATCTATAGAGATAGATCAAGACGCTTAATCGGACTTTCACAGAGTACATACCTTGATAAAGTTTTGAAAAAGTTCAAAATGGATGAAGCAAAGAAAGGGTTCTTGCCTGTAATACAAGGTGTGAAGTTGAGTCAGACTCAATGCCCGACCACAGCAGAAGATAGAGAGAAAATAAAAGATGTTCCCTATGCTTCAGCCATAGGCTCTATCATGTATGCAATGCTGTGTACTAGACCTGATGTATGCTTAGCAATAAGTTTAGCAGGGAGGTACCAAAGTAATCCAGGAGTGGATCACTGGACAGCGGTCAAGAATATCCTGAAATACCTGAAAATGACTAAGGATATGTTTCTCGTTTATGGAGGTGACAAAGAGCTAGTCGTAAATGGTTACGTTGATGCAAGCTTTTACATCGATCCAGATGACTATAAGTCTCAATCTGGATACATATTGAAAGTGGGAGCAATAAGCTAGAGTAGCTCCGTGCAGAGCATTATAGACATAGAATATTTGCAAAATACATACGGCTCTGTATGTGACAAACTCGTTGACTAAACTTCTCTCACGAGCAAAACATGATCGTACCACTACAAAAAAATACACTTCCATGATGATACGTGTTTGTCACAGTAGGTCACGTTTTTTGTCATGCATGTACATCCATGACAAACTTATGATAGAATCAAGATAGTCATACATGTGCTGTCGTAGAAGTGTTCCATGACATTACCAAAATTATCATCACGGAAGCGTCCACTTCCATGACGATAAATCGTGCATCACAGAAGTGCTTTCGTCAAGGGTGACTGACACGTTGCATCCACCGTAACGGAACGCCGTTAAGCTATCGGTTCGGGTTTTGGATCCGATAACCCGTTAATAGCCCCGACCAATGGGGATTTTCCACGTGTAAAATCATCATTGGCTGGAGGAAACACGTGTCGGCTCATCGTTGGGACAGATGTCATCCACTCATTGGACAGAAGGCGCCTATGATACGTCGACACGTGGCACGACCCAACAGTGGCCCATTCCTGTGAAAAGGCCGGCCCGTTTGACTTGGTCAAAAGGTGGCGGGCCGGCCCATGGAAAGCCTTTTAACGGCCTGTTTGTGTATAGCCCATTTACAGCCCGCTAACCCAAGGCCCGTTACGCCCTATCCGAATTAGGCCCAGTAGCGTCATCTGGGCCATCCAATATGATTCCAGCCCGTTTTCACTTCTGGCCCATATATGGCCCATGACGTCTTTCAGCCCATAAGAGGCCTTTTATAACTATTGCCTCATTAACGGCCCGTGTTAAAACTGGCCCGTAATGAACAGTGTATCACTTTACACCCAAAAACGGCATGTGGTGAAACTGGCCCGTAATGAACAGTGTATCACTTTATATCCATTAACGGCCCGTTATTCCATTGGGCCGTTTCCAGCCCAAGTTATCGTTCGGCCTTCTGAGGGCCCATTTCTTCTTAGGCTCATTTGCAGCATTCGGTTACTTACGGCCCGTTACTATCATTTTCTGCTTGTGGGCCAAATTCAGCCCGTCGTTACAGTCGGCCCGTTTGTGGACCGTTAATCTGTTGGTCCATTTTCATAGCATCACGAAATACGGCCTATTAATGGCCCGTTATGGTCAGCCCATAAAACGTACGATTTCCATTAAAGGCCCATCTATGGCCCATTAATGGCCCGTACAATACCCATAAATGAGTCGGCCCTTACAAGGCCCATAGATCCTACGAGACATAGAAGGCCCATGGATCCTACGAGACATAGAAGGCCCATGGATCCGATGGCCCACTGAAGGCCCATGGATCAGACGGCCCACTGAAGGCCCATGGATCCGACGCCCACTGAAGGCCCATGGAGCCGACGGCCCAATGAAGGCCCATGGATCCGACGGCCCGTACATGACCCATGGGATCGTACGGCCCGTGAAGGGCCATGGTCGGGCGAGTTGGCCCCCGTTTGAATGATATAGCATATTCAAAGAATTATCCTACTCAATACTATCACCACTAAAAAGCATACACTATACAACAAAGAGATCAAGGCATAGAAAGGTAGAATAACCCTACACTATACAATAAAGAAATTACAGTCGATTATACCCACTGGGCATTATGGTTCGGCATAGGTGTTAATAAAGCATACACAAACAACAAATTACATACACTGGGCAAATACAACTCATACATCATGGTTGCACATCAACTTAACTCCATTTGAACTATAATCGATTGGCCGGATTCAGGTAGCACAAATTTCAGTCTGCAAAATCTCCAATTCCATCATGGTTACCTCAGTGTCTTGTTTCATTTTTTTGACTCCTGCATCTAATACCTGCATGTCCAATCTCAACTTGTTGATTAAATGTTGACAATCATGTACACGTTGTCTTGCCACCTCTAGTTGATGCTCGAGAACATAAGCACATTCCAATTCCAATCCATAATCATTCGGTAATGGCCATGCCACACTGCTCGCAGATCTTTGTGTTGATGTCACTTCATCCTAAAATGTTTCTATAAGTACACTTGACTAGGGCAAAAATATAGTTACAATAGTGAAGCGAGCAAGACACTATTTTGTACTACATGGCAAAACAGGACTAACAACAATGTTACACATCATGAAGCATAAGCATGTCATATTTTAAAAATTATAAGAAAGATAGTCTGTGCAGCCTGCATACAGAAATCTCTCTTAGTTCACCAGAGGAGCATGATGTTGGGGCCCAATCGAAAACACAGACAAGTTACAAATTTGGACAGCACGTTGCATATAAGCAGGCAGTTGGCCATTCTATATCTCAATTAAAGTCTTAGGGAGCATAATGAATAGCAGAGGGTTTCATACAAACATACTACAGCAGGCAAAACTATGCAATCATTAGCGCAGTATAAATTAGATTGTGAGCCTCATGCAATAATAGTTGGATAATAGACTTCAAAGCTTCACGCACACTTCGATAGAGTAATTAAACTGTAAGGCCTTTAATTATGTCAACTAATAGTTATACAAGTACCGAACATTAGGAATGATTATTTGGGCATCTCATTAACTAAGGACAAATAAAGCAATTGAAAAGAGCAAATTAACTATGCCTGAAACAAACAAGGAATTGAACTGTTGAGTTGCATACAGTGACTTACCTTAGCAGGTTGAAGAGGCTCAGCGCAGCTCCTACTTCTCTTGCAAGGATCCTTCCTAACATCTTGTACATGGAAATCCTCAACCTAATCTTCATTGCACCCCCTCTGCAAGGTGACACAAACTAGTTACTCGTCTCCATGGAAGATAAATATGCATACTTTCTAGTTTGTGAACACAAAAGGATGAGATTATAACAAAACAACACCACATAATGAAACATGCCGCATCTCTTGCACTTGCACACAATGAAATGAGCATTTACTATGTCTGCACTATGTAAAAACTACGCATACCTTCGAACTGGATCTCGAGGTACTCTTGGAGAGCCTACTGTAGTGTACAGCCAAACCTTTATGTCACCAATGAGTTAGACAAGGCCCCACTACAGCAGCCCTTAGTGTTTAAATCGTTGACAAGCTCTGTTAGAGTGTTAGGTCAAGAACAGCAAGTAATCAAAGCAAATAGTCCTAGTATGGCTGGCTGATGCAAACAAGCAATTGAACAGATGTGTGAGCAAATCTTACATATGAAGAAAAGAAGCAAAGAAGGAGGCTTAAAGACCATCACTTGACTGACCAGATTTAAGGGGCATTTAAACATCATGTGCAGCGTATGAACTAACATAAACATTGCATATTCTAGATTCTACAATGGAATGCACATGTATTAGGTTATGCCATCTATGATGATGCCTAAATGAACAAATAGCAGGCAGGAGTGATTCATCATTGCACGCACAATTGAATTGCAGGTTAAGGGCATATTGTCAGAATAAGCCATAAAAGATGTAAAGAAGTCATTTTTGAGTTATGGGCTTGGGCTTAACTAATTTCGCTTTGGAGGGGGTTGTTTTGGGTAGAACCTCACTAAAAATTGAAGGGAAGGGGAATAGTGAAATGACTCTGTTGTCTGCCTATATTACACTCAAAATGCAACTGCTGACGCCCGTGCCACACCTGACCCTCAAATAAAAACAAACATGCAAGCATTCAATGCCTGCCCGCTTGCATCTCCTCTCCCCTTTCCCTCTACCTCGATCCCCTGCCTGCAGCACTAGGGTTCCTCCAGCGAGCCGTCGCCACTGGTCCCATCTGGCCTGGTCCTCGATGATGCTATGTCCAGCTAGGCTACATGGCCGGCGGGTAGGGGAAAATCTCCCTGACTGCTCCTCCCTCTGGCGCCGCCCCTCATTCTCATGGTCTCCAGCAGCTGCTCCACTGTGGTTCGTCCAATGCACTACTCCGGCGGGTGCTGCACAACTACGGCTTTTCCCACACTGCAGCAGAAGGCACCTTATTCCCCCTCCCCTCCTCCCAGGCCATGGCCTTGAGGTGTTGTTGAAGGATGAGCTCATCCAACAAGGTGAGGATCTCCTCTAATATTTTGCCAAATTTTCATTCTGATCCACTATACGATGAATTGCTATGAGCTGCTTCTGCTGCTGCTATATGATGCATTGCTATGAGCTGCTCCTGCTGCTGCTATATGATGAATTGCTATGAGTTGTTGCTGTTGTATGTTGAGTTGCTATGAGATGCTGCTGCTGCTATATGATGAATTGCTATGAGCTGCTGCTGCTGCTATATGATGAGTTGCTATAAGCTGCTCCTACTGCTGCTATATGATTAATTACTGTGAGCTGCTCATGCTGCTGCTATATGATGAATTGCTATGAGCTGCTCCTGCTGCTGTTATATGATGAATTGCTATAAGTTGATCCTGCTGCTGCTATATGATGAATTGCTGTGAGCTGCTCGTGCTGCTGCTATATGATGAATTGCTATGAGCTGCTCCTGCTGCTGTTATATGATGAATTCCTATGAGCTGCTACTGGTATATGATGAATTGCAGACTGCTGCTGCTGTATGATGAATTGCTATTAGCTGCTGCTGCTGCTATATGATGCATTCAGGTGGTGCTGCTATATGATAATAAGCAGCCACTTGGACCATCAAATTTCAATAAATAATTCTTCTTCATTTAAATGTGGGTCATGCGTTCTTCGTTTAAATTAGGCAATGGGATCTCTATGGAAAACATTGACCAAAGTAGATTGTGCCAAGTAGATGGTATCTTTGTATTTGCATTTTGAGCAAATAGTGATGGTCTGTTTTCCCATCATATTAATTACTGCACTCGGTTCAATTTGTGATGTTTGCAAGTCAAATTAATTTCCATATGGGAAGCAAAATGAAAAAAATATAATGCAATCTAGACTTTCCACTGATCATACCAAAGATAAGCTGAAAATGCAATGAAAAGAACTGGTTGGCTTATTACATGGAGCTTATATTCATAGGTGCTTATTTTCTTAGGATAACTCGTAATAATTGTCCCTAAGAAACTTGGCTAATTGAACTAGCATACAAATAACTGCAATGGAGGAGTGATGTGCCATAGCACACTGTATAGGCTCACCGCTGCCTCTCCTTTTTTTGCGATGTTCCATGAAATTGCCACACACATGTTGTACTTTTTCATTGTGTAATCCTATCTGCAAGTTGACACGGCTAATTTCAGACATCTCTACATGATACTACATTGCATATCCCTTGCGCATATTTAAACCACCAATTAACGATTGTGTGCGTACCATAAACTAGCCATGAATCTGTATGCTGGACGAGCAGGCACTCTAAGGGAGCCTAATGTAGTGCACTGGAATTCCTACATGCCACGTAGGATTTTGAGTAATGTACTGCCCCTGTTCCTAAATATATGTCTTTGTAGAGATTCCAGTATGGACCACATACAGATGTATATAGATGCATTTTCGAGTGTAGATTCACTCATTTTGCTCCGTATGTAGCCTATAGTGGAATCTCTAGAAAGACTTATATTTAGGAACGGAGGTACGAGGTAGTATCATGTATGACATCTACATATCTAATTTAGCAGCCAGTAGTAGAAATCATTGTCTGCACAAAGGGATTACTGGTCGAAAATCCTAGCAAAGCACACTGGCACGCACAGAACAATACAAGAGAGAGAGACGCGCTTACAAGATCATAGCAATGCCTCAGTCCAGGATCTTGGTTGGCCAAGCTGTTATATCCAGTAGAAACATCGTCCTTGTAGTTTTTGCCAGCTGCATAACAGGTAACAGCGACCAGTTAGTATATTTGAAGTACATCGGGCAGGTGATCACTACTAGGAAAAGGGCTATAGATAGGATTGCTACTAATGGCGCACCAGGTAAGTAGTGCGCCACTACTATATACTAATGGCGCACCGGTCGGTGATGCGCCATTAGTGTGGACGACACTAATGGCGCACCGGACACACGGTGCGCCACTAGTACTAATTTTTTTTTCCATTTTTCCAACATATTAATGGCGCATGAGGTCGAAGTTTGCCATTACTAGTTCTAACTAGTAATGGCGCACCGTGCAGACAGTGCGCCATTAGTATATATATATATATATATATATATTTACTTTTTTGCAAAACTACTAATGGCGCACCGTGTCAAAGTTCGCCATTACTAGTTTAAACTACTAATGGCGCACCGCCTGCAGGTGCGCCATTAGTAACCAGGGTTACTAATGGCGCATTTGTTGGTGGTGCGCCATTACTAACCTGGGACCAACAAGATATTTTGGACAGCCCACCTACCCACTCACTTTCCCCACTTCATTCTCTCCACCTCCTCCTCCAAGCTTGTCTCGGCTGCCTCCTCCTCCTCACCTCATTTGCACCATAGATTCATCAAAATTAAGTGGTGAAATTACCTTTTTTTGATAGGTAAGCAAGGGGAAAGCTATCTTCATGATGTAGATCTACTTTTTTTCTCCCTAGCTCGCTCCAACAACGTGCACATGCACTTTTTGTGGCCTAGCTAGATCTATGTATGTTTGTGGTGTTGCATGTGTTTGTGGTGTTGCATATATGTTTGTGTTTGCGGGTACCGGTATTTGAAATGCGATAGTTGCCAATATTTTGCCGGAATGTTGATTCATTTCCGTTTCGGCGAGAATTTTGGCACTATGCATTCTTTTTGGTCCTATTTTTAGGGAAGGTCATGCCAAATTTTTTCTTGGTTCTAAAATATCGTTTTGCTCTACCCCGCAGGCCACCATGGTCCGCACGATGACCGAAGGCATCGTGAATAGGTTTTTGAGATCCGCAAAGGCCGAGATGCTTCAAAAGAACGAGACGGAGATAAGATGTCCGTGTCGAAGATGCAAGCTGAGGAGCCTTATTACGGACCCGGATTCTGGGCAGGTGCGGGACCACCTGCTCTTGCGTGGTTTCATGGATGTCTATCGGTGGCAAGGTGATGAAGATGACTATGAAGTCGTCCATGGGGGCCGGGCAAGAAATGAGGAAGGGCAACAAGACAAGTACCACCGCGGCGAGGGCGGGCGAGAAGACGAAGAATCTCCAGGACATGATCACGACGGTGATGCTGTACACAGTCATCATGTAGAAGATGTCGTACATGATGATGAGGAAGATCAAGACAAAGGGCATGATCATGAAGATGAAGATGCCGGAGCAGACGACGATGGAGGCTGGGTGCAGGACCCTCATATTCAAGAGCTGCTTCTCAAGCAGACGGATAACGCAAGAGCTGTCGCCCGAGAGAAAGCCAAGCTGGATCAACTGGAGATAGACGCGGTTACTCCATTGTATGAAGGATGCAGGCCCCAAGATACACGCCTGAAAGTAACGCTCATGGCTTTGGAGATGAAGTAAAACACAAAATGACCGAGGCATGCTTCGACGAGAACATGTCATTCTGGCACGAACGTCTTCCCAAGGGGAACAAGTGACCGACCAGTTTCGAGGAGGCGAAGAAAATCGTGTGTCCTCTGGATTTACCGCACGTGAAATACCATGTGTGCATGAACAATTGCATCATTTATCGGGACGAGCACGCGGAGTCTACCATATGTCCGGTGTGCGGCGTCACTCGATACAAGAAGAGGAAGAAAGCTCCTCGAAAATCGGTGTGGTACTTTCCGATCACTCCTCGTCTGCAGCGGTATTTCGCGGACCCTAAGGTAGCAAAGCTCCTGCGTTGGCACGCGGATAGGGAGGAGAAGAAGCGGGATGATGACGGAAATGATCCGGAGATAAATAAAAAAGACAAGATGCTGAGTCACCCTAAGGATGCGAGCCAGTGGCAAGCGTTGAACTTCGAATACCCAGAATTTGGGAAGGATCCAAGGAACATCGTGCTGGGCGCGAGCACCGATGGAGTCAATCCGTTTGGCAGCCAGAGAAGCACACATAGCACCTGGCCTGTGTTTGTGTGGATGTACAACCTTCCCCCCTGGTTGTGCATGAAGAGGAAGTACATTCACATGAGTATGCTAATTGAAGGGCCGAAACAACCAGGGAATGACATCAATCTGTATCTGGGGCTGCTGAAGGAGGAGCTAGACACGCTATGGAAAACGCCAGCCAATACGTGGGATGCCGCAGAGAAAGAATATTTCCCTATGAGAGCCGCACTGCTCACGACGGTGCACGACTATCTCGGTTACGGATATCTCGCGGGGCAGGTAGTCCATGGATTTTCCGGATGCGTAAGGTGCATGGATGACACAACGTATCGCCAGCTAGATAGAGATCCCGGGTCTTCGAAAACCGTGTTCATGGGACATCGAAGGTGGCTTCGCGACGATGACCCGTGGAGGAAACGCAAGGATCTGTTCGATGGTGAAACCGAACCCCGAAAACACCCATGTACGAGGAGCGGCGAGGAAATAGACGAGCTGTTGAAAAATTGGAAAGACTGCCCACTGCCGGGAAAGAAGCAAAAGGAGCCAGAGCCGGGAAAGAAGTGAAAGGCGCCAGAGCCGCTGCTGAAGGTATGGAAAACGAGTTCTGTTTTCTGGGACTTGCCGTACTGGAAGATCCACCGTGTGCCTCACAGCCTTGATGTCATGCATATCACGAAGAACGTGTGCGAGAGTCTGCTTGGTACCCTGCTCAACATGCCAGAGAGGACCAAAGATGGGCCGAAAGCAAGGGCAGACTTGAAATCAATGGGCATCAGGCAGTAGCTTCACGCTAATGATGATGATGATGATGATGATGATGATGATGAGGCGAAGCAGGACACAGAAAGTCGTCGCAAAGGCAAAAAGGCCAAGAAGACTGGAAATGACTACCCTCCCGCGTGCTTCACTCTAAGTCAGGAGGAGATTGAGCAATTTTTCACCTGCCTCCTAGGAGTAAAACTTCCTTACGGTTACGCGGGGAAGATTAGCAGATACCTAGACCCAGCGAAGCAGAAGTTCAGCGGGATGAAGTCTCACGACTGTCACGTGCTGATGACGCAGATACTTCCAGTTGCAATCCGTGGGATCATGGACGCGCACGTCCGTGAAATGCTATTTGGCCTATGCAACTTTTTTGACGTCATCTCTCGGAAGTCGATTGGCGTGAGGCAACTCAGAAGGCTACAGGAAGAGATCGTGGTGATACTATGCGAGCTTGAGATGTACTTCGCACCTGCATTCTTTGACGTTATGGTGCATCTGCTGGTCCATATCGTGGAGGATATCATCCAACTCGGGCCGATGTTCCTGCACAGCATGATGCCGTTCGAAAGGATGAATGGTTTAATCAAAGGATACGTTCGCAACATGTCATGTCCAGAGGGAAGTATAGCCAGGGGCTTTCTGACCGAAGAGTGCATCTCCTACTGCACGAATTATCTAGGCCTCGAGAACCCCGTTGGTCTGCCCGTCAACAGGCACATCGGTAGGCTCGCTGGATGGGGTCACCATGAGGGTCGCCGTGAAATGCATGTCGACTTCGAGGGTCGACTCGCCGACTTTGAAAGAGCAAACCTAGCAGCGCTACAACACATAGAGGTGGTCGATCCTTGGGTGGTAGAGCACAAAACCTTTATTGACAAGACATACAATGACCGAGGCCAACAGAGGACGGACGGAGATATAATCAAAGAGCACAACTCATGTTTCACGCGTTGGTTCAAGCAGAAGCTTCTGTCGTACCCTTTACATGAGGATTCTTCCGCGGAAGAACAACTCATATTCGCCTTGTCATAGGGCGCCGAGCACAACCTGATGACCTATGAGGCGTACGATATCAACGGCTACACATTCTACACCAAGGACAAGGACATGACGAGCGATGGTTATCAGAATTCCAGGGTAACGATTGAATCCTACACCGGCAAAGACAAGGACAGATACTACAGAAGGATCGAGGAGATCTGGGAGCTGAGCTACGCTGGAGAGAAGGTACCGATGTTCCGTGTCAGATGGGCCAAGAGCGTCCTAAAAGAAGACCGGTATTTCACCACCATGGTTATACCCGAAGCCAAATCCAAGACCGCGGGCGCAAACGTGACCGCGAAAAATGAGCCATGGGTACTGGCTTCCCAAGTGGACCAATGCTTCTTCATTACCGACCCGTCAAAGCCCAATCGTGTTGTCGTGAGGAGAGGCAAAAGGAAGATCATCGGAATGGATGGAGTAGCCAATGAGCAAGACTTCGACAAGTACGGCGACCCGAAGATCGAACATGACGACGACGATGAAGTAGCAGCACATATCACAAGAAGAAGCAGGACCACCCTACCTAAAGGACGTCCGTTCCACTGAAGAACTCCATTTGCGAAAAAGAAGGGCAAGAAGATTGTGAACAAATAGCTAGCTAAGATCGATTGTATTTAAATCGTAGTCTTCATTTCTCGATTGTATTTCGACATTTTGAAATGATATTTCTTCTGTTCTAGTCCTCATGAATATTGAATTATGTTTATTATGGTATTGAATTTCTAACTCACAAAAAGTATTGAATTTGTTAATATTTTGTGAACTCATTAATATTTTTAAATTTTTATGATATTTTTTCAAATATTTTCAAATAACAAATTTGATGATATTATTTAATATTCATAAATAATTTGAAATAAGAAATTTGATGATATTTTTTCACATTCATAAATGTTTTCAGATTTGATTTGTCATTTTCTAAAAAAATATTAGATGAAACTAAATATTTTTTCACGACCCCCCGCACCCATCAACGAATGTAAATGCTCCCTCTCTCCCTTCCTCCTCTACTCATCTCCTGTATATAGTGTAATAATTTTTATCAATAAAAAATAAAAAAAATAAAAGTTACTAATGGCGCACCAGGAGAGGGTGCGCCATTGCTATGGATGTACTTATGGCGCACCCCTGGGTGGTGCGCTATTGCTAAGCCTCCCCCCACACTAAAATCCCCAATCTCTCTAATCTCTTCCCTGCCTCATCGATCTCACCCGCTGCCCCCCGTGTTCGTCGTCCCCCTCGCCGCCCCCCTCGCCTCCTTCGCCGTCCCCGAGCCGAGCACCGCCTCCCTCGCCGTCCCCGAGCCGAGTGCCCTCGACGTCCTCCCACCCAAGCGCCCCCTCCCGCCGCGGCCCCGCCTGCGCCCTCGACGTGCTCGCCGTCCAACACCGCGCGGCCTGCCCAGGAGGACCGCCGCCGTCTTCCTCTTCGACTACGAGGACCCGGACGAGCTCGGATGCGCAGGAGGACCGCCACCGCTCGACACCCTCGACCGCGCGGCCTGCCCAGGAGGACCGCCACCGCTCGACGCCGAATTCGCACCGCCTCGACTAGCTCCGGCTGCCCTGTGTTGCCCTCGACCTCCCAAGTGAGCACCCGAGCCGCTTCCCCCTCTTCCCCCTCTTTATTTGCAGTGAACATACATTTTCACTGTTCTTATAATATTTGCTTGATGTCAGATTATGCTATGAGGATATTAGTCTAAGCCCAGTCTTGGATGCATTGTTTATCCTGCGGTGGTTAAACCGGTTCTGATAATTATCTAGTTTGACATGTACTTGTCCAGCTATCATAATCTATTCTTTGACCATGGCAGCAGCTGGCATTTTGTTATGATAATTTCAGTATATATCTTACTGTCCTTTGCTGATCTCATTGTATTTTCAATTCACAGGCAACTCTCCGACGAAGTCTCCTCCAGGTAATATATGTCTCATGCTTTCTAAAGAGTACTAGTATACTGACTAAACTACCCACTTGCTATGCTTAGTTGCTCTGTTGTCTGAATCGTGACACTTTGCCAGCTGAAACTTGCCTATCACACTGTCCCTGTATTGCTCAACTAAAAACATAAATATTTGTAGTTTTTGCCTGTCATAATGCAACTAAGCATACTAGTCTCAACTAAGCATACTAGTTTTTTGTAGTGAGACAGTAAGATAGTGAGACAGTAAGAAGGAAACTTCCCAGATTATGTAGAAAGAAAATACTTGGTTTGACAGCAAGTACCATGATATGAATCAAAAAACATATACGGTGGGAAAAATAAAATGGCAGAAACCTGGGAGGTTCAAAAATGCCATTACGAAGCGAGGTTGCTTGTTACTTTCCTAAGATGTGCATCTCATTTATTTGTGTTTTTATTTGTAGCTGTATTTCTCAACTAAGCATACTAGTGTCGCAATACACTGTTTTGCAGGTAATAGTGTCGCAATATTTGCCTGTCATACCAGCTGAAACTTGACAGTGTTTCCTAAAAACACTGTCACTGCCACTAAAAGCATGACAATATAATTTCTAGTTTGTGTTTTTATTTGTTCACACTGTCGTTGTATTGCTCAACTAGACAATTAGTGTTTATGAAGAAGAAGAATAAACCTGCTGTTGCTGCTGTTATGTCTGTATTCATTGCTGCTGCTGTACTTGTGATGATGTTGTACTTGTGATGATGCTACTTGTGATCTTCTGAAATGACCCATTGGCGACTTCACGGCTGCTGCTGCTGTACTTGTGATGATGTTGTACTTGGGATACTGATTTTGCAGGTACCCCGAGAGGCCCTTGAGTTTGCCGGAATGTTGATTAACTTCCGTTCCGGCAAATTCGGGTACTCCATATGTCCTATTTTCAGCAAAGGTCATGCTGAAATTTTCCGTGAATTTTAGCATGACTTTGCTAAAAATAGGACATATGGGGTACTTGCGACTAATGCATGGGCCGGGGTATCTTAGTACTTAATTAAGTAGGATCAACTGCCCCTTTATTCTTGCTGCATTAAACCATAGGTGGCAATAGAGCCAAGTGATTAGGCCCAACTTAGAATTCTCCTTAGCATCGATAAACCCTAGATGATAAAGCAACATAGGTGGCAATAGAGCCAAGTGATTAGTGCCAAGTGATTAGGCCCAACCTAGGGTGCCTCGGCATCGATAAACCCTAAATGATGAAAACTTAACTTGGCTGCCCCGGATGCCTCGGTGTCGATGAGAACCTAAATGATGTACGCTTAGGCTTTTAGGGTGCCTCGGCGTCGACAAACCCTAAATGATGAAAGCTTAGGCTTTTAGGGTGCCTCGGCATCGACAAACCCTAAATGATGAGACCATGATCTTGTTCCTTGACAATAACCAACTTTTTGACCAAACTTTTTTCCTATTTAGAGCGAAACATGGCCCACAACGATGAGGCTGGTGGTTCGGGCGGCAAGCAATTCTGGGAGCTGTCCCAGGAGATGGAGGAACAACCTCGCCGCTATGAGGACGCCGCGGAAGACACCGATCCTGACTACACAACCCCTAGTGGCGTCGGGGATGACACCACTGATGGTACCGCCGAGGATGCCACCACTGATGATGGCGGCGCACACACAGATGGCAGCCAACCGAAGAAGCAAAGGAAGGACCGGCGCCCGAATGCGCTCCGCACCCTCAAGGAGGAATTTACTCAAGTGGACTCCGACGGGAATCCAACGGAGCCCAAACATATAGTCAAGGGGTACTCGCTTCAGCTCGGGTTCATTCTCCGGAGCACCATCTCGATCAACACCGAGAACCTTAGGCATAAGGACCACGGGAATTTGCGCAACCTCCTCTTCATGAAGCTGCACGAATGATACAAGTTCCCCGCCGAATTTGAATACACACGCCTCTCAGGGAATAAAGTGAACAGTGTCGCCCTCACGAGGATGAGCACGGCCCTATCTACTTGGAGAAGCACGGTGAAGAGAATGATTGATAAAGCTGATAGTTATGAGAAGATCAAGGCGAAATATCCTTTGATGAGCGAAGATGAGTACAAGGAGTTCAAGATCAAGTGCGAGAGTAGCGCAACCTCCGAATCAAGTCAGTGGGGGAAAGAAATGCGGGAGTTGAACTTAGGGGAACACAAACTCGGTCCCGTCGGTTACAGAGTGGCGGAGACTATATGGGACAAGGAGGACGCGGAGCGTGCCGAGCAAGGCCTACCGCCCCTCTTTGAGAAATACAGCGGTGACAAGCAGACCAGGAACTTTGTCAGGGCCCGGTACAAGGAGGACCCGATAACAAAGGAGCTTACCACGGATCCGAAGAGCAGGGCGCTTGATCTTGTTCTGGTAAGGAATACACCCCCGCGTAATTAGCTCCATATGGTTGCACTCTAATTAATCCCCAATATTTCTAAATGGTTCACGTTCCTTTCGCAGGACACTGAAAGCAGTAGCGCGGGGTCGTTTCAGAGCTCCCCTTTTGACACCCCTTTAAATAGGGCGTTGAACGTAATGAAAAAGAAGGATAAGCTCACTAAGCCGACGTCAGCTGGTCATGTGGCCGGCAAAGGCTTGTCCACCAAATGGGGGTCATACTATACCGCTGGTGTGCGGAAGGAGAAAAAGACCAGCTCGGAAAGCCAGACGCGCGAGGTTGAAGTACTCAAGGCACAAGTGGCGCGGATTCCGGAGCTTGTCCAAGAGCAAGTGGAACAACAACTAGGAACGAAGCTCAACGCCATGGTGCCTACGTTGATTCATGGGCTGACGACGTGGATTGCGGGCGGCCAACAGGGGCCTTCCCCGGTTCCCAGCTTCACGCCCAGCAACTCGCACAGCATGCAGATGGCGCCATTGGTGTCTCCGGCGGAGGCGGTATTTGTGTCTCCGGCGCCGGCACGGGCATTGGAGCTTAATGCACCCGGGTGTACGCCGGCCGGCACCTCGCCAGCAAGTGCCCCCTCCGTCAGTTGCCCGCCCGCCGTTGGCAGTGCCTCGACATGAGCCGAGCTCGACGGCATCACGGTAACTAAGCCTCTCGGCCAATGACTTCATCTCCTTGCCTTTGACTGGGCATCCCTGACGCCCTACATATTTTCGCAGAGCGTCGCCGATGTTCCTTGCACTCTTCTGCACTTCGTGGCCGGCGAGTTGGTCGATGTCGCCAAGGGCAGAATCGTTGAACCGGGCAACCACATGTTCCACGGTAATCCGATGGCACCCACAGTGTATAGGGTTGAAGTGGTTCGGGTGCTGCCAGGATGCGACGAGCTGTTACCTCCGATTCGGCCCGCTGGGGCCGACGAAGAAGATGAGATGACCCTCAGCGCCTGCGTAAACTGGCCCCTGCTTTGGCCGAAGAGCCAGATTCGTTTCGGGGCGGGGGACACCACCCCACAGACAAGACCACCAGTCGTGCTGGCGCCAAGCCATGGCAAGAACGCCGCAACGCTACCGGACCTGCCGGACATCCCTATGGCACAGTATACGGACATACCTATGGCACAGGATCCGGACGACGACGACAACGACGACGGTACATTTACCAAAGTCGATAAGTACTTTGCCGAACATGGGTACGCTGACGAGTTCTGCGGGCCTCTTTCTCAAGAACCCAACCAAGACGACCGCAATCTAGCTGATACGGCGGAGAAATCCAATTGCAACAGGCGTCGTCTGGCGTTCAGTTCTCGGGAGACGCCTCCAGCTCCCGCCTTCACCGAGCCTCAGATAGCTGACGTGCGAAATATTATCAGCTCCAACACGCTCAAGAAGGCGGTCTATGAGCAGAACTCGGTCCCATTACAGGAGATCAACAAGAAGGGACGGAAACGAAAGACTAACAAGGGCGCCGGTGCGAGCCAGCCGGCACCGAGTTCGATCCGTGCTCAGGACGGTCCACCTTCACCTAAGGATATCTCGAGGAGGGTGCATGTGGCGGGTAGGGCGATGCTACTGCCAAATATGCTCAATGCTGCAACCGGCGCTATGCGGAGTCTGCACGACAGTGTTCTTTCTTTGGAGAAGCGGCATCTCAGAGAGAATGATGTGGCATACCCGGTTTTCGCGGCCAAGGTGCCAGAGGGCAAGGGCTTTGTGGATGGCGACATCGGGGGTACGATCGTCCTGCGGTTTGATGACATCTTTGCTATGTTTAACCTTCATCCGCTGCCGTTCGGCTGTTTTCACTGAGTATGGAGATGCGGATCATTAGAGACAAGACCCCGGACATCGTGATAGTCGACCCCTTCTACATGCATGCCAAGCACTTGAGCAGCGCTGGGGACCGCCAAGTTGCGAGTTCACACCTCGAAGGCGTCATTCTGGCAAACCCAGATAAGGATAACTTCCTTGTGGCTTACTTTCCCGAGTAAGTCATCCCTTAACCGCCCCGTAACATATGATTTCTTAGATTTCGATCGTTCTTTTTTTTCTAACATTCCGTGTTCTGTGCAGTGACACACATTGCACACTCATCCTCTTAGGCCCGAAATATTCCATGGCCACGTATTTCGACCCGAACCGTAACTCCAAGATAGACTACACAAATGTCAAGAAAGTTCTTGATGATGTTCTCCCCTGCTACGCCAAATCTGGAGGCACCTTCACCAGGGCAGTTCGTAAGTACGGCAAGCACACCTTCTCACACAATACGAATTTTTGCTGCGTCAAGCAGCCGCCTGGCGGTCAGAAGGATGCCTACTACGCCCTCCCTGACATGCGGGCGATCGTAAGGGACCATCATCACCTTCTGCTACCAGATAGTCTCAAAGATTGGGCTGCGAGGTTGTCGGCAACCCAGGACGTGGACCTCAGACAAGAATTCTTTCGCATCCAGTCGGAGTTTGCGGACATCATCCATCAAGATGTCCTTCATACCTCGGGGCAGTTCTACCTCAGATATCAACCGTCCAACAATGAGATAGATACCTCGGGGCAGTTCATACCTCGGGGCAGGGTGACAACGACCGCGATTTCATGACCATCACGATAGACGGCGGCTTCATCCACGCTCCTGTCCGATGAGTCGAGTCGAAAGTGGTGATGTGTAGTTCTAAAACATTGATTGGCTCATGTTGTAATTAAACTTTAATGAATTCGTATGTCTCTTTGGTTTGGACAGTCGTTCAACTTAGATGTAATCGATGCTATTTATTAGTAGGACCATGAATCATGCTATTAATGTCTTGCTTTTCTCTTCCGATCCTTTTGTTGCATACTTACATATTGCTTATGTATTGTCTGTTGTTTGGCTTGTGCATAGAGATGTCGTCGTATGTCGTGTACAAGGGTAAGGTTCCCGGAGTCTACGACGACTGGGAGGAGTGTCGGAGACAGGTTCACCGTTCCAGCGGTAACAGTTACAAAGGGTACACCACTAGGGCGGAGGCCGAATCTAGATACGCCCGCTATCTAGCGGGAGAGAGGAGGGAGCGTTGGAGGAACCGAATAAAGACCAGTTTGATCGCGATGATGCTCATCGTGATGACCGCAACTCTCTTTTATGTGATGGTAGTTTAGATGATCGATATCGACTTGTATTGTGAAGACAAACTCGATACTCGTGGTCTTGAGACTTGTAATGTTTTATCTTTGTTCGGTCTTTTGAATTCGGAGACTAATATGATGAATTGTATTCGGAGACTAATCTTCTATTGTATTCGATGAATCTGCTGTTGCTGTGTGCTGCTGTCTATATTCTGTCCAATAATATATTTTGTAACCTGTGCAAAAATCAGAAAAGCAAAAAAAACCAAATATTCATACTAATGGCGCATCACCACAAGGTGCGCCATTAGTATGCCAAAGGATACTAATGGCGCATCAAGGCAGAGTGCGCCATTAGTATGACAAAGCACATGGTTACATATGGGCCCCCGGAGGGCATACTAATGGCGCATGGTCTTACATACTAATGGTGCACTGCCTGGTGCGCCATTAGTACACCAGATACTAATGGCGCACCAGTGGTGCGCCATTAGTAAAAAATACTAGTGGCGTTCTACTAATGGCGCACCGGTAGTGCACCATTAGTAGGCAAAACCGGTGCGCCATTAGTAGGCATTTTCCTAGTAGTGGATGCTGAACGGGTTTAAAGGTGACAAGTACCTAGGCCGTGGAGGGTGCTTGGCATCTCTCCAGACGGTGGGAATCAGGTTAGAAACGTCAAGGGTGACGACGCTACGCTGGCTGACGGGGTCCGGTAAGGAGATCTCGAACCGTCGAGTAGGGTGTTTGTGGAGCGGCTCCGGTAGGATGGACTACGGTGTGGGTGAAGCAGATCTGTGGCCGTGGACGAGGGCGTAGGTGAAGCTGCTCCCGTGGTTGGGTTAAGGACGGTGTCGACGACGCGGATCTGCGGCCGTGGATGGGGCGTCAGAAGCTGCTCCGGTGGTTGGGTTAAGGGTGGTGTCGACGATGCGGATCTGTGGCCGTGGACGTGGCGTCAGAAGCTGCTCCGGTAGGTTGGATGAGGGTGCGAAGAAGCGGATTTGAGGCCATGGACTTGTGAGTTGGCAAAGCGGCCCTGGTAGGGTTGAGAATGGTGTAGGCGAAGCTACTCCAGTAGGGTTGACGATGGTGTCGGCGAAGCGGCTACGGTAGGGTTGAGGAAGGTGTCGGCGAAGCGGCTCCTGTAGGGTTGAGGAAGGTGTCGGCGAAGAGGATCAGAGGCCGTCGACGGGGGCGTCGGTGGGGCGGCTCCGGGGGGTGTGGACGAAGCGTCTCCGGTGGGGAGTACGAATGAGCCGTTGCAGATGCATGGCGGTTGACGAGAGTACCGGCGAAGCAGATCCGGCGCCGTGGACAAGGCCCGCACTGAATGGGCTGTGGTACAGTGCTGGATGAGCAGTCTACTTGTTTCTAGGGGAGGTGGCAGGGGTAGATGCGGCCACAGAAGCAGATCCGGCGAGGTGGACTCCGCTGACAGTGAATGTGCCATGGTACACCGGTGGATGAGCAGTCTAGGGTTTCGAGAGGGGAGGGGAGAAAGGGCGATGAAGTACGGACGGCGTGATGTAAGATGCTCTGGTGCTGTGGAGTTAGTCGTTTTTGCGGGAGGGGGAGAGGAAATGGGGCTGCCGTGTAGTCGGGGGAACCGGAAGTTACCAAAGCATCCCCGACCTATCATGTAGATGAGGGCGGTATTGTAACTGTTGGTCTCCGTGCACCAAGGACAAAAGGGGGATTTCGCATGCTAAAGACTAAGGTGGCGGAAATTTTAGGAGGCGGGAGATTTTGCCGCCCGCGGGATCGTTCGTATCCGGTTTCAACTAATTTTGGACCGTGCTAGCGGGAAGGTCATGCTAGACTGTGTACACGGGGCACGCGTCAGCAGTTAATAACTGGTGTGAAGTCCACACCAGAAAAAAAGACAATAACTCGGGATGATGCGCCGATAACTTGGACGTTCACACGGGCGCAGCCAATCATACGGGTGTAGTGGTGCGTTCACAAAAAAAGGGATCAAATGCTCAGCCTATGTATTTCTCGTGTAAATAGATAATTTAGTGCCATTGGTTATTTACTTTAAACATAATGCATTGACGTGTTAGTGTAGAGGCGCACAAAAAGAAATGGATATTGTAGTCAGCTACTTAAAAGTGTTACCTCATATTATTACATAGCCTCCATTTCATAAATTGTGTACCCGTTGAATTCATATATGAATATTACATAAATTACTTCAAAATAGAAACTTAAATCATCCAAGACTAATGAATTTGAATGCAAGAGTAACAATGGTGCATGTACATGATAGCTACATTGGTTTTTTGAAGAAACATCACTTTAACTTTGGCATGCACAACTGAAAAGGTTTATTTAAATAGAAAAAAAATGTGATATGTGAGTGTCCAATCTTTATAGCGTTGAATCGATATTGTACCTTTGGCCATGATACGAAGTAGATATTGACTTATGTTCACGCGATGCACGTCCACGATCTCTAGATAGTGATACGTGAATGAATTGTGCAATCTCTCTCACACGCATACATATCTCATTTCCATGTGGGCATCAGAATCACGCACGCTCACTTCGTGTATTTCTCTCCCTCCGTCAGGGTTAAATTCGTCTTTCTACCCCATCCTACAAGTCTCTCACATAGAAACACACACGCTCTCTATGTCTAACACGCCCACCCTTTTAATTCCGCCCACACACAACCACCAATGTCTCAAAGTATAATAATGTCTCTCACACATATGGTATCTACCTATCCCTTAATATAGCTAGATATGTGTCACACAAACTCCTTCTCCCTACTAGCAAGATGCCCATGCGTTGCACGGAACATCAAGATGCATTTGTATGAGAAGTTTATGTTGTGGGACAAAAGGATGAATGATGGAATGCCTTACTTGCAAATGCGGAGAGGGGTGTGGGTATCTTTTTCCAAAATTTCCATAGTTTCCTTCCTATCCGTCGGATATAAATCAGATGGCTTATATTGCAGGATGGCAGGAACACCATCATCACCAACTCTGTTTTTTAAGAGTAGAG
>LT934122.1:697709980-697728025 GCA_900231445.1 Triticum turgidum subsp. durum | reverse complement strand
CCCAACAATGACAGCAGAAGGGTGACAACTCGATCTGATCATAATCTGTCAATTGGTTTCTCTCTCAAACATTGTGTCTCGGTGCCTTGCTCGGTAGCCCCCTCGATATGTAGACTTCTCACGCGCGCACAGCTGTAGTGACGATGACGCTGAACCCAGCGTGCCTTGTTTTTACCGGCCTCATGTGATAGTTTTCACCCTGTTTTCTGTTAATTAACAAGGCAACCTTTTCTTTGTTACTACTAGTGAATCTGAAATCATTCGGGCAGACATAAAATATATCACTTCAACCCAATTACCGCAGCAACTATTTTAAAAGAAATTAGCTAGCTGCCCATGCATTGCACGGAATATCAAGATGCATTTGTATGAGTAGTTTATCTTGTGAGAGAAAAGGCTGAACGAGGGAAGGCCTTATTTGCGAACATGGAGAGACGTGTGGGTATATTTTTGCAAAATTGCCATAGTTTCTTTCCTATCCGTTAGATATAAATCCAACGGCCTATATTGCAGGATGTCACGCACACCATCATCACCAACTCTGTTTTCTACTCCCTCCGTCCGGAAATACTTGTCATCAAAATGGATAAAAAGAGATGTATCTAAAACTAAAATATGTCTAAATACATTTCGTTTTATCCATTTTGATGAGAAGTATTTCCGGACGGAGGGAGTATTTGTCTTTTTAGAGATTTCAACAAGTGACTATGACCGGACCTTACCAACATACTCAAAAAAGTAGTCCATAATTTTGATGTTACCCTCTTTTCTTGGCGGTGCAGTGCCATCTGGATACCTCATAAATAAATCTACACTCCAAAATATTTAGGAAAAGACATACGGAGCAAAATGAGTGAATCTACACTAAAATATGTGTACATACACATCCTTATGTGGTAGTCCATTTGAATTCTGAAAAAGACAAATATTTAGGAACAAATGGAGTATATATAAGAGTAGACATGGAGATATATCTCCAGCATGGTCTACAACAAAAATGTGCTGGGCTGGTTAGTGCGGGATGCTCGCAACGCGATGACATGAGTTCGAATTCTGTCTTTTAACTTTAGATTTTTTTATTATATATTACTCTACTTATTTAATATATACTTCTTTCGCTACTGTACTGACAGTGAAACCCACAGAGTACTTAGAATACAAGATTAAGGATGGACTTGTTTCTTTTTAACTTTCTGTAAGAAGTTGTAGCCACCCTGCAAGTCACGTGTACACTGTACATGCAATTAGCTTTTTATAGAGGGACAATCATACAGGAAATTAACTCAAATGGATTGGATGTCACTCTATTATTTCCAGCATAAAGAGCATCTCCAATGGCAGCAGGCAAATTTCCTCCCGCTTCCTTCCGCGGAGGATGACATCAAACGCCAGCGGCTTACATTTTTACAACACTAACCAACCAGATGAATTTCGTGCAAACATGGACTGATTTCATATAAGCATGAAGGATTTCGTATAAAAAGTCGGATCTTCATTTGAACATGATGGATTTCATTACATTTACATGAACTAAGAGGTGCCAATCCGGCTCTCTTGTATAATTAATACTCCCTCCGTCCGGAAATACTTGTCCTAGAAATGGATGTATCTAGGCTTATTTTAGTTCTAAATGGCCGCCCGTGGATCCCTTTGTCTTTCTCATGTCCGTCAGACACTTGCGGGGTCAACAAAGGTCCTCGGAAGAGACGAAGCAGCAAAGAAACCACCTGAATCCGCGGTCGTCGCCTCGGCGGTGGCCTTCATGGGTCCCAAGTGGCGGCGGCCTCCCGTGTTCTAATTCTCCTCGATGATGGCGGCGGACACGGAGAAGCTGGCCACTGACTCGTTGCTCTCCACGCACTCGGCTTCTATCTCTGCCTGCAGACAGGGGAGGTGCGGCCACCGCAGACACTGGTGGCGCGGTACGACGCGACAGCGACGGCGCCCGTACCGGCGTGCTCGCCGCCGTCCCGGCGTGGAGCCACTCGCCACTCCTCATCGAGCTAAACTGGAGCGGCGAGTTGCTGAACCACGCGCCTGCTTGGGGCGGCAACTGGCTCCGTCGGGCCAAGTGAGGTTGGTGAAGCACCAAGCAGCCTCGCCCGTATCCGGAGGACTCGGCGGGCCACCCAGCCGGGTAATATGCCGGAGAACGGCTCATCCGAAGCCATCGGAAGAGTGGAGAAAATGGTGAAGGAGGAGATGGGGAAGCGGCGGAGGGGTGCGATTCTTGCCCGCTGTCTGTCTGGCCTCGTGTAAATAGAGGGCGGACGGTAGGAGCTTGGCCGGCGTCTGGCCTCGTTTAAACTGAGGACGGACGGGAGGAGCTCGGCCGGTGTTGCGTTTAATTCTGGCCCGCTCATGAACCGATGTGTGGCCGGAGTAGGATTCTCGGTTTGCATGCGGGTTTAACGGAGGGGTTTAATGGAGGCGTCGGGCGTGCAGCGGGCGGTGCAGTACTATTCGATTTGACAGCAGTAATGAGCCGTCCAATCACAAAGGCCCCCGCCTCTCGTGAAACCAACCGAGCTAGACTGCCCCGCCCTCTAGCATTTTAAAAAATGTATACTTTTGTACAACAGTAGTATCGATGGATTCCGCCATGGAGCAAAACTTGAAATTAAAAAAAAGGTGGTACATATAGAGAGCGCTCGTCGCCAAATTATGCATATAGTACTATTAAAAAGGCTAGTCACAGTAATGCTGTCCAGCACAACCCACCCCTCAAATAAAACTAAGCATCCTGGAATTCTTTGACAAAACTAAGCACCCTGAAATTCTTTGACAACTAAACTGCTGGCTATATGATGTTGGCCATATATATTTTACGTATATAATGTGAAGAAACGAGTGGTATTACTATACCAACTAAAAGATGAAATGTAAGAAATACTAGTATGTACGTACTGAAGAGTTAAAGTAACGAGAAGAAACATAACATAGTTCTGCTGGGGGCTCAGCACAACACACCCCTCATATTAAATTAAGAACACCTGAAATTAAACTTTGCAACTGTTCTGGAGACACTGCATTAGAACCACCATGAGCAACGACACTTCCACCTTACTCGGAGTCCTCGTCCACGTCCTCAACTTCGTCCTTGTCCCTCTTCCTCTTGGCCGATACTTCTTTGCTTGAACCGCACACTTGGCTCTTGCTCTTCATCCAACCCTTGTAGATATTGAAACAAAGGTAGCCATCCATTGCATCGTAGTGGATGTGGTCTATATCTAGTACATTCCACTGCCATGCATAACGATGAAACGTGTATGGAGGTTTCTCAAGTTTACCATACGAAGGATGAACCATGGCTCCTGCCAGGGTCAGCATTGAAGGCTGACGAGAGGACACCAGCCGATTCTTCTGGAGGTCAAAGGTGTTGCCTACAACGAGGCCTATCCAACCCAGTACTTCTTTGTCGTTACCAAAGTCTACAGTAACGAATTTGACTAGTTTGCTCTCGAGGAAGTCCTTAAAATCTAGGCATTCAACGTCGGCATGGCATATGTGGTAGACCAAGCATAAGTCATGCACGCAAACCTGGATCACGGCGGGCTTCTTCCTCTCTTCGTCCTTTAGATCCTTCTCTTGTCCCAGGACTGTGGTGTACTCAACATCTTGATGGGGAACGTTGCAGAAAATTAAAATTTTTCCTACGGTTTCACCAAGATCCATCTATGAGTTCATCTAGCAACGAGTCATGGGAGAGCGATTGCATCTACATACCACTTTGTAGATTGCGTGCGGAAGCGTTCAATGGTATGGGGATGATGGAGTCGTACTCGTCGTGATTCAGATCACCGATGACCTAGTGCTGAACGGACAGCACCTCCGCGTTCAACACACGTACGGAGCGGATGACGTCTCCTCCTTCTTGATCCAGCAAGGGGGAAGGAGAGGTTGATGATGATCCAGCAGCACGACGGCGTGGTGGTGGATGCAGCAGAACTCCGGCAGCGCTTCGCTAAGCAACTACGGGAGGAGGAGGAGGTGTAGCAGGGAGAGGGAGGTGCCAAGCCTTGAGGGGTGCGGCTGCCCCTCCCTCCCCTCCCTTTATATAGGGGCAAAAGAGAGAGGGGGGCGCAGCCTTGCCCCTTCCTCCAAGGAAGGGTGCTGCCAAGGGGGGGAGGAGTCCATCCTCCCCAAGGCACCTAGGAGCTGCCTTCCCCTTTTAGGACTCTCCCCTCCCCTTGTCTCCTTGGCGCATGGGCCTCTTGGGGCGGGTGCCCTTGGCCCATATAGGCCAAGCCTCAACACTCATTGGACCGCACACATCGGTATGTATGATTTCCAATAAGTTGGTTGCTCGCTCCATTGTTCGGGAGAACGGAGTCTTGGTCATCTTGCCCATGAGGCTTGGTTCGCATGTGTCAAATGATTCATAATTGAGAGACTCTAAAAGTCCATCAGCATGGAGCTTCTTCATGCGCTTGACACCAATGTGACCAAGGCGGCAGTGCCACAAGTATGTGGGACTATCGTTATCAACTTTACATCTTTTGGTATTCACACTATGAACATGTGTAACATTACATTCGAGATTCATTAAGAATAAACCATTGACCATCGGAGCATGACCATAAAACATTTCTCTCATATAAATAGAACAACCATTATTCTCGGATTTAAATGAGTAGCCATCTCGTATTAAATGAGATCCTGATACAATGTTCATGCTCAAACTTGGCACTAAATAACAATTATTGAGGTTTAAAACTAATCCCGTAGGTAAATGTAGAGGTAGCGTGCCGACGGCGATCACATCGACCTTGGAACCATTCCCGACGCGCATCATCACCTCGTCCTTCGCCAATCTCCGTTTATTCCGCAGCTCCTGCTATGAGTTACATATATGAGCAACGGCACCGGTATCAAATACCCAGGAGTTACTACGACTACTGGTAAGGTACACATCAATTACATGTATATTAAATATACCTTTAGTGTTGCCGGCCTTCTTGTCTGCTAAGTATTTGGGGCAGTTCCGCTTCCAGTGACCCTTCCCTTTGCAATAAAAGCACTCAGTCTCAGGCTTGGGTCCATTCTTTGACTTCTTCCCGGCAACTGGCTTACCGGGCGCGGCAACATCCTTGCCGTCCTTCTTGAACTTAGTGGTTTTATTGACCATCAACACTTGATGCTCCTTCTTGATTTCTACCTCTGCTGAAATCAGCATTGAAAATACTTCAGGAATAGTTTTCACCATCCCCTGCATATTGTAGTTCATCACAAAGCTCTTGTAGCTTGGTGGGAGCGACTGAAGGATTCTGTCAATGACCGCCTCGTCCGGGAGGTTAATGTCCAGCTGGGACAGGCGGTTGTGCAACCCAGACATTTTGAGTATGTGCTCACTGACAGAACTATTTTCCTCCATCTTACAACTGTAGAACTTGTCGGAGACTTCATATCTCTCGACCCAGGCATGAGCTTGGAAAACTAGTTTCAGCTCCTCGAACATCTCATATGCTCCGTGTCGCTCAAAACGCTTTTGGAGCCCCGGTTCTAAGCTGTAAAGCATGCCGCACTGAACGAGGGAGTAATCATCAGCACGAGACTGCCAAGCATTCATAACGTCTTGGTTCTCTGGGATGGGTGCTTCACCTAGCGGTGCTTCTAGGACATATTGTTTCTTGGCAGCTATGAGGATAATCCTCAGGTTCCGGACCCAGTCCGAATAGTTGCTGCCATCATCTTTCAGCTTGGTTTTCTCTAGGAATGCGTTGAAGTTCATGGTGACATGAGCGTTGGCCATTTGATCTACAAGACATTTTGCAAAGGTTTTAGACTATTGTTCATGATAATAAAGTTCATCTAATCAAATTATTTAATGAACTCCCACTCAGATTTGACATCCCTCTAGTCATCTAAGTGATACATGATCCGAGTCGACTAGGCCGTGTCCGATCATCACGTGAGACGGACTAGTCATCATCGGTGAACATCTCCATGTTGATCGTATCGTCCATACGACTCATGTTCGACCTTTCGGTCTCTTGGGTTCCGAGGCCATGTCTGTACATGCTAGGCTCGTCAAGTTAACCTAAGTGTATTGCATGTGTAAAACTATCTTACACCCGTTGTATGTGAACGTAAGGATCTATCACACCCGATCATCACGTGGTGCTTCAAAACGACGAACTTTAGCAACGGTGCACAGTTAGGGAGAACACTTTCTTGAAATTGTTATGAGGGATCATCTTATTTACTACCGTCGTTCTAAGTAAACAAGATACACAAAAATAATAAACATCACATGCAATTATATAGTAGTGACATGATATGGCCAATATCATATAGCTCCTTTGATCTCCATCTTCGGGGCTCCATGATCATCCTGTCACCGGCATGACACCATGATCTCCATCATCATGATCTCCATCATCATGTCTTCATTAAGTTGTCACGCCAACGACTACTTCTACTTCTATGGCTAACGCGTTTAGCATTAAAGTAAAGTAATTTACATGGCGTTCTTCAATGACACACAAGTCATACAAAAATAAAGACAACTCCTATGGCTCCTGCCGGTTGTCATACTCATCGACATGCAAGTCGTGATTCCTATTATAAGAACATGATCTCATACATCACATATATCATTCATCATTCATCACAACTTTGGCCATATCATATCACAAAACACTTGCTACAAAAACAAGTTAGACGTCCTCTAATTGTTGTTGCAAGTTTTACGTGGCTGCAATAGGGTTCTAGCAAGAACGTTTTCTTACCTACGTGAAAGCCACAATGTGATTTGTCAACTTCTATTTACCCTTCATAAGGACCCTTTTCATCGAATCCGCTCCAACTAAAGTGGGAGAGACAGACACCCGCTAGCCACCTTATGCAACTAGTGCATGTCAGTCGGTGGAACCAGTCTCACGTAAGCGTACGTGTAAGGTCGGTCCGGGCCGCTTCATCCCACAATACCGCTGAAGCAAGATAAGACTAGTAGCGGCAAGAAAGTTGACAACATCTACGCCCACAACAAATTGTGTTCTACTCGTGCAATAGAGAACTACGCATAGACCTAGCTCATGATGCCACTGATGGAGAACGTTGCAGAAAATTAAAAAATTTCCTACGGTTTCACCAAGATCCATCTATGAGTTCATCTAGCAACGAGTCATGGGAGAGTGATTGCATCTACATACCACTTTGTAGATTGCGTGCGGAAGCGTTCAATGGAACGGGGATGATGGAGTCGTACTCGCCGTGATTCAGATCACCGATGACCTAGTGCTGAACGGACAGCACCTCCGCGTTCAACACACATACGGAGCGGATGACGTCTCCTCCTTCTTGATCCAGCAAGGGGGAAGGAGAGGTTGATGATGATCCAGCAGCACGACGGCGTGGTGGTGGATGCAGCAGAACTCCGGCAGGGCTTCGCTAAGCAACTACGGGAGGAGGAGGAGGTGTAGCAGGGAGAGGAAGGTGCCAAGCATTGAGGGGTGCGGCTGCCCCTCCCTCCCCTCCCTTTATATAGGGGCAAAAGAGAGAGGGGGGGTGCAGCCTTGCCCCTTCCTCCAAGGAAGGGTGCGGTCAAGGGGGGGAGGAGTCCATCCTCCCCAAGGCACCTAGGAGGTGCCTTCCCCTTTTAGGACTCTCCCCTCCCCTTGTCTCCTTGGCGCATGGGCCTCTTGGGGCTGGTGCCCTTGGCCCATATAGGCCAAGGCGCACCCCCTATGGCCCATGTGCCCCCCCCCGGGGCAGGTGGACCCCTGGTGGACTCCCGGACCCCTTTCAGCACTCCCAGTACAATACAGATAACGCGCGAAACTTTTCCGGCGACCAAAATAAGACTTCCCATATATAAATCTTTACCTCCGGACCATTCCGGAACTCCTCGTGACATCCGGGATCTCATTCGGGACTCCGAACAACATTCGGTTTGCTGCATACTCATATTCATACAACCCTAGCGTCACCGAACCTTAAGTGTGTAGACCCTACGGGTTCGGGAGACATGCAGACATGACCGAGACGGCTCTCGGGCAATAACCAACAGCGGGATCTGGATACCCATGTTGGCTCCCACATGATCCTCGATGATCTCATCGGATGAACCACGATGTGGAGGATTCAAACAACCCCGTATACAATTCCCTTTGTCAATCGGTATTTTACTTGCCCGAGATTCGATCGTCGGTATCCCAATACCTCGTTCAATCTCGTTACCGGCAAGTCACTTTACTCGTACCGTAATGCAGGATCCCGTGACCAAACACTTGGTCACTTTGAGCTCATTATGATGATGCACTACCAAGTGGGCCCAGTAATACCTCTCCGTCATACGGAGTGGCAAATCCCAGTCTCGATCCGTGTCAACCCAACAGACACTTTCGGAGATACCTGTAGTGCACCTTTATAGTCACCCAGTTACGTTGTGATGTGTGGTACACCCAAAGCACTCCTACGGTATCCGGGAGTTACACGATCTCATGGTCTAAGGAAGAGATACTTGACATTGGAAAAGCTCTAGCAAAACGAACTACACGATCTTGTGCTATGCTTAGGATTGGGTCTTGTCCATCACATCATTCTCCTAATGATGTGATCCCGTTATCAACGACATCCCATGTCCATAGTCAGGAAACCATGACTATCTGTTGATCAATGAGCTAGTCAACTAGAGGATCACTAGGGACTTATTGTGCTCTATGTATTCACACGTGTATTACGATTTTCGGATAATACAATTATAGCATGAATAAAAGACAATTATCATGAACAAGGAAATATAATAATAATACTTTTATTATTGCCTCTAGGGCATATTTCCAACACATCTAGCCTAGCGACCCGCTCATCAACTGAGTCTTTGAACATGCATCATAAGCGACAAAGGCATCCTTTCACCGTCGCGGAAGAACGGGTGTAGATGACGTCGAACTCATCGCCGGTGATGGTTCTAACCTTGTACTCACTGCCGATCGTGGAGATTTCGGACGCCATGGATTTGGGAGGAGGGTTAGGATTAGTGGAACTGCCGTAACGTGAATGGATGGGACGACTAGGAGCGAACCACCGTAGTATTGAAGGACGTGCGGGAACGAGTAGGAGCGAACTGCCAGCGTGCAAACGGCAGGGTAGTGGCTTTCCATTCTCCCATGATACGGGCTTCCGAGAGCCCTTGGATCTGAGATCGAACAGTTGCATGGCGTGATTCTAGACCTATGGGTGAATATCCTATCCTGGAGGGTTATTCTGCAAATTTTCAGCAACTTAGCATGCGACTGTTTGATCTCAGATCCAAGGGCTGCCAGCAGCCCGTATCATGGTCGCGCCTACCACGACCGTCGCGTCGCTCGCGCGGTCGTGCCTTTGGAGATTTAACACGGTGCGTTAGGCTATCTGATGTTGGCATGTCATACATAGTCATCACTTGGTCACTCATACTACAACAAGGTTAGCTATAAGGTTGGCTATAAGTGTATTTTTTTACTCCTCTCTATCTCTTTCTTCGTACTCCCTCCGTCCCATAATATAAGAACGTTTTTTACACTAGGACACAGGGAGTACTAGTATTTATTGCATTTGCCAAGGAGTGACCTCTTCCAATGAAATGGTGTTGCTAAGTTTGCTCCATTTAATTAGCTATAGACTCAAAATTGTCTTTTCACCTAGGTACACGCGCTTAGCACCGTTTCTTCCTTGGGTCACCAAACTAGTCTCTCTCTTATTGATTAACTTGCCACATCAGACTTTATGCCTATGTGGCAAGCTTAGAACCTGAAGGAGCAAGCAAGGCTGCTTGTAATGGCAGTAGTATCGTGCATGCCGACTATGCAATCTTGATGAGGTGACGTCGAATTAAATGAAGAAAAGAGAGAGTTGAGTATAATAATATGATACTTACTGTAGTATCATATTAAATGATGTGCTACTATGTGTCATGCATGACAATAAATAAACTATCCTATGATACCAACACATGATACTATGCATTACGGATGTAGTATCATACAAAAGTATCATATGCATGATACTAGTATATGATACTCTCCATTACGACCAACCTAAGTACAATAGTGCGCTTTACATGGCATTTTTGCATATGTGAAGGAAAGAGAGGCAAGGAAAAAGTGGAGAAGTGGGCTCTCATGCAAGAGCCAGCCTCTACTACATGGTGGAACATTGGGAGAGGCACCTGTATGGAGGTGGTCAGGAATCGGGAGACTCACGCCGGTCATAGCGCCGCAGTTAAAATGATAATGGCAAGTAAAATCACGGGGCCCCACCTGTCCAGTAGTAACTCGATGTCAAATCACACAGCCCTACGTTTGCAGCAGCCTACTCCCTCGTCTTCTCACGTCTCTGTCGAACCGACTAGGTGGAACTGCCCTGCCTCCTACCGCGCAGGAAAAGCCCGCGCAGTATACTCCCTCCGTCTAGGTGACCAAGGTGGAGAGGAAAACGAGAGAACTTAATGTTTAGGGAGTATTTGCTAAGGCTGGTTGTAATGGTACTAGCCTTAGCAATTTTGATGAGGTGTCATAGAATTAAATGAAGAAAGAGAGGGAGTTGAGTACTATGTGTCATACCTGGCAATAAATAAAGTACTACATGATACTAATATCTGATACATGGCGCATGAGTACTAAGTATTATTAATACAGTTTTGCTAGAACTCATCTAGATGAGATATAATTTGGTCTCATTCATCTTTCATAGCCAATGGATGTGATGCTATCGGTTTTCGGCCAGTTTTCCTTATAAACTGGTCAATTCTCTTCTTCTTAATGAGAAGGCAGAGCTCCTACCGGTTGCTCGAAAAAATTTGGATGTGATGCTATAAGATGCGTGTGTGCTGACGTGGGTTGTATTTGTACTTGTGCAACAAACTGACCACTTCATGTCATGTTTGATAGTCTCAAGTCATTCAAAGCATACAAGCCCCACATCTCTTATTGGTTGATTCCTCTATTTATGTCAAAAAATAAGAAACAACATGAGAGTTAATGCACCACGCCTATGTGTTTACTATTTGGTTTTCGTAAGATGACTTAATACTCACCTAGACGGAGGGAGTATTCGATTTGACAGCGGGCGGCGCAGTTCCCAATACGGCTTTAATGCAGACGAGGGAGGGAGTAGCGGTTCCCGATATGTTGAACGGCCAATGCATCCTCCTTCAATTAATGCATGAGGGAAGTAATGGGAGTAGGTCCGAGAAAAGAGGCTGCACGATGTGAATGCAACGCAGTTTGCCCTCATATAAAGGCGCCCCTCCATTCCAATGCATCTACCACATTGTACAGACCTAAGAATTTTCCTAGGCACCTACACTAAGTGCAAAAGAGCTCACCCCAGACCCATGGCGGCGATGCGCGTGAGCGGCCAGCGGCTGCGCCAGATGGTCCACGACGCCGGCCTGCGGCATTGCCCCGAGGATCGTCTCCATACGGTGTTGGAGACCGGCTGGTGGATGGCCGCCATCGATGCCAACTACGACTCTCAGTTGGACCAGATAATCATTGCCACCAGCAACAAGTTCACCGTCCTCAAGAAGCTCGCGGACGACATCGCCGTACTCCTCCAGCCCGCGCGCCCGGGCTCCTCATTGCCTGCCACCCTAATCGGCCTCCATGGCTGGAACCTCTTTGAAGCACTAGTGGCCCTGCGACTGCCCATCGACGCCACGAAGAATGTCCACCTGGAGGTCACGCGCGAGGTGCCTCGCCTTGCAAGAATTCGACGACCCAGACAGCCACGTGTACGAGCAAATCATGTACATAGGTATCTACAAGGCGAGTGAGGACGGTACGGTGTTGGCCTTCCTCAACCGGCTGGAAGCCTTGGATGCCTTTGCTGAGAAGCACCTCGACCTCGCCACAAAAGCCGCCGCTCCTTAGCCGCCGGTCGGTGGCCCGGCGCACTAAGTTGAGGAGGAGTAGGTCGTACGTTCATGGATCCATCTTTCTTCTTGCCTTCTGTAACCACCACTGCGATTGCATCATCGTGGCCTTAATTCTTATTGTGCTATTGCATTCTCGTTCCAGTCAATACCGACATGTGCGATCCCTTTGCTTAATTATATGCATCACTGTGACTAGTACTCCATCCATCAATTTATAAGTTGTGCTTACCTTTTCCATCAACTTCGTGCAACGTGCGGGCATCTTGCTATAAACACTAGAATATGTCTATATAATCCGTATGTGATAGTCCATTTGAAATCTCAAAAAAGACAAATATTTAGGTACAGAGGGAGTAATATATAAGGAGTATATCAAAACAATAGTGATTTCTTTCAAGTTTGTGAACAAATACTACTATTCTACTACTTTGGATCCGTCTCAACACACGGGCACATTGCTAGTAAAAGGAAAAGGCCTGCCGCGTTTGCGTCGCACCCCCACACGCCCGGGAATCGGGAGTACTCCACGGCCCGTCCGACACGACACATAGCTTAGGGAAGGCGTGTTGCCTAGAATTTTCACTTTCATGTGGGACCGCCGTTGAGCAAACCGACACCCCGCCCGCCGCCGGGTTGGAAAACAGAAATGAGGGGAAGATCTAGCTGTAGCACGGAAGCCAAGAATTTGGCGTCAGATGGGGCTCGTTGATAGAGTAGGAGCATTCCGTACTAGTACTACTCCTACTAATACCAAGTTTGTACTCCTAACTATATTACTAGTACTACCACTATACAACTAGTAGGTACGTGCACGGCACAACATCGTAGGAACAGAAAACAGGAAGATCTTGTTTTGGGTGATTTATCTTTTTTTCAATCAACGTAGTATGAATAATATGATGTGGGGGGCACCCATGAAGCTTATGTGGCTTGGTTGCGTGGCTACGAAAGGTTAGGGAAAAATAAATAGATAATGTGTTTAGAGTGCACTCCACTAAATAGATATACTTTGGATCCATTGCAACGGACCGGCACATCTATGTCTATACCCCCTATATAGTGTGTGAAAAAACTTTGATAGTTGGTCGTTGGATGAAGCCAATCCGACGGTACGAAGATGGAAAATCCGAGCACTACTGGTCGTTGGATATCATCCACCAGATTCTGCCACATGTGTAATCTAGAAGACTCCAAGGTTGAACTTAGGGGTTGTTTGGATTGTGACTATCTTTGCCATGTATTTCCACATGATTTTTGCCACACTTGCCTTAGCTGAGTTGCTCAAATTGTTAGCCACACTTTGGCTTGCCTAAGGGAATCTTGCCACACTTTTTATGTCTATGACATGTGGGGCTCACTGCTCATAAAAAAAATCCTTGCCTTAGGTGTGGCTAGAACCAAACACCTACCTAACTTGGTCAAACTTGCCTAAGGTTAGGTGTGGCAAAGTGTGGCAAGGTGTGGCTAGGAACCAAACAGCCCCTTAATTCATGACTAACTTTGCCACAACTAAGCTTAGGCAAAGTTATTAGTTCTTCAAAATGAGAGCCACAAGTTGGCAAGCCTAAGGGAATCTTGCCACATTTTTGTGTGTATGTCATGTGGGGCCTTAGTGTGGCTTGCCTAAGGTGTGGCTTGAACCAAACACTCACCTAAGTTAATCAAACTTGCCTAACCTTACATTCCACCAGATTTTTCCACATGTTAGAATCCAGAAAACTCCACATATGTAGAAGCATAATGCACAAACCACCAGAATCTCATGCGTGCAATGCACGTGTACCTTACTAGTACTAGTTGGTAGTAGTAAGAAACAAATTCCAGTTTTGGCACGAGCTCGTACCGCGGGGAGCACCACAAGGCCTGCCGCAGGAGTTACATTTCCCTCTCGGGGCCCACGGGCCTGAACTTCAGTGGCTTAGTGCCCGGCCTATGAGTCAATGACATGCGGACCTTAAATGCGGCTAGCCCACCTATCAGGGAAGGAAAGGCAGGGCAAGGTAGTGATAGCCACGTCAGAGGATCCATGTCCACGTCGGGGGACGTCGTGTCGTGGGTTGGAGCGGCGTCGTGGGAATCGCGTGTGGGTGTGGCAGTGGTAGAAACAAGAAACGTGATGGTCGCCATGGTTCAACTTCCATGGACAAGCTATCATGTCTGCTGACACATGTATATCAAAACTAGAGTGTTTATATTTCAAGCACGTGAACAAGTATTATTCTACTACTTTGGATCCATTGCAACGCATGGGCCAGCACATTGGTACTAGTAGTGTCCATCTCTATATCTAGAGGCCTTCCCTCGTTCATCCTTTTCTCTCACAAGATAAACTACTCATACAAATGCATCTTGATGTTCCGTGGAACGCACGAGGATGTTTCCTTGGGGGTCTCTCCAGCGCGGCGTGGCTGTAGTTGCAAGTTGACGTTGAGGGGCACTCGGATTTCCTCCGATGAGCAGGTAAGATGAGTTTGATCACGTAGTAAATGCATTCTAAAGACTACTTCCGTGTCCATTTCCAAATTCTCACCCTGCCCATTGTTTCACAGGTTAGGCTCGGTGCGAGTGGAGATTGGCTTGCATATGTACGGGAGGATACCAACATCAATTTGCACAACATTTACAACGGTGACACCGTTCCCGTAGAACCTTTGTCCAGCATTGGGATCAGCCACACAACGGGCCACCGCATGAATTGGTACGATGGAACCACGGTGAGATTGAATAAGATAGCACGAACCTTGCACATGGCGGTCAAAGGCAGACCATGCTATCTACGGCCGATTTGTTGCCGTACGAGTAGGAAGATGGTGTGCTCCTTTCTAACCGCATCTTCGCGGTGACAAACCAGGGGACTTATTTTGTATGGGACACATCCTACGATATACTCCCTCTCTCCCGGTTTATTTGTTTTGAATCTTTTCGTTTTATAAGTTTCAAATTCAAATTTTGAGCTCCCCATCACATGTTGAGATTACAATGTCCATTAAATCATTGCGTGCATGTATAGTAAAGAAACAAATCTCGAGTTTGGCACGAGTTCGTGCAGCGGGAGCACCACAAGCCCTGGCGCAGGAGTTATATTTCCCTCTCAGGGCCGTCGGGGCTGAGCTTCAGCGCCTTTGAGTCAATAACATGTGGACCCGATAGGTGACTGGTCCACATGTAATGCTCCCGAAGGTAGAGGGGCAGTAGGGCCAAGAGGGGTCAGCCGCAGGTCGGGGGACATGTGGTGTCATGGGAATCGCATGTGGCTGTGGTAGAAACTTGATGCTCGCCGCATTTTAGGTGTCCCACATTTCATGCACACAAAGGCACAGGGGCGGTGCGGCCGAGAGGGGTGAGGCGCACGTCGGGGGGCGTGGTGTCGTGGGTTGGAGAGGCATCATGGGAATCGCGAGATGAAACGTGATGGTCACCGTAGTTGAACTTCCATGGACAAATTGTCATGTCTACGGACACATGCACTGCATACCGATCACTAGAAGGAGTAGCTGAGAAAGCTATATATGCGGATAAATAGTTCCTTATAGTCAAGCGGACCCACGCTACTACTCTTTTCCAAAGACATGCACACCATCGAAATAGTCCATCTATATCAATATACACCGAGAGGGAATATATTTTTTTACAAGAGAGGAAATAGTTCATCCATCCATAATGCCCTCCTGCTGGTGCAGCCTTTTCTTCTTCTTCTTCTTCTTCTTCTTCTTCTTCTTCTTCTTCTTCTTCTTCTTCTTCTTCTTCTTCTTCTTCTTCTTCTTCTTCTTCTTCTTCTTCTTCTTCTTCTTCTTATTCTTCTTCTTCTTCTCATTCTCCGTGGGAGACGGCTTCGCAACAAGCTCTTTGGACCTTGCAGCTATCTCAAAACTCACACGGGCATCGAGGGCAGCATATTTTATCCGCTCGTACGTCAAGGGATAATTCTCCCATCCAGACAACCTTAATGCCACCGTCTCGTCACCCTTCTGAAGATTTGTACCGAGCACAAATTTTGCTACGTCGAATAGGGATGGTGTCTGTTTATCACAAACTTCTACAGGAATTTTGATTCTTGTTTGTAGGTCAGCGATGCTTTTCAAATAAAGGTTGTACAGCTCCAGTTTCTGTTTGTCCCCTTCGATGGCTGCCCCACAGAAGTATACGTCCTCACGAGACAAGATATCTTGAAGCTCACCTGGTATGGAGGGCGAGTGTATGACGTGGTACACCAAAACATCATCTTCGAGGCACAGCTGAAGGACGGCGGCGCGCTGGATCTTCCCAGGGGCACGCTCCGTGTACTCTGTGTCGAGACCGATGACCCTCGTCTCTACCTTTTCGAGGGAGTTGGATCCATTGTTGATCCACTACCGAACAACCCTTGGGTGGACGGTGATGGTGGCAACTATGCGCATTGATCCTTCGACGAGGACATGTTGGACGCTAAAAACCTGCATCTCGATCTCTTTCGCCATTTGGAACCGCTGGAACGGAGGGCTATGGTTTGGAGAATTAGGATTAGATGGCTAGTCTAACTAAAGTAGTAGACGATTATTTAAAGAGGTTAAAACAATGTGAATGCAGTGGGGTTTGGTTGCAAATAAAGACGAAGGGGAGGTGAAGAAGCCGAGGAGAATCGGTTCCCGATGGAGAAGTGAATTTGAGAAGTGGCGTGCAGGAAGTTGATTAGACGGCTAGGTAGACTAAACGAAAAGGCTATGCGGGTAGACTGATGAGTCGTACTTGTTCATGTACGTGCCCATCATTCCTGATAGGTGGGACCTATGCAAACAGATAAAAAAATGTGTCGTAGCTTTTTTTTTGAGTGCGTGAGTGGGAGACACAACATTCTCTTGTTAAGGAATACTCCCTCCGTTTAGGTGAGTATAAGTCACCTTATGAAAATCAGGTTTTCCCAAAACCTTTAGGCGTGGAGCATTAACTTCCTGCTCGATCCCCTCCCAGACTCGTCAGCCAGCGTTCTCTTCCTCTGCTGCCGCGTTCTACCTTTCCATTTTTCCTCTTCTCAAGTGTGGAACGATCTGCATGCCGTCCTTGATGCACCAGAATGACCACCGCATGCATCGCGACAGGGCATTGATTGGGCATGCACGAGAATTTGGTTCTGCTCGCAATATGGATGATACCTGAACGATGAAGTGAACAGGCATGCTAGCACGGGAGACCTATTTCCGCTATACAATACTGGAGTACTCATGTTCCTACCAGTAGTAGTAGTAGTACAACTGTGGTACACTTGATGGTCAAAATACTATTCATCCGGTCCTCACAGTGAACTGACAACACCCTGCGCCTGACACTAGTCCAGGCGGCATGTTCGGGTTACCAAAGTCAGCCTCACCCTGTGCACTATGCAGTCTGTCACCGCCGCTATACAGCACATTGGCGCCTCGCCTCGTCTCCCTCTCCGCTCCCATAGCACCACTCCATCTCCATCTCCTTCTCCATCTCCTTCTCCGTCTCCGTCTCCATCTCACTGTGCCCCCGTGTACCGTCGCCTCACTCGCCTCCCCCAGTACCACTATTCCCTCGCTAGCCGCTCCAGCACCGACAGCGTTCTCCCCCGTAAATCAAGCCCCCCAGAACCCCCACCTTTCAAACTCCAGCATGGCCGAACGCGAACCGCACAGCATCCATATGAGCCGCGATTGGAGCAATCTCCCCAGTGACATCCTCGACCTCTGTTGTTCGTGTATGGATATGTTGAGCGCCCTACGGCTAGCTGCATGCTCGAGGGACATGCACACGGCCATCGCCGAAGCGAGGCCTAAGCTTTTCAAGACACTCTGCTTGCTGCTATCTGGTCTTAGATTGGCTCACCTTGATATGGAGGCGCACATGATGCCCCTCGACTTCAATCCGATCTCCATTAGCCGAAACTTCTTTGCAGGTACGTAGTGGGTCGACGTACATCATTTCCCTCGACATCGATCCGATCACCATCGCCCGAAACTTCTTGGCAGGTATGTACTGGCACTAGTAGAAAAAGGGCCTATAGTCCCGGTTGGTGAGAGCCTTTAGTCCCGGTTCATGAACCGAGACTAAAGGGTTGGTACTAATGCCCTGACCATTTAGTCCCGGTTCAATCCAGAACCGGGATAGATGGGCCTCCACGTGGCCTGTCCGCTGAGCCCAGGCAGGAGGGCCTTTGGTCCCGGTTGGTGGCACCAACCGGGACC
>LT934122.1:697675971-697703618 GCA_900231445.1 Triticum turgidum subsp. durum | reverse complement strand
GGGAGATGTGAAATTTTCACAAGTCCTGGTTATATAGCAAGGGCATTGGTCCCGGTTCGTGGCACAAACCGGGACTAATGCCCCCCTTTAGTCCCGGTTGGTGCCACCAACCGGGACCAAAGGCCAATTTTCAGCAGCCCAAAGGGCGGGAAGCGGCGGCCTTTGGTCCCGGTTGGTGCCACCAACCGGGAATAAAGGGGGGCATTAGTCCCGGTTGGTGCCACGAACAGGGACCAATGCCCCCTTTAGTCCCGGTTGATGCCACCAACCGGGACCAAAGGCCTTGTGCTGCCCCGCGCCGAAAACTTTAGTGCCACCTCGCTAGTTGAGAGAGCTCGAGTGTGGTTTATAAGCTCTGCTGCGCCCACCCACTCGAGCTCCTCTCAACTGCAGGCTTTCGGGCCTAACCGTGCAATCTCTGCCTGTGGGCCTACTGGGCCTCCCGCGGGCCTGAATCCTGGCCCATGGTAGGGTTTCTAGTCGTATTCAGGCCGTGGGGGCCCAGTAGGTGGCACTTTTTTTTGTTTTTTTGTTTTCTTTGTTGCTTTATTTATTTTATTTTGTTTCTACTTACAACAAAATACTTATTGTTGCTATTTTTATTTTTTTCCAGTTTTTTGGTTTTGCTTTCTGCATTATTTATTTTTTGTTGTTTTTTGCTTTACTTTTTAATTCTTTTTGCTTTTAGTTTTAGGAAAATTATAAACTTTCTGTTAGTGCCATTAGTTTTCAAATTTGAAAACACTTTTTTGTTTTCATTGTTGCTTTATATATTTTATTTTGTTTGTACTTACAAAAAATACTTATTGTTGCTATTTTTATTATTTTTCAGTTTTTTTGTTCTGTTTTCTGCATTATTTATTTTTTGTTGTTTTTTTCTTTATTTTTTAATTCTTTTTGCTTTTAGTTTTCGAAAAATTATAAACTTTCTGTTAGTGCCATTAGTTTTCAAATTTGAAAACACTTTTTTTCTTTATTTATTTATTTTATTTTGTTTCTACTTACAACAAAATACTTATTGTTGCTATTTTTATTTTTTTTCAAGTTTTTTTGTTTTGTTTTCTGCATTATTTATTTTCTTTTGGTTTTTTGCTTTATTTTTTAATTCTTTTTGCTTTTAGGTCAGCAAAATTATAAACTTTCTGTTTGTGCCATTAGTTTTCTTTGAAATTTGTGTGAATCACAAGTTTGTGAGCTCAACAAGGCGTGTAGAGGGACGGGCTTATAAACCGGTGTCAGCGCCCTTCGGTTGGCGAGGTTTTCAAATTCATAGTTTTCAAATTAACTCTGAAAAAGTTGGCATAGCATGTGCAATTTACAAAACGGACAATGGTATCATACTCGTCTATTACAAAGTTGGCATGGTATCATCATAATAGTTGCGGGAGAAAGTCTTCACTTTTTCTTCGCTTCTGTCGTTTGCTTATTGCGCCGTAACCATGGATAATCTTCATCGTTTATCAGGATGCTTGGGTCAGCCTTGACTTTGAAGGGGGGAATTTCATGAAACTTTTCATACTCTTCAGACATGTCTGTCTTGCCCTCCACTCCCAGGATGTCCCTTTTTCCTGAAAGAACTATGTGGCGCTTTGGCTCATTGTATGATGTATTCGCTTCCTTATCTTTTCTTTTCCTCGGTCTGGTAGACATGTCCTTCACATAGATAACCTGTGCCACATCATTGGCTAGGACGAACGGTTCGTCAGTGTACCCAAGATTTTTCAGATCCACTGTTGTCATTCCGTACTGTGGGTCTACCTGTACCCCGCCTCCTGACAGATTGACCCACTTGCACTTAAACAAAGGGACCTTAAAATCTACTCCGTAGTCAAGTTCCCATATGTCTACTATGTAACCATAATATGTGTCATTTCCCTTGTCGGTTGCTGCGTCAAAGCGGACACCGCTGTTTTGGTTGGTGCTCTTTTCATCTTGGTCAATCGTGTAAAATGTATTCCCATTTATCTCGTATCCTTTCCAAATCATTACAGTCGAAGATGGTCCCCTGGACAACAAGTAAAGCTCATCACAAACAGTGCTGTCACCTCTGAGACGTGTTTCCAACCAACTGCTGAAAGTCCTGATGTGTTCACATGTAATCCAGTCGTCGCACTGCTCCGGGTGTTTGGAGCGCAGACTGTTCTTGTGTTCATCGACATACGGGGTCACCAAGGTAGAGTTCTATAGAACTGTGTAGTGTGCTTGAGACCAAGAATATCCATCCCTGCATATTATTGAGTCCCTTCCAAGCGTGCCTTTTTCAGTCAGTCTCCCCTCATACCGTGATTTAGGGAGACCTATCTTCTTAAGGCCAGGAATGAAGTCAACACAAAACCCGATGACATCTTGTGTTTGATGGCCCATGGAGATGCTTCCTTCTGGCCTAGCGCGGTTACGAACATATTTCTTTAGGACTCCCATGAACCTCTCAAAGGGGTACATATTGTGTAGAAATACGGGCCCCAGAATGACAATCTCGTCGACTAGATGAACTAGGACGTGCGTCATGATATTGAAGAAGGATGGTGGGAACACCAGCTCGAAACTGACAAGACATTGCGCCACATCACTCCTTAGCGTTGGTACGATTTCTGGATCGATCACCTTCTGAGATATTGCATTGAGGAATGCACATAGCTTCACAATGGCTAATCGGATGTTTTCCGGTAGAAGCCCCCTCAATGCAACCGGAAGCAGTTGCGTCATAATCACGTGGCAGTCATGAGACTTTAGGTTCTGGAACTTTTTCTCTGGCATATTTATTATTCCCTTTATATTCGACGAGAAGCCAGTCGGGACCTTCATACTGAGCAGGCATTGAAAGAATATTTCTTTCTCTTCTTTCGTAAGAGCGTAGCTGGCAGGACCTTCATACTGCTTCGGAGGCATGCCCTCTTTTTCGTGCAAGTGTTGCATGTCCTCTCGTGCCACAGGTGTATCTTTTGTCTTCCCATACACGCACAAGAAGCCTAGCAGGTTCATGCAAAGGTTCTTCGTCACGTGCATCACGTCGATCGAAGAGCGGACCTCTAGGTCTTTCCAGTAGGGTAGGTCCCAAAATATAGATTTCTTCTTCCACATGGGTGCGTGATTCTCAGCGTCATTCGGAACAGCTAGTCCGTTGGGACCCTTTCCAAAGATTACGTGTAAATCATTGACCATAGCAAGTACGTGATCACCGGTACGCATGGCGGGCTTCTTCCGGTGATCTGCCTCGCCTTTGAAATGCTTGCCTTTCTTTCGACATTGATGGTTGGTCGGAAGAAATCGACGATGGCCCAGGTACACATTCTTCCTGCAGCTTCCCAGGTATATACTATCGGTGTTAAGTAAACAGTGCGTGCATGCGTGGTATCCCTTGTTTGTCTGTCCTAAAAGGTTACTGAGAGCGGGCCAATCGTTGATGGTCACGAACAGCAACGCCTTTAGGTCAAATTCCTCCTTTTTGTGCTCATCCCACGTACGTACACCGTTTCCATTCCACAGCTGTAAAAGTTCTTCAACTAATGGCCTTAGGTACACATCAATGTCGTTGCCGGGTTGCTTAGGGCCTTGGATGAGAAATGGCATCATAATGAACTTCCGCTTCATGCACATCCAAGGAGGAAGGTTATACATACATAGAGTCACGGGCCAGGTGCTGTGATTGCTGCTCTGCTCCCCGAAAGGATTAATGCCATCCGCGCTTAAAGCAAACCATACGTTCCTTGGGTCCTTTGCAAACTCATCCCAGTATTTTCTCTCAATTTTTCTCCACTGCGACCCGTCAGCAGGTGCTCTCAACTTCCCGTCTTTCTTACGGTCCTCACTGTGCCATCGCATCAACTTGGCATGCTCTCCGTTTCTGAACAGACGTTTCAACCGTGGTATTATAGGAGCATACCACATCACCTTCGCAGGAACCCTCTTCCTGGGAGGCTCGCCGTCAACATCACCAGGGTCATCTCGTCTGATCTTATACCGCAATGCATCGCATACCGGGCATGCGTTCAGATCCTTGTAGGCACCGTGGTAGAGGATGCAGTCATTAGGGCATGCATGTATCTTCTCCACCTCCAATCCTAGAGGGCATACGACCTTCTTTGCTGCGTATGTACTGTCGGGCAATTCGTTATCCTTTGGAAGCTTCTTCTTCATTATTTTCAGTAGCTTCTCAAATCCTTTATCAGGCACAGCATTCTTTGCCTTCCACTGCAGCAATTCGAGTACGGTACCGAGCTTTGTGTTGCCATCTTCGCAATTGGGGTACAACCCCTTTTTGTGATCCTCTAACATGCGATCGAACTTCAGCTTCGGGCACATCGTCTGGTTCCTCTTGATCTTCAGCAGCTTCGCCCGTTGCAGCACCATCGTGCACATCGTCTGGTACATCTTGATGTTCAGTAGCATCACTGTATTCAGGGGGCACATAGTTGTCATCGTACTCTTCTTCCTCGCCGTCTTCCATCATAACCCCTATTTCTCCGTGCCTCGTCCAAACATTATAGTGTGGCATGAAACCCTTGTAAAGCAGGTGGGTGTGAAGGATTTTCCGGTCAGAGTAAGACTTCGTATTCCCACATATAGGGCATGGACAACACATAAAACCATTCTGCTAGTTTGCCTCAGCCACTTCGAGAAAATCATGCACGCCCTTAATGTACTCGGAGGTGTGTCTGTCACCGTACATCCATTGCCGGTTCATCTGCGTGCATTTTATATAATTAAGTGTGTCAAAAATCATTACAGAACATCATGAATAGATAATTATAAGTGACCAAATTAATAGAAGTTCATCATCACATAAAAACCAAAGTACATACATAGTTCTCATCTAACAACATAAAGCTCTGCAGAGCATCTAAATTAATTAAACCATACATTGAAACTATGTAAAACATTTCAATGCGAAAACAAATGCGATCATAATCGCAACCATGGTAACAACTGATCCAACGGCATAATGATACCAAGCCTCGGTATGAATGGCATATTTTCTAATCTTTCTCATCTTCAAGCGCATTGCATCCATCTTGATCTTGTGATCATCGACGACATCCGCGACATGCAACTCCAATATCATCTTCTCCTCCTCAAGTTTTTTTATTTTTTCCTTCAAGAAATTTTTTCTTCTTCAACTATATTTAACCTCTTGACAATAGGGTCGGTTGGAATTTCCGGTTCAACAACCTCCTAGATAAATAAAATCTATGTCACGTTGGTCGGCATAATTTTCATAAACAATAAATGAACCAATAGTTATGAAAAGATAATATATACCACATCCGAATCATAGACAGGACAGGGCCGACGGGGGCAGATACCAGAACCATCGCACTATATAAGATGCAATAATAAAAGTAAGAAAATAATACAAGTATCTATCTAAACATACAAGTAAGAATGTTTTTCCTTTCAGAAAGAAGATAAGAACAAGAGGCTCACCACGGTGGTGCCGGTGATGAGATCGGCGCGGGTGATCGACGGCGGTGAAGACAGGGACGGGGCGTGACGGATCGCTAAACCTAGATCAATCTTGAGGAAAACGGAGATTGGCGGTCGAGCTTGGAGAGGAGAAACCTTAAGTAGTGTGGCTCGGGCATTCCATCGAACACCTTGTGTGCATAGGAGGTGAGCTAGAGCACCACCAAGCCCTCTCCCCCTCGGCCAGAAAAAAACAGAGCACTGTGCTCTGCTCTTGCGGGAGGGGGTATATATAGGCACCACTATTGGTCCCGGTTGGTGGCATGAACCGGGACTAAAGGGAAGCCTTTGGTCCCGGTTCATGCCACCAACCGGGACCAATAGTGGTGGGCCAGGAGCCAGGCCCATTGGTCCCGGTTCGTCCCACCAACCGGGACCAAAAGGTCCGGACGAACCGGGACCAATGGCCCACGTGGCCCGGCCGGCCCCCTGGGCTCACGAACCGGGGCAAATAGCTCCATTGGTCCCGGTTCTGGATTGAACCGGGACTAATGGGCTGAACTGGCCTATGCCATTGCCCCCTTTTCTACTAGTGTGTGTCGGCATGAACTCCCACTGGATGGCTGCCTTCAGAGAAGATGGTAAAAAGTTGGTGCTTGTGAACTTCGAGACCTCCCATGAGATTATCCTTCCTCCGTTGGATTATATAGAGTATTACCATCTTAGTCCAAGTCATCTAGATTACCATGTCAGTTGGACGGACCTTGTTTTGCAGAAGATTGTAATCTGCCAAGTGCCCACACCACATGCGAATTACGCGGACTTCAAGCTAATTGCCTTGTTCGACCGCGGACTCACCTATCTTTGCGCAGGTGCTTTCTTTAGCTGGAGAGAACCCAGCTCGCAGTGGATCATCGTCAAAGCTGATACACACTTCTGTGATGCTATTGAACACAATGGCATCATCTACGCGATCGACAAAGCAGATGGCACCACGTATTGCTGGGACGGCGCGTGTCAGTTGTTTCTGTCTCATGTTAATGATGACGCCATGACACTGTTTGAACTTTTTGTGATGATTGGCATATCCCTGTTTGAGCAGAATTTGAGTAGAACTATGGCAATGTATTAGAGACGCCGTAAATCAGCTATATTTGGAATGAGTTAATTCATGCGATTGTGACCATGTTATTACAACCAATTTGTACCCTAAATAATCAAACGGTTAGGAATATATGGATATTATCCTTATTTTACAGTAATCTATATGCTACTACTAAATATGAGTGTGTATCAATGGCCATGTTAGTTCTCCTCATCTTCATGATGTAGAAATATGCACCACACTGTTGGTTTCATCTAACCATACATTAGGGAAGTAAATGTGCATATGGAGAACTCTATATTTGGAAGTAGTGAAATCCTGCAATGCTTACCATGTGTACATACCTATATTCGCCCTTCAGCAATCAATGGCTAGAATAATATCCTCATATTTTTTTCCCACAGAACACGAGTATATAACAATGCATGGTCTGTTAGTTACCTTGAAGAATTTGTTTGTGAGGACAGAACATGATTACATAACATGCATGACATGGTACATGGTAGTTTCCTGTGAAGAATCGATTGCGAGATAACATGAGTATAACCATGCATGGCACTTCTATATTTTCGAACCCAGTATACATTTCCCTGTATTTTCCTCCCAGTTCCAAGAGGGACATATCAATGCTGTTTCTTGCATTATCCTACTCATACTCTGAACAATGTTGATCTTACATTAACAATGCATGTCCTTTTTGATATGATGTAGTGTCCCTACAGTTACTGCCCTTTGTAATCACACCACCTTTGCCAAAAACAGGGAAGCACAACTAGTTCCTCGCTCGATCAGACGACGGCAAAAGACTGATGATCATTCGGACACATGAGCCGGAAAATTTATATTGCAAAAACCCCACTGTATACAAGCACCGCGAGATACGTGAGTATCCGGACAGTGGCTGTTACGTCTATGAGCAGGATACCAGCTTGTTGGGGCCATCAGGATTTTTTAGTTGGAGGCGGGTAAACAGCCTTGGTTCACACTCTCTGTTTCTCGGACTCAATTATCCGATTAACCAGGAGATCACCGTTGGAAAGGACCTTGATGGTAGAGAGGCTCTGTTTGCTATGGAAAACTGTGTCTACATGGCGATCCCTAGGAGTTCGGGAGCAAACTCCCCTGATTGTCAATGATACAGCCTGCAGCCAAAAGAAGGTGAGAATGACAAAGGCATCCGGATTAACTTTGATCCTTGGATGTCTCAATTACGATAGGCAGTGATGTGGTTCAAGCCTTCAGGTTGATAGGTAATTGGGCTGTTGCATCGAAAGGGTGAAGTACTGGTGTCTCCGGATCGCTTGTCACTGAAGCGGGGCTGCAAATTATGATGGTGTTGGATCATCTCTTCGAATGACTTTGTTGTCTTTGCTGATGGTTCTGGATGCGTAGTTCTTTCTTTTGTTATGCATATTCCTTGTCATTTGGTCATCCTCGTCTATGTCACTCTTACTATGTAATAGTTGCTTCTGTTTAGAATGTCATTCTCGTCTGGATCACGAGAGTCTGAGCGCTGAAGATGGGTTCGTTTTGGTGTAGCAAGACTTCTTATGAACTATCATGTCTTGCTGTTTATGTCAGTAGTAGTCACTAGTCAGTGTTTGAATGTTGTACATATCGTTGTTTCGAACTGTTTATTGTCTCGAACTACTGGTGGGCTAAATGAGGGCATCACCATTCTCCAGTGTTCAGAGTATATCTCCTTTTTTCAAGTTATATAATTTGAGATCATTGTCTTTTCGATGATGTACACTTGTTTGGGCCAATAAGGTGTCGTTGAATATGGGCCGAGTAGTAACGCAATGCCAAACAGGTCAATTATGACTCTCAGGCCGGGCTCTCAAAAGATCTTGAAAAAAAGGCCGGGCTCTCCAAAAAAGAAAGAATAAGGACTCTTAGGCTGACATGTGGGCTCCATCGGTGTTTTCGTGCGCTTGCGCGCCGAGAGCATATTTGTCGCGTGCTCGAAATTCATACTACCTTTTCATCCCCAGTCTCTCGCCCCTCGCCCACCTCTGAAATCTCGATTCCTACTCCAGTTCCTCCAAATCCCCCTCCTGTACTCCCTGTACTCAAGCACACTATCATGTCGCCGGTCAACACAGATCTCCGAGTCGGAGATCCTGAGGTCCGTCCTGCCTTCGGTCGCTGCGTGCTGTCACTCAACAGTGGCATGGCGGCGCTTGACGACCAGTTTGCCGGCAAAGTGCTGATGGTAACCATCAACGGCGACCGGCCTCCCGTCTCGCCGGACGACCTTGTCAAAGCTCTTGGCATTACGCACGGCATCCAAATAAGTGACTTGCTCATCGAAGTCTATCCGCCACCGACTGATTTCTTCGTCAGATTCTGAACAAATTTCGACTACAGTCGTGTGTTCGAATCTTCCCGGCGTTTGTTTTGCGATGGCGCGCTAGTGAGCATTGATCGGTGGCACCCAGGATGGGGCTCGGTGCCCTCTGAGCTTGAGATTTTAACAAAGCTTACGTTCCACGGCATGCCTCGACGTGCTTGGAACAGCGAGTCCATGAACGAGCTTATCAACGACCTTGGAGGTGAGCTCGTAAGTATGTTTGTTCCTCCAGACAGCTGGGCTCTGACGGTTATGGCATAGATGAAGAAGCCGTCCACCATACCGAAGGTGATTGGTGTTGAGATACCAGTGGAGGAACCGGGGTTGTACTATTCTTCGCCACCAAGGCCGCCGCGGACCATGTTAGGGATGTACCTGTATCGAATGTTCGTGCATGTCGAAAGTGGTCAATCCATCAATCGAAATCCTGCCGCCGCTGCTGGTGCCAGGGTCCGTCGACGACGTCCATTACAGGAGTCAACGTCAGACTTTCCCCGTGTTGCTCGGAACGATGGATGGCACAGGGCCTACTCCATCGCGCGGCGGAGGCCACTGCTTCTTTGGGAGAAGAGGCAGGACTGGCTGCCTGGATGTGCTCTATTTTGAGGTAACAACTGAATCTTGTTAGATACTAGTTAAATCCGAGCTATGGGTGTGAAGCACTGATATGCCAGTACATTTGATTGTGACCTGTTCTAATTTTGTACCTGAACTTTTTTTAGAAAGGGTTGTACATCAACTTAATGTGCTAGCAGAACTTATTGTGTTGTCTGTCTGTTTTCTTTGCACAACATTCAAGATATTTCCCCGTCATTGATAAAGATGATGAACCGTTATGTACGACTTCGTTGGTTTCAACATAGCCCTTCCCGTAGCGATCCACTGCTTCCATCCTGATTATGCCGCCTGCATGAAATTTTTGTATGCAAGTTCAGTGTGCTATGATGTTCTATATGATTGTGTCAACTATATAAGTTTTTACTGAGCATCAGCAATGCATATGGCTGAAAGATGTATTTACGAGCATCGACCGATGGGTCTCTCTCTCTCTCTCTCTCTCTCTCTCTCTCTCTCTCTCTCTCTCACACACACACAAACACACACGCGCACACACACACGCGCACACGCACAAGTGGGACCCGTTGAATTATTTATTTGCTCGTGACAGCTTTTAATTAGGTTCCACTGTAATCTAACATTTTTCTTAAGTTGTTGATTGAGCTCAGTGACTTCAAAAAGTTGTACAGAAGCCTTGTTTGGGCCTTTCCAGCGTCGCTGAATGTGGGCTGAGTAACCATGCACTACAGGAAACAGCTAGTTTGCCGTCAGTGAGCATGTTTGCCATCAGCTTTTCATCAGGGTAGACGGCAAAGAGCACATTTGCCGTCAGCTGCTGTCAGCAAAGAATGACTGACGACAAAGATAACTTTGCTGTCTACGATTTCTATTATAGACGGCAAAGAAAACTTTGTCGTATGCGGTTTCTATTACACAGGCAAAGAAAACTTTGCCGTATGCGGTTTTTATTACAGACAGCAAAGAGCTCTCTTTGCCGTCTGTGATAAAAACCGCATACGGCAAAGTACTTTGCCGTCTGTAAAAAAACGGCAGACGGCAAAGAAGAAACACACCTCGCGGATCGGTCCCCCGGATCGATGAGGTGGCACGATCCACACCCCATGCTGCATCTCTCTCCCACGCCCCCAACACGTTCTCTCTCTCTCTCTCCCCCACGTTCTCTCACCCTCAGCCGACCCCACCATGTTCTTTCTCCCTTATCCCCACGTTCTCTGTCTCATGCATCTCTCTCTCACGCATCTCCCTTAGCCCCGCCACGGTCGCCGCCGGCCACCCTGCACCCAGCCACGCTCCCCTCCAACTGCCCCGTCCTCTCTCCTCCCTCGAGCCGGCCCTGTCCCCCGTCCCCGTCGAGCCGGCCCCGTCCTCTCTCCTCCATCGAGCCGGCCCCGTCCCCCACCCTCGCCATGGAAGCCGCGGCCGGCCTCCTGCCTCGCGGCGCCGCCCGTTCCCCAGCGCCCCACGCCGGAGGCCTCGCACCGCCGCCCGTTCCCCAGCGCCCCACGACGGAGGCCTCACGCGACCTCCTCCCTCTGGCGTCTCCTCCCTCCAGCGCTCCTCTCTCCGGCCAGCAGCACGGCACAGACTGCGTGAACAGCGCAGGCGGCACGGCGGCTTCCTCACTCCGGCGAGCAGCGTGGCTTTCTCACTCAAGCGAGCAGCGCGAGTGGCGTGGGTTCCTCCCTCCATCGCCTCCTCACACCGACGAGCAGTGCGGGCGGCGCGGCGCGGGCCGGTGAGCGGCGCGGCCTCCTCACTCCGGCGAGCAGCGAGGCCGCGCGGTGCGGGCTCCTCCCTCCAGTGCCTCCTCACTCCGGCAAGCAGCGCGAGCAAGACCTCCTCCTTCCGGCGCGTCCTCACTCCGGCGTGGCCTCCCTCCGGCAGCATGGCTTTTCTCTGGTGAGGTCGGGCGCGTCCAACATTTCTTCTCCGGTGAGGTCGGCATGGTGAGCAGCTTGGCTGTTGGGCGCGTGCGGGCGGCAAGAATCTCTGCTCCGGCGAGCTTTGTACGAGATGATGTGGACGTGCGGTGACGAGACTGTTGATCTAATTTTTTTAATAAAAAAGAACAGTTTGCCATCTGTGATGTTTCTGCCTAACGGCAAAGAAGTAATCTGGCTCACGGCAAAACACTGACGCGGTCCGTTAGGGTCGTTAGTCTGTTAGGTTTCTTTTCTTTGCCGTCTGGACGTTCTAGTTGATGGCAAACAGTATAGACTGATGGCAAAATCTTTGTCGTCATGCAGAAAAAATAGCAGACGGCAAAGTATTCTTTGCCGACTATTCTTTGCCGTCTGACTTTGCCGTCTACTTCCTGACGGCAAACTCTTTGCCGTCTGGATTTACGTCTTTGCCGTCCGTAATCCACAGACGGCAAATTAACTATTTCATGTAGTGATGTTAGGTTGTATTGTACTACACAGGCCTTTTTTTTCAACATCAGCAATGCAACTTGGCCGACAGTTGTACACAATATCCGGTTCAACTTGTTATTCTCCGCCCCGCTGGGCTGCAAACTTTCCTAGGAGGTATGCATTAGGCTTAACAAAAAAAGGACTTGAAGAAATAATAAATGGGATGTAATTATAATAACTGGGCAGTAAGTATGCACCAAACACGTAATTAGTTTTAAAAAAATATTATTTTTGGAATTTGAAAATTTTAATTTCATTACTTGTTGCGCGCGCAATATTTCGTTGGATTTTAACGTAATACAACTTTATTTTGAAATTATATTTAACCTGAGTAGAAATTTCGGATAAAAATATGTCGGATCCCATCAAAATGTGGAAATTTTTTTTGAATTCTATTTTGAGCGGTTTGATTGAAATTATTATTCGTTGTCCTAGCTAGAAGTTGGGCTGTACTTTAAACAAACTGTAAATGGGCTGTAGTAAATTCCATTAGAATTAAAAAATGGGTTGTACATTCTTATAAATCGCAAATGGGCTATATGTTCTCTGGCAAATCCGAGTTATGGGCCTACTAAGTTGACGCGTACCAAGCGCTTTGTCTTTGCTCAAAAAAAACCAAGGGCTTTGTCAACTTAGTCAATATAAACGATTCTAGCTGCAGTGATTGTACGATGTCCATCCAACGGCCGTAGTGCTTCTTCAACCTCTGGTCTTCTTGCTCCAGCCGCCCAAACCAGCGCCGGTAGTGCCGCATGCTCCTGCCTCCCGTGGCCGGCTGTACTGCTGCGGAGGCCTCACTGCACCCCTACTATTCCCACCGCTGGCCAGGCCTTGCGGCAAGGGCATCCTCACACCGCAGCCAAACCAGTGAACCCTTGTACTCCTCTCCGCGTGGGCTTCCACTGCTGTGTCTTCCCCGGCTCCCCGTCGTCCCCTTTCTAGGCCTCGCCGTCGTCCACCGCCGTGGTTCTCTCGGCGCAGCGTGGTCAACGTGGTCAAGGAACGACTTCCATCGGACGTGGACTATACGTGGAGAGGCTGACAGCTGGGTCCACGGCCGCAGCAAGGAAGTGCCTCCTTATTACGCGGAAAATAATTATTCCTCCACCTGACAGCTGGGACCCACCGGACGGGCCACTGTATTTCGCGAAAAAAACGTTTTCCCCTGACTGCTGGGACCCACCAGCTACATCTTCGCATGAAAGGAAGTGCGTCCGGGCAAAAAAAACGATTCGCCCCCCTGACTGCTAGGACCCACCAGCTACATCTTCGAACGCAAGGAAGTGCGTTCGGGCAAAAAAAATGATTCGCCCCCCTGACTGCTGGGACCCACCAGCTACATCTTCTCACGCAAGGAAGTGCGTCCGAAAAAAACGATTTGTCCCCCTGACTGTTGGGACCCACCAGCTACATCTTCGCACGCAAGGAAGTATCTGACAGTCAGGACCCACCTGGTCGAAGCATACGTAGCGTTGTCATTCTAGTCGCGAACGTGTACGTACATACTAGTGGATGTTGAGGCGCGCACGTGTCGTAGTAGAGGCGTGCTCGTGTCGTAGTAGAGGCGCGCACGTAGCATGTACACGTACGTACAACGGCCAGTGTGCAAGAAAGAAAATACGACAACGTAAGTGTACATACGGGCGGGGTCTCGAACGCCTACTCACGCATATATACGTACGGCCAGGGCTCGTGTACATGGCTGGGTCAGAACGGAGAAACAGCGTCGTCGTCGTGTTCATGGGGAGCCAACTGGCTGGGTCAGAACGGAATGCGTGGTCGTGTTCATCGGGAGGGCTTGTTCGGAACAGGCGATGGAAACGAGGCCTGGCGTACCGCAGAACGGAGGAAACGGCCTTGTGTTCGACCGGCCGCGTTCGAAACGGCATCCTGTTCATCGGGAGGGGTCTGGCGTACCGCAAAACGGAGGAAACGGGCCTCCTACGGTCAAAACGGGGGTCATGTTGATCGGGAGGGGTGTGGCGTACCGCAAAACGGAGGAAATGGACCTCCTACGGTCGAAACGGGGGTCCTATTGATCGGGAGGGGTGTGGTGTACCGCAAAACGGAGGAAACGGACCTCCTACGGTCGAAACAGGGGTCATGTTGATCGGGATGGGTGTGGCGTACCGCAAAACGGACGAAACGGACTTGTGTTGGAGCGCTACAGTCGAAACGGGGGTCCTGTTCATCGGGAGGGTGTGGCGTACCGGGACTCCACGGGATACTGTTCATCTCCACCGTCGACCTCCTCCAGCCTCCACGAGCTACTGTTCATCCACCGTGGACCTCCTCCAGCCTCCACCTGCGACTATTCATCCACGGGCTCCTGTTCATCCAGCCTCCACCGCACACTACTCCACCGGCTAATGTTCAACCACCCCTCTCCACGGGCTCCTGTTCAACCACCCCTCCACGGGCTACTGTTCATCCACCCCTCCATCGTCTACTATTCATCCAGCCCTCCACGGGGTCGTCCTGTTCATCCAGCCCTCCACACCACCGGGTCCTGTTCATCCAGAGGCAACGCCACGGGTCCTGATCATCCACTCCCACCGCACAGTGTTCATCCAAACCCCCCGCAACGCTCACTGTTCATCCAGAGAGGCAGCATCGACCGGCTTCGGTTAGCAGCAGTAGCGAAGGAATCGATCGCTCGGGTTCAGTAACGCGTAGCCTGCAGTGCAATCGCTCGGGTTCAGTTAGAGCCCAACGCCTCGCTCGGGTTCTGTTAGAGCCAAAGCCTCGCACACACGTGCATATATGTACGAGAGAAACGCGCATTGCTCGGCCCCCGACCTCCCACCGTAACCTGGAACTCCCCGAAATTTTCCTCCCCCACGCTTCTACCATAGTTTTTTTCGTCATGGACGGCCCAAAGAATGTCATGCAGCTGCGTCTCCGGCCCGCCCAGGACGAAAAGCCCATTTTATGTCATGATTTTTTGTCATAGAAGTAGGAGCCCACCACATATATGATAATACCGGGTTTTGTCACAATTATCGTCATAGAAGTGTCATATGTATGACAGAAAAAAAATTCGTTCGGCCCAAAATGTCACGGATGTGTCTTTTTTTTGTAGTGTACCTTAGTACTCTTTGGGTGTTAATCACATAGCGATGTGAACTAGATTATTTACTCTACTAAATCCTTTGGGTGTTAGTCACATGACGATGTGAACTATGGATGTTAATCACATACAGATGTGAATATTGGTGTTAAATCACATGATGATGTGAACTAGATTATTGACTCTAGTGCAAGTGGGAGACTGAAGGAAATATGCCCTAGAGGCAATAATAAAGGTATTATTTATTTCCTTATATCATGATAAATGTTTATTATTCATGCTAGAATTGTATTAACTGGAAACATAATACATGTGTGAATACATAGACAAACATAGTGTCACTAGTATGCCTCTACTTGACTAGCTAGTTAATCAAAGATGGTTATGTTTCCTAACCATAGACATGAGTTGTTATTTGATTAACGGGACCACATAATTAGAAGAATGATGTGATTAACTTGACCCATTCCGTTAGCTTAGCACGTGATCGTTTAGTATGTTGCTATAGCTTTCTTCTTGACTTATACACATTCCTATAACTATGAGATTATGCAACTCCCGTTTACCGGAGGAACACTTTGTGTGCTACCAAACGTCACAACGTAACTGGGTGATTATAAAGGTGCTCTACAGGTGTCTCTGAAGGTACTTGTTGGGTTGGCGTATTTCGAGATTAGGATTTGTCACTCCGATTGTCGGAGAGGTATCTCTGGGCCCACTCGGTAATGCACATCACTATAAGCCTTGCAAGCATTGTAACTAATGAGTTAGTTACAGGATGATGTATTACAGAACGAGTAAAGAGACTTGCCGATAACGAGATTGAACTAGGTATTGAGATACCGACGATCGAATCTTGGGCAAGTAACATACCGATGACAAAGGGAACAACGTATGTTGTTATGGGTTTGACCGATAAAGATCTTCGTAGAATATGTGGGAGCCAATATGAGCATCCAGGTTCCGCTATTGGTTATTGACCGGAGACGTGTCTCGGTCATGTCTACATAGTTTTTGAACCCGTAGGGTCCGCACGCTTAAAGTTCGATGACGATTATATTATGAGTTTATGTGTTTTGATGTACCGAAGGTAGTTCAGAGTCCCGGATGAGATCGGGGACATGACGAGGAGTCTCGAAATGGTCGAGACGTAAAGCTCGATATATTGGATGACTATATTCGGACTTCAAAAAGGTTCCGAGTGATTCGGGTATTTTTCGGAGTACCGGAGAGTTACGGGAATTCGCCGGGGAGTATATGGGCCTTATTGGGCCATACGGGAATAGAGGAGAGAGGTCAAAAGGAAGGAGGCGCGCGCCCCCCCTCTGGTCCGAATTGGACAAGGGGTGCAGCCCCCTTTTCCTTTTCCCTCTCCCCCTCCTTCCTTCTCTCCTACTCCTACTAGGGAAGGAGGAGTCCTACTCCCCATGGGAGTAGGACTCCCCCCTTGGCGCGCCCTCCTCCTTGGCCGGCCGCCTCCCCCCTAGCTCCTTTATATACGGGGGCAGGGGGACACCCCACAGACACAACAATTGATCCCTTGGATCTCTTAGCCGTGTGTGGTGCCCCCCTCCACCATAGTCCACCTCGATAATATCGTAGTGGTGCTTAGGCGAAGCCCTGCGTCGGTAGAACATCATCGTCATCACGCCGTCATGCTGGCGGAACTCTCCCTCGACACTCGGCTGGATAGGAGTTCGAGGGACGTCATCGAGCTGTACGTGTGCAAGAACTCGGAGGTGCCGTGCTTTCGGTGCTTGATCGGTTGGGCCGTGAAGATGTACGACTACATCAACCGCGTTGTGCTAACGCTTCCGCTTTCGGTCTACGAGGGTACGTGGAGACACTCTCCCCTCTCATTGCTATGCATCACCAAGATCTTGCGTGTGCGTAGGAAATTTTTTGAAATTACTACGATTCCCAACAGCACGTATGGTTAAAGTTGTGTAACAAATTTGAAACATGAGGTGTTCTTAGATTGTGCATCCTTATGAGTGGCGGTCGGGGACGAGCGATGGTCTTTTCCTACCAATCTATCCCTCTAGGAGCATGTGCGTAGTGCTTGGTTTTTGATGACTTGTAGATTTTTGCAATAAGTATATGAGTTCTTTTGACTAATGTTGAGTCCATAGATTATACGCACTCTCACCTTCCATCATTGCTAGCCTCTTCTGTACTGTGCATTGCCCTTTCTCAATTTGAGAGTTGGTGCAAACTTCGCCGGTGCATCCAAACCCCGTAATACAATACGCTCTATCACACATAAACCTCCTTATATTTTCCTCAAAACAGCCACCATACCTACTTATTTATGGCATTTCCATAGCCATTCCGAGATATATTGCCATGCAACTTTCCACCATTCCGTTTTTCATCATGACATACATTACTATTGTCATATTGCCTTGCATGATCATGTAGTTAACATCGTATTTGTGGCAAAGCCACCATGCATAAATTTTCATACATGTCACTCTTGATTCATTGCCCATCCCGGTACACAGCCGGAGGCATTCATATAGAGTCATATCTTGTTCTAATTTCGAGTTATAATTCATGAGTTGTAAATATATAGAAGTGTGATGATCATCATTATTAGAGCATTGTCCCTAAAGAAAAAAAAGGCCAAAGAAAAAAAGGCCTAAGAAAAAAAAGAAGAAAGGCCAAAAAGAAAAAAAGGAAGGCCAAAGAAAAGAAAAGAAAAAAGGGGGCAATGTTACTATCTCTTTTCCACACTTGTGCTTCAAAGTAGCACCATGTTCTTCATATAGCGAGTCTCATATGTTGTCACTTTCATATACTAGTGGGAATTTTTCATTATAGAACTTGGCTTGTATATTCCTACGATGGGCTTCCGCAAATGCCCTAGGTCTTCGTGAGCAAGCAAGTTGCATGCACACCCACTAGTTCTTTTGTTGAGCTTTCATACATTTATAGCTCTAGTGCATCCATTGCATGGCAATCCCTACTCCTCATGTTGACATCAATTGATGGGCATCTCCATAGCCCGTTGATTATCCACGTCAATGTGAGACTTTCTCTTTTTTTGTCTTCTCCACACAATCCCCATCATTATTCTATTACACCCATAGTGCTATATCCATGGCTCACGCTCATTTATTGCGTGAAAGTTGAAAAAGTTTGAGATTATTTAAGTACGAAACAATTGCTTGGTTTGTCACTGGGGGGTATAAGATGGGAGCATTTTTGTTTCACGAAAATGAAGCATAACCTAACTATATGATTTTGTAGGGATGAACTTTCTTTAGCCATGTTATTTTGAGAAGACATGATTGCTTTGATTAGTATGGTTGAAGTATTACTATTTCTTATGTCAATATGAACTTTTATTTTGAATCATTTGGATCTGAACATTCATGCCACAATAAAGAGAACTACATTGAAAATTATGCTAGGTAGCATTTCACATCAAAAATTCTATTTTTATCATTTACCTACTCGAGGACGAGCAGGAATTAAGCTTGGGGATGCTTGATACGTCTCCAACGTATCTATAATTTTTTATTGTTCCATGCTATTATATTACTTGTTTTGGATGTTTATGGGCTTTACTTTATATTTTTATATTATTTTTGGGACTAACCTACTAACCGGAGGCCCAGCCCGTATTGCTGTTTTTTTGCCTATTTCAGTGTTTTGAAGAAAAGGAATATCAAACGGAGTCCAAATGGAATGAAACCTTCGGGAGCGTGATTTTTGGAACAAACGTGATCCAGAGGACTTGGAGTGCAAGTCAAGAAGCAATCAAGGAAGCCACGAGGGTGGAGGGTGCCCCCCCTACTGGGCGTGCTCCCCTATCTCGTGGGCCCCTCGGGCGTCCACCGACATACTTCTTCCTCGTATATATACCCATGTACCCCGAAACCATCAAGAGAGCCACCGAAAACCTATTTCCACCACCGTAACCTTCTGTATCCACGAGATCCCATCTTGGAGCCGTCGCCGGCACTCTGTCGGAGGGGGAATCCACCACGGAGGGCCTCTACATCAACTCCAAGGCCTCTCCGATGAGTTGTGAGTAGTTTACCACAGACCTTTGGGTCCATAGTTATTAGCTAGATGACTTCTTCTCTCTCTTTGAATCTCAATACCATGTTCTCCTTCCTCTTCTTGGAGATTATTCGATCTAACTCTTTTTGCGATGTGTTTGTCGAGATCCGATGAATTGTGGGTTTATGATCAAGTTTATCTGTGAGAAATATTTGAATCTCCTCTGAATTCTTTTATGTATGATTGAGTTATCTTTGCAAGTTTCTTTGAATTATCAGTTTGGTTTGGCCTACTAGATTGATCTTTCTTGCCATGGGAGAAGTTCTTAGCTTTGGGTTCAATCTTGTGGATTCCTTTCCCAGTGACAGCAGGGGCAGCAAGGCACGTATTGTATTGTTGCCATCGAGGATAAAAAGATGGGGTTTAGATCATATTGCTTGAATTTATCCCTCTACATCATGTCATCTTTCTTAAGGCGTTACTCTGTTCTTATGAACTTAATAGTCTAGATGCATGCTGGATAGCGGTCGATGTGTGGAGTAATCGTAGTAGATGCAGGCAGGAGTCAGTTTACCTGTCACGGACATGATGCCTATATACATGATCATGCCTAGATAATCTCATAATTATTCACTTTTCTATCAATTGCTCGACAGTAATTTGTTCACCCACTGTAATACTTGTGCTATCTTGAGAGAAGCCACTAGTGAAACCTATGGCCCCCGGGTCTATCTTTTATCATATAAGATTTCAATCTACTTTTATTTGCATCTTTACTTTTCCAATCTATATCACAAAATACCAAAAATATATGTATCTTATCATATTATCTCTATCAGATCTCACTTTCGCAAGTGGCCATGAAGGGGTTGACAACCCCTTTATCGTGTCGGTTGTGAGTTCTTTGTTTGTTTGTGTAGGTGCGTGGGACTTGTGAGAAGCCTCCTACTTGATTGATGCCTTGGTTCTCAAAAACTGAGGGAAATACTTACGCTACTGTGCTGCATCACCCTTTCCTCTTCAAGGAAAACCAATGCAAGCTCAAGATGTAGCAGGAAGTTCGTTCCCGACAAAGAGAAAGACGAGCTCTCAAGGGCCCTCGGGAATCCTGAGTACCCTGGACGAACACGAGGCATGCCAGGCTCTATTTCATGTAAGGTTGGATTTCCCGACGCAGACGGTTACAAAACCCAAGAGAGGAGGAGGAAAGTGGAGCAGAGCGAACTGCAGGAGCTTAAGGCAAGGGTAAGAAAGCTAGAGGAACGAGAGGCTGAGAACCAGCAGCTCTGACATCCTGCCCAAGATGCTACCCTAGAAGCTACCCCGCCATCTCAGCGGAGAAGCAGCATGGCTTCCACCGAGCTCGTTCAGCAGCCTGACTTGTTGACGGGTCCTAGCTACCTCGTGGATTTTATCACGGATTCACACCAGTGCCACCTTATGACGCAATGGGATCAGCTCAAAGTCAAGGCGGCTGTCGGCTCTGTGTCCCCTCCTTCACCCGGAGAAATTTTTCACTGCCATCCGATTTCAGAAGGCTATGCTTTTGTGATGGTGGATGAAATAACGGAGGGATTTGAGGAGCTCAAGATTGACCACCCTACATGTGAGGGGGAGACTCAGCTGGGTCTTGCTATGCACACTCCGTGTCTATGGCGGAAGGAGCACATCAGGCTTCTGAACTTCATGGCTCCTGCTAGTTAGCTGGGCACTCTGCCTCCTCCGCCTCCTCATCCTCCTCTGGCGAGTGATTTGCCTCCTCCGCCTCCTGCTCCAGCGCGTGAGGGCGGCAGTACTCCGCCTCCTTCTCCGCCTGGTCGGGCCCGTCCGAGCAGCCCACCTCTTCCTTCGCCGCCTCATAAGCGACTGCGGAACACAGACACCGCCGCTCCGGCTGCTCCGGCGCGTCGTAGCAGTCCTCCTTCGGCTGCTCCGCCTCTTAATGAACGAAAGAAGACAGCCGCAGCCACTTCGGCTGCTCTGGCGTCCAGCAATACAGCAAGAGGCGGGAGGCAATACAGATACGGTCCATCGTGTGTCAAGCCACTAGAACGGGAGGCAGTACAGCCAGAAGCAGAACGAAGAAAAGGGAAACAAATTTCCCAGCTCGATGAACAAGCAAAGCAACCGTGCCCCCCGCTCAATGTGTCTAGCGATATCGTCGCTAATCTTCTGGCGGTGCTGCCCGGTACCAACCCTGGAGATTACATGGCCGCCGACGATGCAATAATTTTTGGAACAATGGAGGTGGACATATTCAGATTTGAGCACGGGAAGCCTCTCATTAGACCTGATACTTCCCTAACAACGATGATGCAAAGATTCCATGATTGGTACATGGACATCTGCACGAAGTCTGGGAAAAATACTTTTTCACTATGGGTTAAAGAGAGGAGCACGACCTCGTTGGAATTGATCTGTTGTCAGTTGCATATGAGGAGTTCTTCCAGTTCTACAATCAAATGGCCCTCGATAAAACAATCATGACTTGCTACTGTCTGTAAGTACTACTTCTCTGTAATTAGTTAAGTCTCTATATATAGCTCAGCTCTTTCATTGCATGTATATATAATTATCCTCACTATATTATGCAGATTGAAGATCGCCGAATTGAAAAAAAGACAAGTAGGTGATATTGGGTTCATTAACACAAATATCATGAATGAATGGAGTGTTAAACATGATGCCAGAGAAAGCGAGGCCAAGTTGCTCGCATCATTACTTCGAAATCAAAACAAAGCTACAATACTCTTTCCTTACGAATACAAGTGAGTGTTACTGTTTTGTGCATATTCGATTTCCCTTATTACTCGAGGTTACAGTAATGTAATTGATGAGTTATGCATGCATGCGCAGGTACCACTTTATTCTGCTAGAGATTAAGCTTGAGCAGGGATTAGTAACTGTCATAGACTCCAAACGAAAAAATCCGGAGGAGTATGCGACCATGACTAAAATGCTCGAGAAGTAAGTTCAATCGATCATTATCGCACCATATCGGCAACTTTGTTCATTTCCTGATATCAAGTACTTGTTTTCTTTGTCTGGCAGGGCTTGGAAAAAGATCACCGCACAAGCTCCGGGACAGCCAGCGCAACTACGATTTAACCACCCGAAAGTAAGTACTTGCTAGCTACTAGCTAGTTCCACGCATCTCCCATTGATTCTAGCTAGTTTCATCAATACCATTTAGCATGCTTGCTTATCAGTTTGATTGACCTCTATTTCTTGTAAAGTGGTTGTGGCAGGAACCCGGGAATGATTTGTGTGGATACTACATTTGCAAGTTCGTCCACCACACCACCTGTGAGCGGGGCTACTCTAAACAAAAATATGAAGTGCATAAGCAATAATATTCACATTTTTTTATTACCATCATTTGTGTTCAGTTTCATTCATATATATGTATTGACCCTCTTCTTGAAATTAGATGTGGCAGACGCGGAACGAACTACTACCACTAGATCGCATACGAGCAATTCTAGAGGAATTGGAGGGATTCTTTCTTAACCACCTCATCGACAAACATGGAGAATACCATATAAAAGTTGAGTTCAGATGTTAGGGGACGTAAGAGATCTTATATTGCCAGTAGCGTCGGATAGATATACGAAAACTTGTTGTTCGACCAATCTATCGGAGAAGGAGAGGTCGATCACTTCTCTGTGTTCATGACGATCTTCTGTACTTAATGGTTTCCTTCATTTGCTTACTAGCTAGCTAGCGTGTCGAGTCCTCTCTATACGTAGCGTCGACCAAGCACGGAGATAAGAGAGGACACTCCTCTCTATTAGCTAGCTAACACAATATATCAAACCCCTAAATTAACCGTACAAAACCCCCCCAACCCCCCCCCCCCTTTCAGAAAAAAAACAAACCCAGCCCCTGAACTGCTGACGCGTGGAGGCCTTTTGGTCCCGGTTGGTGGCACCAATCGGGACAAAAGGCCCCCCTGCCTGGGCAAGCCGCTACGGCCACGTGGAGCCCTATCTGTACCGGTTCTCGACCGAACCGGGACTAATGGTCGAGGGCTTTAGTTACGACCCTTTAGTCCCGGTTCATGAACCGGGACAAATGGCCCTCACGAACCGGTTTGAATGACCCTTTTTCTACTAGTGGTTCATGCCATCAATGCATTCCCTACTTTTCTCAGGGAACTTGATATTAAGAATGAGCCAAGCATGCAGTCAATGGGTCTGCTCTCAAACCTCATGTCTCTCACCAGTCTAAGCCTGAGAGGTTGTGACAATTTAACAATGGATGGGTTCAATCCTCTCATCACAGTCAACCTCAAGAAATTGGTCGTACCTGGTTACCGTTGGGGACAAGAGCAAATCTCTATAGCAGGGGATCTGCTCGTAGATATTGCAAGGAGCAAATTAATGCATGCAGGTTCATTCCAGGTGTAAGAATTTGAGGTGGATAGCATCTCGGCAGTGTTTACTGCGCCCATTTGCAGCCACCTTGCCGCTACCCTGTGCAGATTAATCTTCAGCTGTGATATGCAAACGCAAACCTTCACCGAAGAGCAAGAGCAAGCGCTTCAGCTCCTCACATCTCTCCAACATCTAGTATTTGATCTCTGCTGTAATTTGCAGTCCCTCCCTCAAGTGTTACATGGCCTTTCTTCTCTGAAGAGATTATCGATCTTCAATTGTAAGAAAATCATATGCCTGCCGCCCAATTAGGCCTTCCCCGTTTCACTGGAAAGGCTAGAAGTAGAAGCTTGTGACCCTGATCTAATTGAACAAGCCAGAAAATTGAAAGGAACAGAGCCGTGGTTTTCGGTAGAAGCCTCAGATGGGTTTCTACATGTTACTGTCAATTGGTGAATCTTTGCAGCACTATACAACTGACTGATATCGAGGATCATACATTCAAGTAAGTACATGGAAGATCAACTTGTGCTCCTTAATTCCTGATTTCATTCATATTGCATGCAGCCACTTTAGGAATTTGGATTTCTTCCTTTAATTTACATCCCATGTATAATCAAGTAACATATTTGCGCGTCTACACTTGTAACTTAGTACGCACTCAACTTTACGTTTCTGTGATCTGAACTACTCCCTCCGTTCGGAATTACATGTCGTAGAAATGGATGTATCTAGATATTTTTTAGTTCTAGATACATCCATTTCTGCGACAAGTAATTCGGAACGGAGGGAGTACTAATTTCCTACAGTTTCGCTAGCTGTTCTTCTGCTCTCATAGTACCCCATATTTATTGTTAAATTGCATACTACACTCTTCTTCTGCTCTCATAGTACCCCACATTTATTGTTAAATTGCATACTACAGTTTTCACGTGCAGCTGCATGGTTACACCTTTCTAGAATCACCAAGCAAAATTTTGCTAGCACAGATATTAAGACAATAAATTCTGCAATCTCAAGCATACCTGCATAATTAATGGAACATGCGACAGCAGGGGCAACTAAATCTAGATTCAGTTCTATTTACAGCTATGCGAACATACATTCTGAAGCTTAAAGGGCTACGCTATTCTGTGGCGGACGCTCTGGCATCGATGTTGGTATGTATGAGTTTTGACATAATGACTTCCTATGTTTTCGTTCCGATCCAATAATCAAAGTCTATTATGACGTCTGAATAATTGAATCTTCTCTGCTAGCTAACGGCCTAGCCTGTCTGCAGTATTTGTAAGTTTTGCAGAAGCGTCTTACCTCCCATAGGAGGCCGCGTGGTCCTTATTAATAGAGCGGGGCTTATCCCGGATATGCATACAGGAGTTTGTTACAATCGTGGCTTGCAAGCAAAGAAAGAAAGTAAAGATAAATACAGAATATGCTAACAACTCCTATCTATCTTGCTGCTCAAGCTAACTTTCAATATCTTCATCTGACGCATATCTCCGGAACTCTTCAAACGCTAACAGCCTCCCTTAATCACAACTTTATTAAGTTGAGATTACGTTTGAATTCTTCCAACATTTTCACAGGGAGAGCTTTAGTGAAACCATCTGCAACTTGATCTTTTGAATGCACAAATCGAATATCTAATAATTTGTTTGCAACTCTTTCTCTGACAAAATGAAAGTCAATTTCGATGTGCTTTGTCCTAGCATGAAAAACTGGATTAGCTGATAAATAGGTAGCACCTAGATTATCACACCACAAACAAGGAGTCTGTCTTTGATCCACTCCAAGTTCAGTGAGCAAAGACTGAACCCAAATAATTTCAGCTGTTGCATTTGCTAGAGCTTTGTATTCTGCTTCAGTGCTTGACCTTGATACTGTGGCTTGTTTCTTTGCACACCATGAAATGAGATTGGGTCCAAAGAACATAGCAAAGCCACCAGTGGATCTTCTGTCATCAAGACAACCTGCCCAATCTGCATCAGAAAAGGCACTCACCAAAGTGGAGGATGATCGTGTAAAAGTCAGTCCAACACTCTGTGTGTTTTTAACATATCTGAGTATGCGCTTTGCTGCTGTCCAATGTACGGTGGTAGGTGCATGAAGATACTGACATATTTTATTTACTGAGAAAGCAATATCAGGTCTAGTAAGAGTCAAATACTGAAGAGCACCTACTATACTTCTGTACCTTGTACTGTCCTCACTTCCCAATGGGTCTCCATCATGAGCAGATATTTTTTCAGTGTTGGAGAGAGGTGTAGGTGCTGATTTACAAGTTTGCAATCCAACTCGAGTCAAAAGATCAGATGCATATTTTTCTTGTGTCAAGACTATACCATCTCTAGTTTTCTTCACTTCAATTCCTAGAAAGAAGTGCAAATCTCCCAGATCCTTGAGTGCAAAGCTTTTGCTTAGGTCCTTTAACAGTGCTGCAATTGCTTCATTTGAAGAACTGGTGACAATTATATCATCAACATATACAAGCATATATATTGTCAATCCAGACTTATGATAAATAAACAGAGATGTGTCAGACTTGGAAGCCACAAACCCCAAGTCTTGCAACCTTGAGCATAAACGAGAGTACCATGCCCTTGGGGCTTGCTTTAATCCATAGATGGCCTTGTCAAGCCTGCAAACATGAAATGGTGCACTTGGATTTTCAAAGCCTGGGGGTTGCCTCATATAAACCTCCTCTTCCAGAACACCATGAAGAAACGCGTTCTGTACGTCTAGTTGTCGAAGACTCCATCCCCTGGAAACAGCAATAGCCAAAACAAGACGGATAGTAGCAGCTTTAACTACTGGGCTAAAGGTGTCCTCGTAGTCTATTCCGTATCGCTGTTTAAATCCCTTGGCAACTAGTCTAGCTTTGTAACGATCTATAGTACCATCAGCTTTTCTTTTTATCCTATAGACCCACTTACAATCAATCAAATTTTTGCCTTCTTGTTTAGGTACTAAGTGCCACGTTTTATTTTTTTTGAGTGCACTATATTCTTCTTCCATAGCTCTTTTCCACTTAGCATCTTCCAGTGCTTTTTCTACCGTGTCAGGTTCATTTGTACTGCTCAGCATGCTGTATTTAACCATACCTTTATAGTTGACCGGCTGTACTTTACCACTTTGAAGTCGTGTAACAGGGCGTGTTGTTGTTGTAGGCTGAAGGTGAGCTGCAGCGTTGCGTGATGCAGGAGATCCAGCAGCCTGCGCAGTGGATCTGAACTGCACCGCACCAGAGGACCCTCGAGGAGACAGCGACTCGCTGTCGCTTGCTGATTGGCTGCTGTGGCCATGCAACCCACGTGAACCAGCCTCTGGATCTGAGACGGCCGGGTCAACTGCTGTTGCTGTGCCTCCTGATGGAGACTTGTCGCCAGACGAGCCGCTCGGGTCGGCTCCGGAATTTTTCACGCCAGGTTCCGAGGCCGGACGGGCTGATGCAGTTGGCAGAGCCGACACAGGTGGATCTGTCCTGGGTCGAACTCCGCGCCTGACGTACGTGCGCAAGGGAGGCGCAGGTGGATCCTCCTGAGATCGCTCGCCATGGGATCGCTCGCCATGCAAAGGGGTATCTCCCTCAAGTCCCGTGCAGTTTGGCTCTTGCTGTACATGCAATACGGGAGGTGTTCGACTGCCATTTTTTTCTGTGATTCCGTCATCATTTTGTCCTGTATTTTCTGCAACATGCTCAGTAGACACGGGGTTAAAAGTATGAGGATTAACAACATTTGAATCATCGCAGTCATTATGCCCCCCATGATCAAATGGTGATGTGGGATGAAGATGCTCCGGAAGGAGCAAAATTTCTTGACGAAGACGAGCACCGACATTAGAATGAAGTGATGCAAAGGGAAACACTGTTTCATCAAACACAACATCACGGGAAATATAGACACGACCGGTTTCCACATCTAAGCATTTGACCCCTTTATGAAGCGCACTATAGCCAAGGAAAACACATTGTTTGGATCGAAATGAAAGTTTTCGAGAGTTGTATGGTCGAAGGTTAGGCCAACATGCACATCCAAACACACGAAGGGAATTGTAGTCTGGCTTGGTATTGGTGAGGCGTTCTAAAGGTGTTTGAAAGTTGATGACCTTGCTAGGCAACATGTTGATAAGATGTGTGGCTGTTAAGAAGGCCTCATCCCAAAATTTAAGAGGCATGGAAGCATTAGCAAGGAGAGCAAGACCAACTTCAACAATATGGCGGTGTTTTCTTTCGGCCGAACCGTTTTGTTGATGTGCGTGGGGACATGAGACATGATGGGAAATGCCAATTTTCTGAAAGAATGGGTTTAATTTTTCGTATTCACCACCCCAATCA
>LT934122.1:697648217-697666860 GCA_900231445.1 Triticum turgidum subsp. durum | reverse complement strand
CCCGGGTGACCGGTGTTGGGGTATCTTGGGGAGGAGCGTCCATAGTCATTGCCCCGGGATGTAGCCATATCGGTGAACCTCGTTAATAATTATCGTGCTTCGGTATATTCGTCTATGATCTTGCATTTGCGTTTTATTCTAATAAATTTTGTACTGGGAATTCATATAATGGGACTGAGATTTGGTGCAATTTTTACTTGCTCCGATGTGGCCTACTGTTGCTCAGCTTTGTGTGTACCTGCTGCTCTGCTAACCGTATTGTGTTACTGCTGTATAGATGGAACATACAATGAGAGAGATGGAGAGGAATTGCCAGATTTGTGTGTGTACCAGCATGAGCTCCCACAAACCGATCTGCAGTCGCTTTGCTCGGCAGAGGGATGTGCAAGAACAAGTCATCCCTCGGGGGACAGTATAGGTGCAAGAACTAGGGGTAGGGGGCAAAGCCCCCCACCCACCCCACCCCACCCCACTCCCACACACAAACAACTTAACTCGGACAAGATCCAACAGGGCGTGCATTATAAAGAAAGAAGTATGTTTTTAGTCCCTCAAGTTTATAAGAAGTAGACATTTAGTCCGTCATGTTTCAAAACCGGAAACAAAGCGATATTAGCTTAGGTGTCACTGGTATTCGGCTCCCACTCACCACATTGTGGTCAAAGTCAATATTTCTCTCTCACCTACTCTCTCACGTACAACTAAGGGTGGACAGGGTCCGGTCCGGTCCAGTCCCGGTCCGAGCCGTCGTTTGGACCGGCCGCCGGCGGCTCGGGCCGGACCGGACCGGACCGAGCTGCATCACGGTCCTGATTTTGGGGACCGGACGGGCGACGACGAAGCCCGGGCCGGACCGAGCGGACCGACCAACGGCCACCGGCGGCGTCTTGCCCGGGTGCGGCGGCGAGGTGTGCGACGTGCGTGGTTGCTCTGGCGAGGTGGGTCACATGCGCGAGCGCCAGCGGCAAGGTGTGCGCTGGGCAGCGCGGCTGTTATTCATGAACCGCGAGCCCTAGCCATTGTCGTTGCCAACCATGAACCTGCAACACTCGCGCCATGCACGCACGGTACGTGCCGATCTAAACGGCATGCACGCATCACGCATGGGGGGTGCCCGATCTAATTAAACGGCATGCCCGCACAGGACGTGCAATTGGGGTGCGGCTTTTCAGTTTTCGCTCTCTTTATTCCTTGCGTAACAGCCGTGCCTGATCTAAACGCGTGCCATCCTCGCACAGGATGTCCCCTATTACGGAGTACATGCAAGTAGTGTAGCGCGTGCATAAGCCCACAATTTTGTCTATACGGGCCTTCCTTGATTAGTAGATCATTTTGGACGTGGAGCTAGTCGTGGGATAATGCCATGATTATCGGATCGAACCCTGCCTCTTTCGTTCTTGTTTTCTGTTCGACAGAATTAAAGGAGACGAGAACTAGATCGAGGAGGGGGCGGTAGTGCCGGAGGGGACGCGGCATCGCGGATCTCACCGGCGCCACTGCATGGCGTCGCCGGCGGCTGGGCGGAAGAAGAGCGTTGCCTTCGGTCCGACTAAGCCAGACCGAGCCAAGGCAGGACCGGACCGATCAATTTCCGGTCCCCTTTTCACGGACCGGACCGGTCAGTTTTTTTGTCGGTCCGGGCTATTTCGGTCCGGTCCACTTCGGTCCATTAGTGGGCCCAAAAGACCGCTCACCCCGTCCATTCTGACGTACAACCCTCGCGGCGACTACTCGTTCACAAAATGTCCTTGGCACATCTGTTCTCCTTCCATGTCAGGACTCGGGCGAGGTTTCTGTTAGTCCTAGCTAATCTCATGCATATAGTGTAGAGTTTTCTTTTTGTTTAAAATAATGCGTGTCCATGGGTCGGATGTGACCTGCGCATGCACGCACGTAGTAGGGAGAACTGCACTCGCACGCATCTCTCCTTAGCGTATTTTCCTCCCGGTCCGTTGGCTTTGCTTGTGATCCAGTCGCTGGATGGAGCGACAGATACGGATCAAGGCAGCTGGGCCGGGAGGTGGTTAGCTTAACTCTGTAATCGAGAGAAGGATAAGAAATACAGAAAACAGAAAATGCTGCGCAGTGTTGGCAGCACAAACCCCACGAGTTCATCCCCTCCAATCTACCTCTCTCTCTGTGTGACTCGTTCGATCGGCAGCAACATTTGGCATCAGAGCTGCAGTGTTCGATCCCTGCTCCGGTGGCCGGCGGTGTCTGATCCGCGGTGGCCATGTTCGACAGCGACTCAGAGAAAGGGAACAAGGGCGGGACGAAGTCGCCACCGAAGACGCCGCGGTCTACAGCGCCCGTGGCACGTCTGACGGGCGGCGGCAGTGGCGAGCTCCGCATGGTCGAGCGGGTTGTGCGGGAGAGCGAGACCTCTTCATCATCCATGGTCCTCACCCGCACAAACTACATGGAGTGGTCCCTTGTCATGCAGGTCAAGCTGCAGGTTGCGCGGGTCTGGTCCGCGGGGCCGAGGACGCCGCCGACGAGCACGACGATTGACGTGCGATGCAGATCATCCTCACCGGCGTGCCGCCGGAGATGATCCGTGTCCAGACGGCCAAGGACACGGCCAAGAAGGCCTGGGAGACAATCAAAACTCTCCGGATGGGCAGCGAGCGCGCGCGAGACCAAGGCTCAAGTGCGTCGCCGAGAATTCGAGGATCTCCGCTTCAAGGATGGCGAGTCCGTAGAAGATTTCGCGCTGCGGCTCTCCGGCCTCGTCGCCGATGTCGAGCTGTACGGCGATCCGGTGACGGAGCACAAGGCTGTCCAGAAGTTCCTTCGCGTCGTGCCGCGCAAGTACCGGCAGATGGCGATGGCGATAGAGTCTCTCATCGACCTCAAGACCATGACGATCGAAGAACTCACTGGGCGCCTGTCTGCGTGTGAAGATCACTACGATCTGGACGAGACGGCGCAGTCCGGAGCGCGCCTCATGTACACCTCCGCAGAGTGGGAGGCACGCGAGCGGCAGCTCGGCTCCGGCGGATCGTCATCCGGCGGCAACGGCAAGAACAAGTCGCCGGGGAAGAACAAGTTTCAGGGCGGTGGCAAGTCTGCGCAGCCGAGTGCGGGCGCGGGCGGATCCGGCGGCTCCGGCGGGAAGAAGAAGGGCAAGTGTCATTACTGCAACAAGCCGGGCTAGTGGAAAAAGGAATGCCACACCAGGCTCAAGGACGAGGAACAAAAGGGCAAGCGGGAGCAAGCCAACCTTGTCCAAGGCGGCGTCGAGCACGATCAGGGTCTGTATATGGCCGTGGTCACTCGCTTCAACTCGTCGCAGATCGTGGCACCTCAGGAGGTGTATCTCAATGAAGAAAAAGTCATGCCCGTGCCTACGCCGGACGGTGAGTGGTTCTTTGACACTGGGGCAAGCAGCCACATGACAGGCGACAAGCGCGTCTTCGCAGAACTCGACGAGTCCGTGCGCGGCACGGTGAAGTTCGGAGATGGCTCGGTCGTGGCCATCTGCGGACGCGGCTCAGTGGTGTTCCGTCGCCATGACTGAGACCAGCGCGCACTCACCGGCGTCTTCTTCATCCCCAGCCTGCGGACAAACATTGTCTTCGTGGGGCAGCTGAACGAAGCAGGATGCATCATCAGCATAGTGGACGGAGTCATGACTATCCGAGACCCGGCACTGCACGTTCTGGCGCGCATCAAGAGGTCAGGGAACCGCCTGTACACCGGCATCCTAACGATCGACGCATCGACGTGTCTAATGGCGCAAGGCGACGACGCGACCTGGCGGTGGCACGCGTGCATGGGACATCTACACTTCCGCGCGCTCCGAGCCATGTCAACTAAACAGCTTGTGCGTGGGATGCCCGTGATCGATCGTGTGGGAGAGTATTGCGACGGCTGCGCCTTGGGGAAGCAACATCGAGCGCCGTTCCCGCAGGCCACGGCGTACCGAGCCGAACGCGGCCTGGAGCTCGTGCACACAGATTTGTGCGGGCCGATCTCTCCGACAACTCCAGGAGGTAACAAGTACTTCCTGCTTGTGGTTGATGACCATAGTCGATACATGTGGCTAGAGCTGCTGTAGACTAAAGATGAGGCATACCCACACTTCAAGAAAATCCAAGCCATGGCCAAAGCAGACGGGCAGTGCAAGCTGCGCGCGTTCAGGTCAGATCGCGGCGGTGAATTCAATTCCACGGAGTTCAAGGAGTACTGTGACAAGAACGGCATCAAGCACTTCACCACAGCACCATACTCACCGCAGCAAAACGGTGTCATTGAAAGACGAAACCAAACTGTTGTGGAGATGGTGTTGGAAATATGCCCTAGAGGCAATAATAAATTAGTTATTATTATATTTCCTTGTTCATGATAATCGTTTATTATCCATGCTATAATTGTATTGATAGGAAACTCAGATACATGTGTGGGTACATAGACAACACCATGTCCCTAGTAAGCCTCTAGTTGACTAGCTCATTAATCAATAGATGGTTACGGTTTCCTGACCATGGACATTGGATGTCATTGATAACGGGATCACATCATTAGGAGATGATGTGATGGACAAGACCCAATCCTAAGCCTAGCACAGATCGTGTAGTTCGTATGCTAAAACTTTTCTAAATGTCAAGTATCATTTCCTTATACCATGAGATTGTGCAACTCCCGGATACCGTAGGAATGCTTTGGGTGTACCAAACGTCACAACGTAACTGGGTGGCTATAAAGGTGCATTACAGGTATCTCCGAAAGTGTCTGTTGGGTTGGCACGAATCGAGACTGGGATTTGTCACTCCGTGTGACGGAGAGGTATCTCTGGGCCCACTCGGTAGGACATCATCATAATGTGCACAATGTGACCAAGGGGTTGATCACGGGATGATGTGTTACGGGACGAGTAAAGAGACTTGCCGGTAACGAGATTGAACAAGGTATCAGGATACCGACGATCGAATCTCGGGAAAGTACAATGCCGCTAGACAAAGGGAATTGTATACGGGATCGATTGAGTCCTTGACATCGTGGTTCATCCGATGAGATCATCGTGGAACATGTGGGAGTCAACATGGGTATCTAGATCCCGCTATTGGTTATTGACCGGAGAACGTCTCGGTCATGTCTGCATGGTTCCCGAACCCGTAGGGTCTACACACTTAAGGTTCGATGACGCTAGGGTTATAAAGGAAGTTTGTATGTGGTTACCGAATATTGTTCGGAGTCCCGGATGAGATCCCGGACGTCACGAGGAGTTCCGGAATGGTCCGGAGGTAAAGATTTATATATAGGAAGTCTTATTTTGGTCGCCGGAAAAGTTTCGCGCATTATCGGTATTGTACCGGTACGGCCGAAAGGGGTCCGGGGGTCCACCGGGGGGGTCCACCTGCCCCGGGGGGCCACATGGGCTGTAGGGGGTGCGCCTTGGCCCATATGGGCCAAGGCACCAGCCCCAAGAGGCCCATGCGCCAAGGAGACTTGGGGAGGGAAGAGTCCAAAGGGGGGAAGGCACCTCCGTGGTGCCTTGGGGAGGATGGACTCCTCCCCCCCTCTTGGCCGCACCCCTTCCTTGGAGGAAGGGGCAAGGCTGCGCCCTCCCCCCTCTCTTGCACCTATATAAAGGGAGGGGAGGGAGGGGAAGCCACACCTAAGTCCCTGGCACCTCCCTCCCTCCCGTGACACCTCCTCCTCTCCCGCAGGTGCTTGGCGAAGTCCTGCAGGATTGCCACGCTCCTCCACCACCACCACGCCGTTGTGCTGCTGCTGGATGGAGTCTTCCTCAACCTCTCCCTCTCTCCTTGATGGATCAAGGCATGGGAGACGTCACCGGGCTGTACATGTGTTGAACGCGGAGGTGCCGTCCGTTCGGCACTAGGATCATCGGTGATTTGAATCACGACGAGTACGACTCCATCAACCCCGTTCACTTGAACGCTTCCGCTTAGCGATCTACAAGGGTATATAGATGCACTCTCCTTCCCCTTGTTGCTAGTCTCTCCATGGATAGATCTTGGTGGCACGTAGGAAAAATTTGAATTTCTGCTACATTCCCCAACAGTGGTATCAGAGCTAGGTCTATTGCGTAGATTCTTTGCACGAGTAGAACACAAAGTAGTTGTGGGCGTTGATTTTGTTCAATATGCTTGCCGTTACTAGTCCAATCTTGTTTCGACGGTATTGTGGGATGAAGCGGCCCGGACCGACCTTACACGTACTCTTATGTGAGACAGGTTCCACCGACTGACACGCACTTGGTGCATAAGGTGGCTAGCGGGTGCCAGTCTCTCCCACTTTAGTCGGAACAGATTCGATGAAAAGGGTCCTTATGAAGGGTAAATAGCAATTGGCATATCACGTTGTGGTTTTGCGTAGGTAAGAAACGTTCTTGCTAGAAACCCATAGCAGCCACGTAAAACATGCAAACAACAATTAGAGGACGTCTAACTTGTTTTTGCAGGGTATGCTATGTGATGTGATATGGCCAAGAAGAATGTGATGAATATATGTGATGTATGAGATTGATCATGTTCTTGTAATAGGAATCACGACTTGCATACCGATGAGTATGACAACCGGCAGGAGCCATAGGAGTTGTCATTATTTATTATATGACCTCCGTGTCATTATACAACGCCATGTAATTACTTTACTTTATTGCTAACCGGTAGCCATAGTAGTAGAAGTAATAGTTGGCGAGACAATTTCATGAAGACACGATGATGGAGATCATGGTGTCATGCCGGTGACGATGATGATCATGGAGCCCCGAAGATGGAGATCAAAAGGAGCAAAATGATATTGGCCATATCATGTCACTATTTGATTGCATGTGATGTTTATCATGTTTATGCATCTTATTTGCTTAGAACGACGGTAGTAAATAAGATGATCCCTCATTAAAATTTCAAGAAGGTGTTCCCCCTAACTATGTACCGTTGCGAAAGTTCGTCGTTTCCAAGCACCACGTGATGATCGCGTGTGATAGATTCTTACATTCACATACAACGGGTGTAAGCCAAATTTACACACACAGAACACTTAGGTTAACTTGACGAGCCTAGCATGTACATACATGGCCTCGGAACACAAGAGACCAAAAGGTCGAGCATGAGTCGTATAGTAGATACGATCAACATGAAGATGTTCACCGATGATGACTAGTCCGTCTCACGTGATGATCGGACACGGCCTAGTTGACTCGGATCATGTAATCACTTAGATGACTAGAGGGATGTCTATCTGAGTGGGAGTTCATGAGATGAACTTAATTATCATGAACATAGTCAAAAGATCTTTGCAAATTATGTCATAAGCTCGCGCTTTAGTTCCATTGTTTAGATATGTTCCTAGAAAAAATATAGTTGAAAGTTGACAGTAGCGATTATGCGGACAGTAGAAAGCTTATGTCCTTAATGCACCGCTCAGTGTGCTGAACCCCAAACGTTGTTTGTGGATGTTACGAACATCGGACATACACGTTTTGATAACTACGTGATAGTTCATTTAAACGGTTTAGAGTTGAGGCACCAAAGACGTTTTTCAAAACGTCGCGGAACATATGAGATGTTTCGAGGGCTGAAATTGGGATTTCAGGCTCGTGCCCACGTCAAGAGGTATAAGACCTCCGACGATTTTCTTAGCCTGCAAACTAAGGGAGAAAAGCTCAATCGTTGAGCTTGTGCTCAGATTGTCTGAGTGCAACAATCACTTGAATCGAGTGGGAGTTGATCTGCCAGATGAGATAGTGATGTTTCTCCAAAGTCATTGCCACCAAGCTGCTAGAGCTTCGTGATGAACTATAACATGTCAGGGATAGATATGATGATCCTTGAGGTATTCACGATGTTTGACACCGCAAAAGTAGAAGTCAAGTAGGAGCATCAATTGTTGATGGTTGGTAAAACCACTAGTTTCGAGAAGGGCAAGGGCAACAAGGGATACTTCATGAAACCGCAAAACACTTGCTGCTCTAGTGAAGAAACCCAAGGTTGAACCCAAACCCGAGACTAAGTGCTTCTGTAATGAGAGGAACAGACACTGAAGCGGAACCACCCTAGATACTTGGTAGATGAGAAGGCTGGCAAGGTCGATAGAAGTATATTGGATATACATTATGTTAATGTGTACTTTACTAGTACTCCTAGTAGCACCAGGGTATTAGATACCGGTTCGGTTGCTAAGTGTTAGTAACTCGAAATAAAAGCTACGGAATAAATGGAGACTAGCTAAAGGTGAGCCGACGATATGTGTTGGAATGTTTCCAAGGTTGATGTGATCAAGCATTGCACGCTCCCTCTACCATCGAGATTGGTGTTAAAACTAAATAATTGTTATTTGGTGTTTGCGTTGAGCATAGACATGATTGGATTATGTCTGTCGCAATACGGTTATTCATTTAAGGAGAATAATGGTTACTCTATTAATTTGAATAATACCTTCAATGGTCTAGCACCTAAAAGGAATGGTTTATTGAATCTCGATCGTAGTGATACACATTTTCATGCCAAAAGATATAAGATAGTAATGATAGTACCACGTACTTGTGGCACTGCCATGTAAGTCATATTGGTATAAAACGCATGAAGAAGCTCCATGTTGATGGATCTTTGGACTCACTCGTTTTTGAAAAGTTTGAGACATGCAAACCATGTCTATTGGTGTATACGCATGAAGAAACTCCATGCATATGGATCGTTTGGACTCACTTGATTTTGAATCACTTGAGATATGCAAATCATACCACATGGGCAAGATGACTGAAAAGCCTCGGTTTCAGTAAGATGGAACAAGGTAGCAACCTGTTGGAAGTAACACATTTTGATGTGTGCAGTCCAATGAGTGCTGAGGCATGCAGTGAATATCGTTATGTTCTGACTTCACAGATGATTCGAGTAGATGTTGAGTATATTTACTTGATGAAACACAAAGTCTGAATTATTGAATGGTTCAAGTAATTTCAGAGTGAAGTTAAAGATCATTGTGACAAGAGGATAAAATGTCTATGATATGATCATAGAGATGAGTATCTGAGTTACGAGCTTTGGCACGCAATTAAGACACCGTGGAAATTGTTTCACAATTAATACCGCCTGGAACACCATAGTGTGATGGTGTGTCCGAACATCATAGTTGCACCCTATTGGATATGGTGCGTACCATGATGTCTCTTATCGAATTACCACTATCGTTCATGGGTTAGGCATTAGAGACAACCGCACTCACTTTAATAGGGCACCACGTAATTCTGTTGAGACAGCACTGTTTGAACTATGGTTTGGAGAAACCTAAGCTGTCGTTTCTTAAAAGTTTGGGGCTGCGACGCTTATGTGAAAAAGTTTCATCGTGATTAGCTAGAACCCAAAACGGATAAATACATCTTCATAGGATACCCAAAACAGTTGGGTATACCTCCTATCTCAAGATCCGGAGGCAAAAGTAATTGTTTCTAGAAACGGGTCCTTTCTCGAGGAAAAGTTTCTCTCGAAAGAATTGAGTGGGAGGATGGTGGAGACTTGATGAGGTTATTGAACCATCACTTCAACCAGTGTGCAGCAGGGCACATGAAGTTGTTCCTGTGGCGCCTACACCAATTGAAGTAGAAGCTTATGATAGTGATCATGAAGTTTCGGATCAAGTCACTACCGTACCTCGTAGGACGACAAGGACGTGTACTGCTTCGGAGTGGTACGGTGATCCTGTCTTGAATGTCATGTTGCTAGACAACAATGAACATGCGAGCTATGGAGAAGCAATGGTGGGCCCATATTCCAACAAATGGTTAGAAGCCATGAAATCCGAGATAGGATCCATGTATCAGAACAAAGCATGGACTTTGGTGGACTTGCCCGTTGATCGGCAAGCCATTGAGATAAATGGATCTTTAAGAAGAAGACGGACGTGGACGGTAATGTCACCGTCTATGAAGCTCGACTTGTGGCGAAGAGTTTTTCACAAGTTCAAGGAGTTGACTACGATGAGATTTTCTCATCCGTAGCGATGCTTAAGTCCGTCGGAATCATGTTAGCATTAGCTGCATTTATGAAATCTGGCAGATGGATGTCAAAACGAGTTTCCTTACCAGTTTTGTAAGGAAAGGTTGTATGTGATACAATCAGAAAGTTTTTGTCGATCCTAAGGATGCTAAAAGGTATGCTGGCTCCAGCGATCCTTCTAAGGACTGGAGTAAGCATCTCGGAGTTGGAATATACGCTTTGATAAAATGATCAAAGATTTTGGGTTTATACAAAGTTTGTGAGAAACTTGTATTTCCAAAGAAGTGAGTGGGAGCACTATAGAATTTCTGATGAGTATATGTCGTTGACATATTGATGATCAGAAATGATGAAGAATTTTCTGTAAAGCATATAGGGTTATTTGAAAAGTGTTTTTCAAGTGAAAACCTGGATTAAGCTGCTTAAACATTGAGCATCAAGATCTATGAGAACAGATCGAAAATGCTAAATGATACTTTCAAATGAGGACATACCTTGAGATGATCTTGAAGGTGTTCAAGATGGATCAGTCAAAGAAGGAGTTCTTGCCTGAGATGTAAGGTATGAAGTTAAGACTTAAAGCTCGACCACGGCAGAAAAGAGAGAAAGGACGAAGGTCGTCCCCTATGCTTTAGATGTAGGCTCTATAGTATGCTATGCTGTGTACCGCACCGGAAGTGTGCCTTGCCATGAGTCAGTCAAGGGGTACAAGAATGATCCAGGAATGGGGATCATTGGACAGCGGTCAAAATTGTCCTTGGAGTAAATAAGGACATGTTTCTCGATTATGGAGGTGATAAAGAGTTCGGCGTAAAGGGTTACGTCGATGCAAGCTTTGACACCTATCCAAATGACTCTGAATAGCAAACCGGATACGTATAGTGGAGCAACCATTTGGAATAGTTTCAAATGGAGCGTGGAAGCAGCATTTATAATATGACCTAGAAATTTGCAAAGCACACACGGATCTGAAAGGTTCAGATCCGTTGACTAAAACCTCTCTCACAAGCAAAACATGATCAAACCCTAGAACTCATTGAGTCTTAATCACATGATGATGTGAACTAGTTTAATGACACTAGTAAACTCTTTGGATGTTGGTCACATGGCGATGTGACCTGTGAGTGTTAATCACATGGCGATGTGAACTAGATTATTGACTCTAGTGCAAGTGGGAGACTATTGGAAATATGCCCTAGAGGCAATAATAAATTAGTTATTATTATATTTCCTTGTTCATGATAATCGTTTATTATCCATGCTATAATTGTATTGATAGGAAACTCAGATACATGTGTAGGTACATAGACAACACCATGTCCCTAGTAAGCCTCTAGTTGACTAGCTCGTTAATCAACAGATGGTTACGGTTTCCTGACCATGGACATTGGATGTCATTGATAACGGGATCACATCATTAGGAGAATGATGTGATGGACAAGACCCAATCCTAAGCCTAGCACACATTGTGTAGTTCGTATGCTAAAGCTTTTCTAAATGTCAATTATCATTCCTTAGACCATGAGATTGTGCAACTCCCGGATACCGTAGGAATGCTTTGGGTGTACCAAACGTCACAACGTAACTGGGTGACTATAAAGGTGCATTACAGGTATCTCCGAAAGTGTCTGTTGGGTTGGCACGAATCGAGACTGGGATTTGTCACTCCGTGTGACGGAGAGGTATCTCTGGGCCCACTCGGTAGGACATCATCATAATGTGCACAATGTGACCAAGGGGTTGATCATGGGATGATGTGTTACGGGACGAGTAAAGAGACTTGCCGGTAACGAGATTGAACAAGGTATCGGGATACCGACGATCGAATCTCGGGCAAGTACAATGCCGCTAGACAAAGGGAATTGTATACGGGATCGATTGAGTCCTTGACATCGTGGTTCATCCGATGAGATCATCGTGGAACATGTGGGAGTCAACATGGGTATCCAGATCCCGCTGTTGGTTATTGACCGGAGAACGTCTCGGTCATGTCTGCATGTTTCCCGAACCCGTAGGGTCTACACACTTAAGGTTCGATGACGCTAGGGTTATAAAGGAAGTTTGTATGTGGTTACCGAATATTGTTCGGAGTCCCGGATGAGATCCCGGACGTCACGAGGAGTTCCGGAATGGTTCGGAGGTAAAGATTTATATATAGGAAGTCTTATTTTGGTCGCCGAAAAAGTTTCGCGCATTATCGGTATTGTACCGGGAGTGCCGAAAGGGGTCCGGGGGTCCACCTGCCCCGGGGGGCCACATGGGCTGTAGGTGGTGCGCCTTGGCCCATATGGGCCAAGGGCACCAGCCCCAAGAGGCCCATGCGCCAAGGAGACTTGGGGAGGGAAGAGTCCAAAGGGGGGAAGGCACCTCCGAGGTGCCTTGGGGAGGATGGACTCCTCCCTCCCTCTTGGCCGCACCCCTTCCTTGGAGGAAGGGGCAAGGCTGCGCCCTCCCCCCTCTCTTGCACCTATATAAAGGGAGGGGAGGGAGGGGAAGCCACACCTGAGTCCCTGGCACCTCCCTCCCTCCCGTGACACCTCCTCCTCTCCCGCAGGTGCTTGGCGAAGCCCTGCAGGATTGCCACGCTCCTCCACCACCACCACGCCATTGTGCTGCTGCTGGATGGAGTCTTCCTCAACCTCTCCCTCTCTCCTTGCTGGATCAAGGCATGGGAGACGTCACCGGGCTGTACGTGTGTTGAACGCGGAGGTGCCGTCCGTTCGGCACTAGGATCATCGGTGATTTGAATCACGATGAGTACGACTCCATCAACCCTGTTCACTTGAACGCTTTCGCTTAGCGATCTACAAGGGTATGTAGATGCACTCTCCTTCCCCTCGTTGCTAGTCTCTCCATGGATAGATCTTGGTGACACGTAGGAAAATTTTGAATTTCTGCTACGTTCCCCAACAGATGGCTCGGTGTATGATGAAGAGCATGAGCGTGCCAGCGTACTTCTGGGCCGAGGCGATGAGGACCGCCGTTTATCTCCTGAACCGCGCGCCAACCAGGAGCTTGGATGGTGTCACGCCCTATGAGGCATGGCACGGCCGTAAACCCAATGTGCAGCACCTATGCACTTTCGGGTGCACGGTTCACGTGAAGCGAGTCGGCGCCGGCATCACCAAGCTAAGTGATCGGTCGACGCCTATGGTGTTTGTTGGTTATGAGGAGGGCTCCAAGGCGTACCGAGCATATGATCCAGCAACCAAAAAGGTCCAGGTAACGCGTGATATTGTTTTTGAGGAGAGCAGGCCATGGACATGGAGAGCCCAAGGCACGAACGTGGTCACCACCGCACCAGCGACCTTCACCGTGGTCTATACCATGGAGAATGGTGTCTAGGAGGTTGATAGCGGGTCGTCAACCCCACTGGCCACCCCTCCGAGAGCCGCGACACCCTCTACACCAGCCTTGGGGACGCCGCGATCAACAGCAGTCGCCACGCCGGTGGTGAGCACGCCTGACTCGTCGCAGTCCGGGCCGGCAACGCCTATGGACTCGTCAGGTGGCGAGGACACACCTTCGTCACATGATTCCAGGCATGATGTGCCAACTGGGCAGCCGGTTCGCTACCGGAATTTCACAAGCATCCTGGAGGAGACCGAGGATCAGGCGGTGCAGGAGCAGTTCGAGCGCTGCTTGCTCGTGCGCTGTCTGTTCAGCGCCGAAGAGCCGTGTAGCATGGACGAGGCACTCACAAGCAAGGCGTGGAAGGTGGCCATGGACGTCGAGATGCAGTGCATCCTCGATAACAAGACATGGCAGCTAGCCCAACTCCCAGCTGGACACAAAGCTATTGGTCTGAAGTGGGTATACCGCGTCAAGCGCGATCAAGCGGGCAACATCATCAAGCATAAGGCTCGCCTCGTCGCAAAAGGGTATGTCCAGCGTCAGGGGGTGGATTTTGAAGAAGTTTTCGCTCCCGTAGCTCGCATGGAGACAGTGCGGCTGCTACTGGCCCTTGCCGCGCACTCTGGATGGGAAGTTCATCACATGGACGTGAAATCGGCGTTTCTGAATGGCGATCTCACTGAGGAGGTGTACGTTGCTCAGCCACCGGGATACGAGGTCGCAGGCAAGGAGGAAAGCGTGCTGCGCCTCCGCAAGGCTCTGTATGGGCTGCATCAGGCCCCGCGCGCTTGGTATGCAAAGCTGGACGAATCGTTGGCTGCTCTCGGCTTCATTCGCAGCCCGCTGGAGCACGCCGTCTACCGCCGCGGCAACGAGCAGTCCTATCTGCTAGTGGGGGTTTATGTGGATGATCTAATTATCACTGGAACAAGCACAGCGGGCATAGCCTCCTTCAAGCAACAGATGCAGCAGCTCTTTAAAATGAGCGACCTTGGCAAGCTGAGCTACTACTTGGGCATAGAAGTGGAGCAAAGCAACAATGGCATCACTCTCAGTCAGAGGAGCTATGCGGAAAAGGTTCTGGAAATGGCTAACATGGGGAGCTGCAACAATTGCCACACTCCTATGGAATGCCGCCTCAAACTGAAGAAGGAAGATGATGGTGAGCCCTTTGATGCAACTATGTACCGCAGGGTGATCGGGAGTCTGCGATATCTGATGAACACCCGGCCGGACATAGCACATTCAGTTGGCATTGTCAGTCGATTCATGGAAAAACCGAGCTCTCTTCATTCGGCCGCGGTGAAGCAGATCCTAAGGTATGTGAAAGGGACCATACACTATGGATGCAGCTACAAGAGAGGCCAGGGCACTGCCGGACTGCTTGGTTTCAGCGATAGTGATCACGCCGGAGATGTGGGCGATCGCAAAAGCACTTCTGGGCACGTCTTTTATCTGAGCAAGAATCTGATCACCTGGAGCTCTCAAAAGCAGAAGATAGTCGCTCTCTCCTCATGTGAGGCAGAGTACGTGGCCATAGCTGCTGCAACATGCCAAGGGCTATGGCTGAGCAGACTGTTGGGAGACATAACAGGAGGCTCACCTGCAAGGTTCAGACTGCTAGTTGACAACAAATCAGCCATAGCTTTGAGCAAAAATCCTGTTCATCATGACCGAAGCAAGCACATAGATGTCAAGTTCCACTTCGTCAGAGATTGCATCGAGAAGGAAGAGGTGGAGATCGATCATCTGGGGGCGCAGGATCAGCTAGCTGACGCTCTGACCAAGGCGCTCGGAAGAGTTGGTTTCATCGAGATGCGCCAGAGGCTTGGGGTCGTCGGTGTGGTGCAGTGAGATTAGGGGGTGAAATGTTAGTCCTAGCTAATCTCATGCATATAGTGTAGAGTTTTCTTTCTGTTTAAAATAATGCGTGTGCATGGGTCGGATGTGACCTGCACATGCACGCTCGTAGTGGCGAGAACTGCACTCGCACGCATCTCTCCTTAGCGTATTTTCCTCCCGGTCCGTTGGCTTTGCTTGTGATCCAGTCGCTGGATGGAGCGACAGATACGGATCAAGGCAGCTGTGGCCGGGAGGTGGTTAGCTTAACTCTGTAATCGAGAGAAGGATAAGAAATACAGAAAACAGAAAACGCTGCGCAGTGTTGGCAGCACAAACCCCACGAGTTCATCCCCTCCAATCTACCTCTCTCTCTGTGTGACTCGTTCAATCGGCAGCAACAGTTTCAGATCTGGCCGTGGCGGCCTCGGCTGAATCGGCCCGTTAGCTTCGGCCGGTGGTGAGGTTGGTGGTCGTGCGTGGTGATGGCGCCGCCGCCGCGCAGGAGGTGCTTGGGCCAGTGGGTTCGCATGCTGGCGGCGCTGGGGTTCCCCCATCCTCGTCCCACAGCATGAGGGTGCGAAGGTAGGGTTGCTCCGAGCGAAAGCCGACGGAGCGGTGTCTGCGGATGACGCTCTCCTCCTGGGGGCCGTTGTGGAGCTCTCCGACCTTCTCCGCTCTCGGGTCACTTTCTTCGGGTGAAAGCCCAGGACCTGCGGTGCAGGACCAGACGATGGCGTGATACGTCGCTTCCCTTCCTATGGGCGTCGTCTTGAAGATCGTGATTCCTGCATGCTTTCCCGGAGCTGGACTTGCACGGCATCGCGGTAGGTGGCCGGCGATGCGCCCAGAGGTGGAGCGGTGTTTCCTCCTCCGCATCGAAGACAGTGGATCTCGGCGGCGTGGCGCAGCGGAGACTCGGCGCCCGATGCATGTAGATGGACTCACGTAGGAGGAGGTGGCTGTCTGGCGTCATTTGTGGCGTCGATGGCAGAGTGGCCTGACAAGGTAGAAGCCTCAATATCTGCTCTGAAGACGGACCTGTGGAAGATGACGGCGACGACACATGAGAGTGCGTCAGACCGGTTTGTGCCTCAGACCTGATATGTGGCTTGGCTGGGGCTTCCGGCTTTTGATGATAGGTTTAGGTGAGTGGTCTGGGTATTGGGCCCAGTTAGCATCCCTTCATCATATGGATAGGAGTAGTAGCATATGTTGCCAAGATGGCCGCATGCATCTCCCAGATGCAGAGGCCGGGGTCATCCTTCTTTTCTAAAAAAAAGGATGGACAAGAAGGTAACCACGTACGCATTTACTTTTTTCCTACCGTGCAGATATTGGTTCATGGAATTGTTAGGTGTGCAAGTGTTTGCATTAAAAATATCTATGGGTGTCATTACGAAGAACAGCTTGTGCGCATATGCACTGTTCTGTTTGTTGATTTGTAATTGTGCAAAGCACATCAGATGCATGTCATAAATGCTGTTGTAGAATAGTTTATGTACCATAACCTATGAATCCAGCAACTAAATGTGTTCCATATTGTTTTCATATCATTTGATTTGTAAGTAAATGGAATACTTGTTGTTCGCAGCTGACAAGGGTAAGAATCCAATTGTGCAAGATGACCCAATAATTGAAGCTGTCCGAAAAGCGATAATGGGCGGTATGGCAACCACTTGTCTGAATAACAATTACTAGTAAAAATGCCCGTGCGTTGCACCGGGAGAAACCATCCACGCACACGATCATGTAATTTGTGAATGCACTGCTTCCACTGATGAAATCTAGCTCCCTGTCGGTTTAGTTGTATATTTGTGCCCATGCTTCAGTATGGACTCCAAGCAAAAAAGGTGAGCAAGGTGTCAACAGACTTAGTTTGATGCCACATCCATTCGCATGTTCAATCCTCACACAGACCAATCTTGAAAATATTTTGTTGTTGAATAAATATCAACAGAAGGAATCAAACAAATAAAATAATTCTAAGCAATTAAGAATCTACAGTTGACACATAATCGTGGTGCTGATAGTAGATTGACCATTCATTTTAGAAATAGTACCAAAGTCAGTAAATGGGAAACTTCTGACTTCTGAGATAATGAAACTGGGTCTTCTCATACTGCTCAAGTACATCCTTGCCTTCTCATTTAGGAGGTGAAAACTGAAAAGAAACAAAAAGAAGTCACATTTGTGGTCACTCAAATCATTTACAATGTAAACCAAAAATATAGTCTTCCCACTACTACCTTATCAGAGAACTTGCATACTCCCTCGGAGAAGCTTATATTTCTTTACGGAGGGAGTATCTTTGAAGGTGGATAGCATTTTTACCAGGGAAGTAGGTTTTCAGTCAGCAACAGATAAAAATTGCACCCTATGCTCCAAATAGAAAGTAAACACTGCATTTTGGGGGAAACTACAGATCAAACATGTTACCGAAAAAGGGTTTCCCCCCGCTTTATATTATAAAGCACCAGACACCGATCACAGGGTAACTGCCGGGGCGAACGGCACAACAAGCCCAAAAGGGAAAAAGAAGAAGAAATAAAAGCCAACGACGGCAGCTCGGCAAGCACAGATGATCCGCCACCGCTGCGCCCTCCATCTTATTCCCACCACATGCCATGGCACCGGCCCGCCGCATACCAAGCAGCACCTCCAAGAAGGAATGCGACGCCAACGATGCTGCTGCCCGGACGTGTCCTAGGGTTTCCCCCGGCATACGGAGGGGAGCGGGGGATGGGTAGCGCCGACGCCCTTCAAGAAGGAATGATGGCACCCTCAAGTGTCACCGCATCGGAGCCGGAAGAACCGGCAGAGATTTCTCCCGCATCCCCAAGCACCGCTACCCACTCGAACCGGGGCCATCCAACCATCAAGCCACCCGCAAGCATGCGCCACCACGGTCTTGGACACATCCACGCCGCCCCGCTGCGAACACCACCACGAGGCCAAGGAGGCCGGAAAGAAGCGCCAAGCGACGGGAGGAACCACACCGAAGCCAAGCGGGAGGGAACCACCTCCCCCGCCGACGTGCGGGAGGCCCGAGTCCCCGGCGACGTCGTGGTCGCCGACCGGACGTGGCAGCAGGGCACACCAAGCCACCCCTGGCCTGGCCAGGTCCACAACGGACCCGCAAAGCCCCGCCGGCCATGTTGCAGCAAGCCGGCACCTGCGCCGCCCGCTCCCAGCCGTCAACGCCGCTCTCCCGCCTCCTGGAGGCCACGCCGCCGGCCCGTCCCGCCGCCGGCCTGCCCAAACCGAGATGGGGCCCGAAGGGCCCAGATCTGGGCCGAGCGGGCTGGATCAAGCCGCGCCACCCCGCTGCCAACGGCGACGCCGTCGCCCAGTCGTCCACCCACGCCGCGCCGGGATCTCCGCCGCCACGTCGGACCGCCGCCACCGAAGAGCACCTCCCGGCGCACACTGCCCCGCGCCGGGGAGCACCGAGAGGGGAAGGGCAGGAGGCCGCCGCCGCTAGC